>OZ007567.1:12371389-12493889 GCA_963931925.1 Onchidella celtica
CTAATGCGCGTAGTGACGTGAACTTTTCATAGACGGCGGTACTGTGAGGTCCAGAATGCCCTGTTGGCACTGTGGTGAAAAGAAAATTGATTATACATAAAACAGCTAAATTTTGTTGAAATCCAAGCAGCTGATTCCGCGAGTTGTTTTCGGCGTTCAGAACAGCCGGGGGGGGAAGAGCCATTTGCTTCCATAGTTTTCACATCTTTACAACAACAACAACAACAACAACAACAACAACAAAAAAGAAAATCGAACCGACCCTAGAAATGAGAATAGAAGTGTATTTAAATGAGGTAGGCGCAACATTATGTATAAACCTATTTGCACTGGTCCTTTCAGTAATATCATGTCCAGGAAATAAAATTAGAATACTGTTTGGACATGCTTGGCGAATGCATCTTTAATTTGTAAATTCGCCTAAATGTCGGTCAGCACTGAGGAAGGATGGAATGTTTTTGCATGTCATTTCCAGAGTAAGACTCAGTGTTCTGTACTTCACTGTGGTAACTCTTGTCTGGTTTTTACCCATCCTTCCTCTTTGCTTAGTGTTAGGATATTACTAAACTAAAATTTGTGGAAATGCGATCTCTGTGCATTCAGGCGACAATATTGTACTAAAGGTCCTGAAAAAGAATTTAGTCCGTAAGTTGCAAACATTTGGTTATGAAAGACTTGATGAGTGAATGAAATGTATCATAAAAACACGGAAAGTAACAATAGACTGCTGCTCTCACTCATATATTTAAAGTACTGTGGAGTAACTGGGCACTTTATAACTCAACCTTCCCATTTCTGTCCGTTATTTATTTCCATTGACGCGAAATAGTTGTGGGATTCGTTATTTTAACCGTTTGAAGCCTAGTTAGTCATGTGACGTCCTGTGTGTTCAATGGGCTATTCAGTGGGACTTGTTAAAGATGCAATTAAAATTTGTGAGAATTTGCGTTCGTTTAATGAGGGCTATTCACTTCTAATTAATTTCCTTTCCAGTGTGTGGAATTAAGGTAAATTTTGGATCGGACAGCGCCGAGCAATAAGGAAAATTTTAGAGGACACTGTGTAATTTTCTATGACTTCTGTTCAGCAAGTCAATAGACGGGAAAAGTGTTAATTGGTTAGATCGACGGATTGAATCGATGGGCATTCAAATTAGTCGCAGGCTGTTCATTACTTTTTTGTTGTTTCATTACCAAGTCTAGCTTAACTTGAAGAATGATGCGAACCCGTAGGTTCAGAACGGACGATTTCTTAGCTGCGCATGAACTTGATTGATGTGATTGTACCTTTCTCAAAGGTAATTCTCTGATTAGAAATCTCGGCGTTGATGGAGTTAAAAGTTGTTTTTGAATCAGTTCATTCCGAAACACAAATTAAAAAAAAAAAATAGCTGGTGAATGCATCCGTTAGATCTCTTAAAAAGTCTTGGTAAATTTGTTCAAGACTCACTCTGAATAATCCCCTTTTGTCGGGTTTTGTTGAAACAAATCATGAAGGGTTTGAATGCTTCACAATGTTTTACACCGATTCACTCAAGTTCCGTCTCCTTTTGCTTGAAAATGTCAGTTACTTTAAAATGTCCTTCTGAAATGCCAGATAACTCGACTATTCTATGGCTGTTCCTAGAGTAAACCAGGAAAAAGTTTTTAACCTTTATTGAACCGTAAGCTGAACGTGAGTATATTATAATATGACTCTGTGGCGTCAACGCTGCTGCAAATGGGATGGTTCAGAGACTGCTATTGTAAACTCTGGGCACTTAATATTTCGAAATTGATAACATTCGAATGTTGTTGGGGTGTTTTTTTCCAACCTGTCACATCTTTTCTTTTCTTTTTTTTTTCCACAACGTATGGGATCTCTTCTTTTGTCAGCGGATGATTCAGAGAATGCTAACTGCTTTCACAACGGACTGGAAGAGAGGGTTTTAAGTTCATTGTGACAGTTTCAAGTAACCTGTGACTGTTCAGAGTGAATCAATATGGACGTTTTGGAGTGTCATCCTGATATGCCTTTTGAATGTCATATCCAGAGTAGCAAGAAAAATATGTTTTTTCTTTTTTTTTTTGCAAAAAAAAAATCAACGCAAACAAAGCAGTTTCTGTCTTGACTCCCTGGCAGTACAAATTGTAGACGTTCTTCGTGCATATCTAGATTTTTTTTGTGCGCGTTTGTGTTTGTTCATCTTTCTGTTTTGTTGTTGTTGTTTTTTAATCTGCATTGATGGTCAGTGTTGTCTGTCCGTCCGTCTGTCCGTCCGTCTGTCTGTCTGTCTGTCTGTCTGACTGTCTATCTATCTGTCAGTCAGCCTGTCTGTCTCTCTGTCTATCTATCAGTCTGTCTGTCTGTTTATCTATTCGTACACCCCGTTGTATCTTTGTATCTATCCATTTATATTCCCCGCCCCGGTATCTCTATCTTAGCTGATAAAGCCGCGTGTACATTGACTAATTTATCGCCCCACTCCCTTTCCCCTTCTCTGTCTTGTACACAACAGATTTGGGGCAAAAAGGTCTGTGTGTCGGTCTGTCTCTCCTCTCCCTCTGTCTCTCTTATCTGCATTGCATAGTGACCCAACACTGGCGGGTGGGCCGAATTTATCTTTTTAATTAGGAATTCCAGATTTGGGTTTGGACAGTGTCGAATGAGGAAATGTGATCAATTACTCAGCGTCTGGGCCCAGGAACAGACTGGTCAGTTTTCTGGGGGCCAGGGAGTCTCAAATGTTATCGCAGCCAAGGGCCATGGTGATCAGATTTGTCCTTTCGTTGTGCATCGGGTTATCCGTGATTAATGTCTTTCGCTTAATCTAAAGAAGTCCGCTTATAACGGGGTCGTGGAAACACTTTTACAAAAAGAGAAAGAGAGAGAGAGAAAGTTTGGAATACACTTTAGTGCATTCTACAATTACATTTAGTCGGATTTCATATCAAGACCAACATTTTACGATGCCGTTCAGAGGAATGTCTGCTTGTATGTTTTGAAAGTCAGAGTAACGCCGAGTGTTGTTGTTGTTTTGACATGATGCTGAGAAATTGTAACAATTTTTTTCTTCAAACACGTTAACCAAGTATTTAGCCGAGTTATTCACATTGTAATGTGTTAGAAAAAGTGACCAGGGTTATAAAACACCTCTGACATAACCAAAATCGGAATTTTATCCTTTGGAAATTGCGAGTTCGTAGTTTTTCAGTGTTTTGGCTGTGAGTCTGAATCAGCTTTCTGTGCGGTGCAGGCTGTGAGAGCTCGCTTGTGAACATGCATGTAGGCTCGTTAGGCCAAAGACTGAGCATTTTGTTTACATCAGTACGTGAGACTGCCCCAATGCATTACACTACAGTGTGACAGTGCCCCCTCATCGCAGCCTGGAAACCTACAAAGATCCATTGATTCAGTCGTTAATGCACGGGCTTTGTAGCTGATCCCAATGTTATTATTATTGTTATTAAATTCTGAAATTGCCTGCATGATAAAAACTAATTTGATCATGAAAGAGTTAGCCTAAACTCCAGCAATCCAATAATCATTATGAAATATGAGTGAGTAATTATTAGTTTCTCCATCTCCACCGCCACTCACTCACTCAACACTCATTCACTCACTCCCTTACTCACTCGATAACTCACCCACGCATTTACTCATTCACTTACTGTCTCTCTCTCGATCGCACACACACACACACACTCACCTGCCCGCTCACATATTCAGTCTCTCTCTCATACACACACTCTTTTCTCTCTCTCTTTTTCTCTCTCTCTTTCTCTCTCTCTCTCTCTCTGTCTCTCTCTCTCTCTCTCTCTCTCTCTCTCTCTCTCTCTCTCCTTCCTCTCTCTCTCTCTGAATCTCTCTCTGAATCACTCACAAAGGGACATTCAGAGTCAACAATAACATGGAACTAAGGCTCGACTGCCACACGACAGCAGGGCGCATGGGATGTGCACGAACAGCCGAAGTGCACATTTTATATAATGAAAGTTTATTGACGTTTCAAGTGGTATCTTTAAACTGTTACGCGCTGAGCAGAAACACGAAAGTAGACGCTACAGCAGGTGTATCAATAAAACGAACGAGGGAATTTCAGCAGGTAATACGATTTCTCACTGCATGCGTCGAAACACGGGCTTTTTGTCCCCGTAACCCGAGAAAATGTTTTGAGAGATTACATTGCAGAGCTTTAGATCCGCTGGCCCCGGGTGTCCGCATTGGCGGAGACCGGCTTACAATAAAGTTGTGTTTTAAGCGAAGAGAGCCAGACCCCTTCACGAGCAATTTAATGTAAAAGCCCATCAATAACGCCGATGTGTGAGTCGGTTTGTGTTTTTCCTAACTGCACATCATGCACCTTTAACAGCTCACCAGCGTTTTACCACAGCTTGAGAGAGCGGTCACTGGTATTCTTTGCCTTGCTAGAGATTCAATTTTCACTTCATTTATTTCCCCGTGATTTATTCCTTGTCCACGCCCCCCTTCCCGCCAGAACCTTTTAGCGACATGCAAAAATTGCAGGGCGGGTAAAAAGGGGGTTGTGCAATAGCATGTGCTCATTATTTTCTGTTGGCTTGGCTCAGCCAAGGATGGAAATGTGATTTGTTAGCCCCCGGCTCTAATGCTCTGGTCTGCCGTCCTCGCATTACCACTGAATAACTGTAAATGATAGACGTTTATGTATGCTTACATCTAACCAGAGACCGTGGGTGGGAGATGGTTTTTTGCCTTTATCATTGTCGCTGGTGTTTATTTATTTATTTATTTATTTATCATCCCAATGCATTTGTTTAATTCTACTTGTCTTTTCACACACAAACAAAATGACAAAAACAAAAAGATTTCTTTATTTCTTCCAGTGTCGCTGTTTCATGTACTGGAAGAGATTTTGACCAGGTTTTTCCATTTCCCAATACATTTGCAGCACATGCACTCCGTAAGCTTCTTAAAGCATATTCAATGATCACATAAACCTTCCAACATCCGTTTTATACAGCCCCATTTCAGCTTTAGAAAATACCCTTTTAAACTGAACATTTATTTAGCCTTTATCCTCCCAACCTTCCGGCTTTGTCCAATTTATAATGGAATTATGTCCATGGACATTTTAAGACGGCCAGATTATGAAAACACATTCGCTCCACAATTGGCTGCTCTTTTGTGAGTGCCATAGGTTGTACAGGGCAGAACAATTCATTTTCCCAGCCGAAAGTTTTTTTAAGTTCCTATTAGTTTGTTGCGTTAGAAATTTGCGATTGGTGGAGGGGGTCTTGAGCTGCAGTGTTGATAATTGAATTTTTTTTTTTTTGAAAAAGTTTAATAATTATTCCAAAGCCATATTTTAACTCGGCTCCAAATCCTACTGCGACTTCACAGGGGTGTCCTGTGATTTATTAAAACTATTTTGTCAGTGTTGATTATTAATCTGGTCTCTTCTTTCCGTGATTACCGACAGAGTTCTAATGTCCTTTGCATTTCATATACTAAGAAACAATAAACTTGTAAGTTCTATGTTTATGGAGTAAAGAGAAAGACCTGGTGCCGACACACAAGCTTGATATCAGCAGGTTAGGGCGACCATGGCCATCCTTTCATGTAGTTCATCCCAAAGCATACGCAGCAAAATGTAATTAAATTGGGACCGTTGCAAAAAACCGTCTCTCGGGAAATGGTTAGAGACAAACAATGTAACATGTACATTGCCACAGCATCAGACAACCCGTCGTACCGAGACGTTTATTGAATCAACCCAAATCTCATTTGTGCTGAAATATGCATTGACAGTAGCAGTGCATTGTTCTTATGTGTGTGCCCTGTGCATCATTTGCCCATCCTGCAATAATAAAAGTGTGCTTACGGCATACGTTATTGAGATTTTTTCATCTCGGTTAACTGGAGGCTTCTGGGCAGTTGAAACCCATGGCTGTCCATAGAAAAGAAGGGTAGGCTAGATGGAAATTGGGCTATTCTCGCCGATCCGCAGCCAAATTAAATTTCCAGCGCTAATTATGGCCTAGAGATGATGTGGTTTGAAATGAGGTAGCCAAACATTTCTACCAAGGCCACTTTACAGACAAGAGAGCTATGTCAGTCTCCCACTAGAGTGATGTTATAATTTTGTGCACGACCCAATGTTCAAGAGGGATAAAAAATGAATGTAACGATATTAGGCTAAAACATGAGCAAGCAATCGCTACAAACTAGATTATCAAATGGAACAAAAAGGGTTGATATTTGCTTCATATGTTACTGAATTGTATAAACGTGCGCCAGGGCGCTCTGTGTTGCCTTTTTGGTCCTTTTTTTTTTTTGTCATGTATTCTCATTTGTTCTTCACAAACTCTTTGTCTCTGTCTCCTGAATTATCTCTCATGTGATGTTGTGTCTGTCTATCTGACTGTTTTCCCTCTGATGGCCATACTTTAGATTATTATGCTGGTTGTTTTGGCTATTCCACTGCTCAGTTTGCCAAACCTAAAGTGACATCCAACAAAAACACAAGTAGTCAACAAATTCAGAAAATAAACAATATTGTAAAACATGCCATGTAATTATTTATTATGACGAAACGAGGTCAAGTATTTTACAATGACGGGGTCATGTGATTGACTAGACTTGTAATTTCAAAAACAGAATAGTCGAGTTAGTTATTTTAAACGATGAACATTGAAAGCTGCCAGTAAAACAAATCAAAATACTGGTTTTCCAATAGTGGGGAAGGGTCTAAGTGCTGGCCAAAACATAAGAGCTGATAATCATCTGTAGAAAAAAAAAAGTGTGTGCGCGGGCCAATCACAGGTCCAGTTGTTGTGTCACAATTTTCCTGCACACATTTCTGTGCTCCATGTTACTTCTCTGAAACTAACCTCACCTTATCGCCAGAGATATTTGAAATGTTCGTATTAGCAACTGCTGCCGAGAGAACTTTGATAATCATGGCGCACAGCAGGTTCTGATATTATGCAAAGGGTGTCTGACCTCCAATTTTTGCCCTGTCTTTTGACTGTTAACAAGACACGTCGCAAATATTATCAGCTCGTAACAAACGAGTATAGAAAATATTTCTGTACCTCGGGATTTGAAACACCAATTTGACTTCGATGTTTATTCCTCAACCTGGACGAAAAAGCTGATTATTGCTGCTGATGTCATTTACCACTGCAGGGATGTAGTATGTTAAGTTGAATGTTGGTAGAGTGTGAATATGAGAATGAAACCAGGCTATCTTGTTTTACTTGTCCTTAACCTGGTTTTTCTTTTTTTATCTTGTGTTTTACAGCACTATACATCGGTGGTCGTCTAGTTCTGGATTAACCGATGATGCCTCGCGCGAGAGGTGAGTACTTGATTATCTTTGTTCTTCTTACACTGTAACTGTGTGACGTCCGTACGTGAACAGTGTTGTCTGAAGCGACAGGAATATTGGTTTCTTCAATACTTTCTCAAATGTTCATAACGTTGCAACTTCAAAGTACGCTTTTTGTTTTTTTACATCAATATTTTATAGCCATATGTAAAAGTAACATTTCATTTTGCTGACAGCAATACCACAATGATTTACAGGACTGGTGGGGGATATCATTATATTATACCAATGCCTGTCGCTGGTAGGCACGTATAGGACAAAAGTTCACGTTAGGACATTACTCTTGTCCTTGTCTTGATCAAGCAGGTCACTTTACAGCCATCCGTGATTCTTTTTAGCCAAACAACCTTTAACTGCGTTACGTGAGGTAATGATAGAAGACATGAGCTGGAAAGCTAATTTGTTATTCTTTTGGGTTAAATTTTTTTTTGTAAATTTTCATCTTTACGAAGAGAATATTTACTATGCACGGTATTTCTTGCTGCACAAACAATGAATTATTCGTAATATTTACTAGGACACACTGAAGTTATCTACTTCTTGACAGAACTAAAAGCTTTTCTGGTGTTAGTGATGACCAGAATTATTTCCAAATGATGCAAAACCCGACTTTCCCGGGCGCATTAATTTTGTGTTCGTGTTCAGCATTAAATTTATCTTTACCGAGAAACAAAATAAGTGTCTTTTTGTTAGGGAGAGGGGTGAGAAAGCTGAAACGGTATAAAATGGAAGGGGAAAAAAAGTTAGTGTTTTTACGCTCATTTGGAACCACAATAATATTCTGTTGATCAACAGTTTAATTAATTTAATGTTTCATGTTTACGTCCTGATTTTGCCATTCAGCCATATGCTTTACCTGAGACATAAATACACACTGTATTGATCAGACTAATAACCAACAACCACAAGATGAAATGTCCATAAATTTGCTAATTTGTAAACAGTGAGATAATAATTACTTTGCACCGCGCTCACTGAGCTCGGGTATTACACGCGCTAGTTCACATAATCCTCAGTGGTCTCTCTCTGCTTTTGTCTAAAGACGCGTGTAATCTCCTGGAATATTCATATTGAATGACAGAAATAAAGCAGCAGACGAAGACTAAACGAGATAGCTTTATCAGCTTCCAGGGGCAGAAAACGAGATAGTCATTTTATACGAATACCCTGATACAGAATCCCAGAATTCGTGAGTTCTTTGTTTTCGCCAAACGCAGAAAACTAGATAGTTATTTTATAGTCTGATACAGCACCGCAGAATTCGTGAGTTCTGCATTCTGCATTCGATAGAGACGTCAGATGGAATTGTGAGTTTTAAGTATAATTCTTGTAATCATGAGATATATCATTCTCAAGTTTTCAGCTTGTCAGTTTGAGACTTCCTGGCATCATATGAAGCAATTGACAGATGAGACATTTCGTCGTTCAAGTCGGGAATGTGGGTCAAGACAAGGACATAGTGCTCTATCTTTTCTCTTCCATCTTCTCTGCATGATGGATTTTTTATGTGATTTCATTTGAATTTTCGGAGTTTTCTACGGGTTTTTTTTTTTTTAATTCAGAATTTAAGTGCAGTTTCAGTAGAAATGTTTTTGAGTTTCCTTGTGTGTGGGTGACTTGTTTGTTTGTTTGTTTGGGGGGGGGGGGTCACTGATAACACTAATGATTTGCTGTCGTTGTTTATATTATCATGGTCATCATCATGGTCATTATTTATTCTTATTTTTGTCGTTGTTCTTGTTGAGTTGGTTGTGCGTGTTCCAGAGAAGAAAATGTCTCTGTTACGAATCTGGACTGGGTGATAGTGCCCTCCAGTGTTACGAGACTCGACTAAAGTCCCCTCTAGCTGTTATGAAGAGGGTCTTCTCAATGATGGTATTATGACTGCATTTAAATCGAGAGGTATTTAATATTTAATCTTTCGTACCATGCCACACACTAAGAACAATCTGAATAAGTTTCATAAACAGACCTGCAGGGCCACAAATTTAATTACACTAATTACCCTAACAATTTTGTCTAGATCTATTACATAGTAAATACAACATCAGCAGCATCAAATCTAAATTCAATAATATGTCACTCGAAGTCTTCTCTAGATTCCTATAATATTATGATAATTCTGACTCACTAACAATTTAAGTACTAATTATATATCTCTCAGATCTGGTCTGCCTACTATATATCAATCAATATACTAATATGGGCTCTGGCGACGATGTCATCTCAGCTATTTGTGCCTACCGCTTATAATGGATCGAGCTCGTCAATATAAACTGACGTAGCTAAGTCTAGATATCTACTCTAGGATGGGCTGGCAATTCCCAGCCTCATCCAGACAAATCAACCCCAATTCACAGATGTGTATGCCATACATTCATACTATTTGCAAGTCAATATAAATCTTTAAACCCTCGTGCTTTCTACATTTTATGTACGAATTTCTGAACGCGACTAAGCGTCTTAAACTATCTATCCTTATTCGCCCCTTCTCTTCCCTTCTAAGTGTTCATCAAAATCACGGGGTCGAGAATTGCACTGTCACTCCTAACTTATCCATTTATTCTATCTCGCCCCACTTTCTTTCCATCTCTAAGAAAAAGTGTTTCAAAAACAAACTGTTCACGAGAACAGTTCAAGGACAAATTACGCTGGTTATAATCAACGAGACCGTGAAAAATCAACTCCTTGCAAGTCGTGACCCAGCACGGCAATTATAGTACTTAAACCATGACAGTCTCTCAGCTCTGTGTTATTCAGTGCGTGAAAGAAACTGTGCATGTGAGTAACCGTACATTTATAGTGGTATATTGTGTGTTTTCTGTGCACATGTGTCTGGAGTTGTGTGTGTGTGTGTGTGACTTTGTGAGTGAGTGAGTTCATGCTCACGTGACTGTCTTCGTGTGCGTCTTCCATGAGCCTCTAAGAGGAGCTGAGAATTGCAGGTAAGTACGGAGCTGCTATATATGCTGCTCGTGTCAAGGATGAGCAGATCTGCGTGGACGCACCCGCTGGTCACAGTCCACTGTCTGAGGCAGAACACACTCGTGGTTGGTCATTTGCATTTTCAAAGGCTTCAACTTTGAAATCTTAACTCTACCGGTATATTCTGTCGAAATAGTATTCAAACCAAAGAAAAACTGTGGAGTCACAGTAAGGCTATAAGCAAAGTAAAAAAATTGGCAAAAAGAAAAAGTTGGGTATTATTACTTACGCGAGGCTTTGCTACATACAACTTTTTCTTTTTGCCGATTTTTTTTATTTCATATATTCTGTCGTTCCGTCTTTGCACTCATGAGGACCAGAATTCTTCCAGAAAGATATTGGACATTTGAGATTCTGAAGTGAAAACTAAAAAAAAAGGGGGGGGGGGGGGGTACGTTTTTCATTTATTTTTCGTTTGAAATCTACGTCTTCTGATATATTCTGTCGCTCAATCTTCGCCACACATGAAGGCCAGAATTCTTCCAAAATGATACTCTACAACTGAGATACTGAAGTGGAATAAACGTTGTTGTGTTTTGTTTTTTTTTTCTCAAGGACGGAATGACGCTATCTTGCTGTCATGTTCATACCCAGATAATGTAGACATCTTTCATCTGTGAGAATTCCAGCTATACTTCTTTTTACCCCATAGCCAACATTCTGTGAGCACAGTTTTTCTGTGCCTTCCCTTACGAGACACTACGGAATTCCTTGGCACATAAGGTTTCTCCTGCCTTTAATGATGCTGGCAATATCGCTAATGATGAACGGCGCGGTTTTCATACCCTGTAGGTCTGAACTTGCATGAAACACCAGCGGCGGCCGTCTCTCCAGAGTGTCATACATCTGTCTGAAATTGTTCTTCTTTGTCACAGAGGAACTTTTAGCATTGACGAACGTAATATATCGGGAATTACGAGTCTGTTAACCTTGTTTTGAAACATATGTGCTCACCAGTGTTTTGTTTTATGACTGCGTTATTCAACAAAACATTTTCTGTAGAAATGGCTGATTTCCAAAGGGGGAACAGGAACGAGGTCATGCATAAGAAACACTTTTGAAAACCCTTGAGAGCTCCCACTTCATTTTAAAGCAGTTTTATCTCCTTCATTTCCTCTTTCCCCCATTCCCTCTTTTCAACAGTTTTATTCCCTGCCACTCCCAACGCGAAGACTCACTGACTTCCTATAGCAGTAAATTTCTCTGGGTGCTTTAGTACCTATTCCTGCTGTGCCAGATCTCATAACCTATTTGTTCCATTAGTCTTCAGAGGCTGATCAAACAAAGCTAGTAGTGTTGTAGTTTTAGAGTAATGTCTAGTTTATGGGTACCTTGTAGACGATAGTTTTCATCTATTTATCTATCTCTGTCTGTCTGTCGGTCGGTCTGTGTGTCTGACTGTCTGTCTGTCGGTCTCTCTGTGTGTCTGTCCGTCCGTCCCACCTCTATCTATCTATCTATCTGTCTGTCCGTCCGTCTGTCGGACCGTCCATCTCACCATCCATCCACCCATCCTTATCTATCTGCCCACCAGTCCACGAGTCTATGCTTACCAGTCTGCGTGGCTGTTTGTCCGGGTGCACCACAGCCAAAAGAACCCTTTACCCCAGCGTACTCCAGCACACAAGTCCCACTTCATGCCACAGATGGGCGTTAACAAAACGCCAAGTTCAATGTGTTGTCTCAGCCCCGCAACATAAGGCGTGGTGCGGAAACCTGGGCACACCACAAGTACAAGTTCTCGGCATGTGTTAACCTGCCCTCGCTGTTTTCTTATTTTTACAATCTTTCTTGTTCCTTCCAACGGTTTGGGTTTAGCACAGCTTTTTATTTTTATTTTTTAATTTACCTCTTTTTTTTTTTATGAAAGGTAGAAGTGTCTCCGCGTGGCTTTGTTATTTCATCTCAAGTCATGTGGCATTTCATGGCACGCCAGTGAACAAGTCTTGTTTCTCTCCTTAAAAATATTGAAGTTCTTGTAATTTTACTGCGCGCGCATGTGTCATCATCTATATATATCCACTGGCGCGTGCAGTGTCAAATTGACAATCCATTGTTTTAAGTAGTGTCGCGGCCGTTTTCTGGTAATTATCACCGGCTCTTCATAGCTGCAGCTCACAGCCGGGCGTCGTCGTCGTCACCGCCGTCGTCAGTATGATCATCCCCATCACTACCACCAACGCCAGCATCATCACTACCATTACCGCCGCCCACGCCATAGGCCTAGGCTCGCAGTACTGGATTTTGATCGGCCGACAAGTTGTGTGGTGAGTCACGACAGTGAATTTCAGTTCGACCTCGTCTACCACACAACTACTTGAATTTCACTGAAACTCGGTGTCATGGCGTCACCATCCAACTAGACTTGCAATCAAAATGGGCTAATGCGCACTACAGCTATTTTACATGAGCTATTGACAGTTGTAATTGTGTCATTACTAAAGACTTATTTATGAATTTGCTCCTTTCATTGCCGGTTTTTATCTTTCTTTTTTTTGGGGGTCTCCAGTTTACGCCTTTGTTCCCACAGCAACTTTCTAATTTAGTTCGTTACTCGGGATTGACTCCATTTATCTGTTTTCATGCTCAAGTAGGAGGGGCGAGGCCCCAAGGGCTCCCATACCGACGGTCGGGGCTTCCATCCTGATTACATTCACATCTCGTGAACCTCAAGTGGGCATGGGCAATATGGCACCGCTGATAATCGTGCAAATGTTAAATCAATGATTACCGGGCCATAAGGCAGTGTAATATCTGTATTCGTGGTTTTTACTGACATGGTTCATAGAACGCGAAGTTTGTTGAATGGAATAGCAATGAAGCTACAGGCGTACATGTCACTGTATTCTGTGTCCATTGACATCATGATTCTCTCTCTGTTTGATTCTCTGGAGACAACGGTGTTGTTTAAAAGCTATTTTCATGACAAACTATACTTTTGTGTACAGAAAAAAACTCTTTTCCTGCTGTCAGTTTTTACATGGCAAGTCCACAAACCGTCCTGATGTAGCGTACAGTTCAGTTAACGGAATCGTCTATGCGTGAAAAAAGCCGGCCTGGACCTGAGATTTGTTTCGCCCAATGATTTTGGAATCGGTTGTCATGGAAATAAAGAATCGAAATCTTGGGATCGAATCTGACCTTCATCACTAGGTCAGAATCGACCACTGTCTAATAGAAGCGGCTTTTCTGGAAATGAAGACAGCTTACATAACAAACACTCAAATGAATATGCGCTGCAATATGTCAGCAGATCGGATGCAAGCAACAGAAAAGTGCTCTTGACTTCTTTAATAGGACAGTTAATTTTCCTGGCCCGCGTGTCACTATGTGCCGTTAATCTGATTACATAGTAATCGAGTTACCAAGAAGAGGTTTACAAAAATGAGGAAAAGATCGAAAGAATAAAGGCCCTAGAGGGCATGATCGATATGTGGGGAAAAGTTAATTTGCGAATCTGCTTGGGGCTAGTACAGCGCGATGACACTAATAAACTAGTTATAGTTTGCCTATCTGTGCGTCAGTATTCGGGCCGAGGCTTCACTGGGTTTATTCCGTGTAACGTTCAACAAATTCATCAATTCAGAAATGTTGGCAAGCCCAGATTTACCGTGACACTGGCTTGTGGGCGTGGTTAGTCGTGAGGGTGTGGGGATGGTCAGTAGTAGATGTGGTCAGTGGTGCCGATGGGGCACGTGTACACTCGAATTGGGCGATTTTTACCCCATCCCCTCCCCCCTCTTGTAAGCTTTTTGCACCCTTAGCTTCCAACCCCCCACCCCCCCCCCTTCTTGTCTCTGCCAGGGCTCGGCCATCAGAGTAAAACTTGAGACGTCATTTTGCATGGACTGTTTTGTGTGATGTGTCACCAGTAGATCTCATTGATATGCCTCTTTCCCCTGGTTCATCGTATTTTACATGCATTGATTTTTTTTGGGGGGTGGGGACACCTACGCTATACAATGACTGCACATATTCTGTCAAGTCTCTACCACGCAGAACCTCTAGGTAACATTTACGTCTGTACTCTCGTATCCTCTAGGTAACATTTACGTCTGTACTCTCGTATCCAAGTGAACTTTTTAACAGCTACACTACAAATTAATGAATCCCGGAGTTTTTTTTTTTTCTTTTTTTCTTGTTGCATTGAGCGGTGTTAAATCATTATAGGGAGGAAAGATGAACAGATGTTAGGGTCTCCCTCTGTTCAAAAGAATTCGAGATTAAAAACTTGTAGAATATTTTGAAGATAGTTGTTAGGTTAAGTCTCTAGTAGAGCGTCTTAAAGATATTTGTCAGGTAAAATGTCAATTCCCGCAGCTGTTTTCACCCTCCAAGTATGTTCCCTTGAATACGCACAGCTTGAAAAGACCAAATTAAGCGTGGATAAATCTTTCAAAAAGATCAGTGTCGGGGGAAGTTTAAACCCAGATAATCTGTCTGAAGCATTACAGCTGTCAGCTTGTGAAATGAAGGTGTTTGCGTCCTTAGATGGGGGACTGTGAATAAGAATCATATTTTTTTTTTAATAGAAATGTAATTATCTCTCACTGAGTTTATCTACATGTATTTTCATCTATCTAAATGGAAGTTGGAAAAAAAAAAAACCATAAACAAACAAACAAAAACGGAACCACTGTAACAGCAATGAAATGGTCAGGGAAGACAGTGGTAATTGGGGCCAGCTCTGATTGGGTCAAAGTGAATGCACATCGCTTTTCAGAGCCTACTTCTTCATGTGAGGTGTTTATACTGCTAAAGCGCTTCCAGTCTAAATTTTGCCTTTTCGTAATGGGAAACGTTTGGGGGTTCGTGTGTGGGGGGGTGAGAAGAAAGCAAGAGACAGGTTTTGCACAATGTTCTTGTCAATCTCGAGAAAGCAGGCAGAGTTCTGCCTCGTCTTGTGTGAGGTGATGATTGGAGCATTTAGTATTACATTTCATATTGTTTGGCACAGGCGCGTTCAAGGGTGTAAATAGTTCCATTATATTTTTGTCATATTTTGGGTTCGACATTTAAACAACTACTTTTCCTGCGCAAAATCCTACCCACTCCTCCTTCCCCCCCCCTCCCTCCCCCCCCCCCCTCCCCTCCCCTCCCTCCAGTCTCGACCTTCGGTGGCTTGGCAAGAGGCAAAACCTTCGAGCATGTGGGACGAGAAATAAAAAGCCTAGCATCATTTTACACTTTCTGATTTGGCAGACAGAAGAAGGAATGTTTGTTTTATACTTAAAAAATTAACAGGCAAACTTCAAGTTACGTCAGGCAAGAGCTTAACCAAAGTTTGGCGCACTTCTTTTTTTTTTTGGTCAGGATTAAATTTGCGCAGTTTATTATCTCCGCTTTCTTGCTTTCCCAGCCATTCGGCGCAAAATAGAGGTCTTGATTTGTTTCTAATCTAACCAAGGACTCAAGACGAACATTGTTAAAAGATAGAGATTTCATTTTTCGCCACGAGCCCGTCCAAAATTGCCCCCTTTTCTCCCTGACTATGTATAATTTTCATTCTCACCTCCTCCTACGCCTTTGCACCGTACTTCATAGTAACTGACATCGCTGAAAGGACAATAATAAACACGGGAAGTAAACGCAAAGCGGTTAGGAAACGAAACCTGGGCACCAACATTTACACCAATTTCATAACCTTTCCACTCAATGAAAGGCATTTGAGGAGAGCTAATGCCTGGCCTGATGTGCACCCTCTTTTCGCATAATGTCACGCATTTTTTGCAGGACTGTGCGCACACTGTAGGGAGACTGCAAGTTAGTGGGTGTGAGCAGTCAGTTTCAAGGTTGTTGTTTTTATTTCTCTTTTCCGTTCTTTCCCCCACTGTAGGACACACGTGCTGGTGTTCTTTGTGTTCCATGCTGTCTGTTCCTCAGTGGAACTGTGAAAAGCCTGTGAAGACATTCTAGACGGACCAAGAGTTCTTTGGTTCGTGGTCGTGTATTAACTGAATCATCATTTGTTTCTATTTGTTGTTTGCTCATTTCCACTCTCTTTTAAACTTATTCATCCAGACTTCCATCTGTCTATCAGTACAGAGCCAGTCCAGATAAAGTAGATTAAGGCTTGAAGATGATTTTCTTCTTTGTATGTTTTCTTTTCCTATCTATCTATCTATCTATCTATCTATCTATCTATCTATCTATCTATCTATCTATCTATCTATCTATCTATCTATCTATCTATCTGTCTGTCTGTCTGTCTGTCTGTCTGTCTGTCTGTCTACCTGAATATCTATCTGTCTGTCCGTCTATCTATCTATCTGTTTGTCTGTCTGTCTGTATATCTATCGATCTATTTTCTATTTATCCAGCCATCTATCTATCTATCTATCTATCTATCTATCTATCTATCTATCTTCCCACACACCCGACCCCGGAAAAAAAAAAAATAATTCCAGTATTACCAGTCCCGTGCACCACCTGGGCTCTCACTTGCACTGTGACAAACTCTAGACAAGGGAATGCCCCGGGGTCAGGGGGAATTACAACCACGGCAATTTCAGGCAGGAATAAAAGAGGCCTCGAGTAATGTCCCCTATGTGTGAATGGAAGACAGGACTGGCGTAATTACTCGGTCACATGGGAGAACACCTCTGCAGGAATAGGGAAGAAACAAAAAGGAGATAAAAGGAGAAAGAGAAAAAAAAAACTAGAAAAATGAAACCGGAAAGGGTTTACACGAGCAAAGAAACGAAACAAAAAAAAAGAGTTGTCTTTTCTGGTTCCTTTTTCTTTTTTCGACTATTTGTTCCTATGATTGCAGAATTAATGAACGTATTCATCTGCTCTCTTCTGTCACTTCCACTTGACCCAGGCAGTTTTTCTATGCTGAGGCTGACATCACTAGCTACCTGCCGTGTCACCACCACCCCCCCCCCACGCCATTTCTATCTTCGTTGTCATCGTTATGTAACATCACTGTTATCATCGTGCTCGTTGCCAGTCATCATTCGCCGCCATTCTCGCTGCTGTCACCATCCATCGCACATTAATTTTACTTCATTGCCAACAGCAGCGATGCGTAGTCTTTCATGGCCGTCTACACCCCCCCACCCCCATCTCCCAGAAGCTGCAGTCGCTGTCCCCACCACTATCCGCACCTTCATTGCTATAGTGATGCTGGACCCCGGGTATTGAGTCAAGGGACGTGTGAATATATCAGTGCAACTCCATCAGTCACCGTCATCATTATAATCTTCATCATTTGCCACTTCATCTTCATCATTAATTTTACGACCACCTCTGTCATCGTCATCACTCTGATGTCATCATGATCATCATTATCGTCACCATTACAACCAACAGTGTCATCATTATCATCATCATCATCACTCCTTCATCATCATTATTATTTCAACAATCATCGTCAGCAGCAAGACCCCATGGTCATCGCCATCATCATCATCATTATCATCTCAATCGTCATCATCATCATCATCATTATCATCTCAATCGTCATCATCATCATCATCATCATCATCTCAATCGTCATCATCATCATCATCATCATCTCAATCGTCATCATTATCATCATCATCATCTCAATCGTCATCATCATCATCATCATCATCATCATCATCATCATCATCTCAATCGTCATCATTATCATCATCATCATCATCATTATCATCATCATCATCATCTCAATCGTCATCATCATCATCATTATCATCATTATCATCATCATCATCATCTCAATCGTCATCATCATCATCATCTCAATCGTCATCATCATCATCATCATCATCTTCTCAATCGTCATCATCATCATCATCATCATCATCATCATCTCAATCGTCATCATCATCATCATCATCATCTCAATCGTCATCATCGTCATCATCATCATCATCATCATCATCATCTCAATCGTCATCATCATCATCATTATCAACACAGCCACCATCACTATCATCATCCACATGTACGCTGCTGAGGGAGAGGGGTGTGAGAAGCTCTTTCCCCAGTGACCCCGTCCGGCAAGGCTTGATTACCGGCGGGCAGAGAGTAGATCGGAAATAAATCCTCAATCAATAGCACAGCTCCAACCACATAATCAACATGTCAACCAGTCCTTTGTGTTTTCCCGCACCAACCCGGACCAACCCGCCAACCCCTCCCCGCTTGTCTCACTGCTATCCATCTGCAGAATAGATGGCTACGGCAGTGTTGGCTTGCACGATTAATAGATTCAATAATATGAGGCAGATTGAATCATGAGTACGTGGGAAGTGGAATGGGGTGGGCAGGGGTCTCAGAAAAAGATTGGCTATTGTTGTTTTTCTTCTCCCCCCCCCCCCACCCACCCACCCACGCTCCTTTCCGGGTGGCGCCACGCCGTATTCCATCAGGGAGGTAGATTCTCTTGCAATGTATATTAGTTCTGGTTTTGTTTAATGAATCGGATCTCTCAAGCTGATTTTGTCCTGTGTATAGTGCATGGGGGGGGGGGGGGGTGGGACAAACTTAAACCGGAAACACGTCATTTCACAATGTGGATTGCGTCAGTTGCGTCACATGAGCTATTATTGCGTGACAGTGCCGGGGACAGAACTCGTGATGCTATTCTCGTACAAGAAGCAGTTCGTAATTAAGACTTCGGGCAATTTTAATGTCACTTTTTTTTTTTGCTCAATTTTCTTTTTCAAAATCAGTTTAATTACTTTACTGTTCTAGCACACGGTAATTTGTCAGAAAATTCTGGACACAGTCGATGTCTGCCGAAGGTGTTTTAATGTTGTCAACACCAGACATGAGAATAAGCTCAGTGGCGAAATAACGAACTGTCAGTTAATTTTATGAGAATAATAATAATACTAATAAAATCTTCTGACTGTCACAGTGATGGAGCATGTCCGAGTTTAGGAATATTTGATATGACGTGTCGTCTTAACGTTTCCATGTAAATCGTGATAGAATTTGACGTGACCGACATATGGTGGTGAACTCGGCAATCGAACTCGACAAAATTTACTTTAAAATACAACAGTGCATGAGGTAATTTGGTATATATAGTGATGATTGTCTGGGGTTGATTACGTAGTTAGAAAATTTTGCAGCTTATGTGTCTAAAACGTTTTGTGTCGAACCTTCAAGTCGCACCATCGTGTAAGTCTAGGTGCATAGTACATTACGATCTTGTAGCGTTGCGGGCACGTCTAGTTTTTTTTTTTTTAATGTAAACGAATGGAGATGCACACACATTCAACACACATGAAACTAAGACACAGTTGCGAGACCACAGTAAGTTGCATGGTGTGCGCCAAGCATCAATTTGACAACCGCGCCGCTTTTTGTTCTTGACAACATCCGAGACCATCGGGGCACTCCTGTTTGCCTACTTCATATTGCATTTGTTGAAATCAATATGTTTTGAAGGTAATCAGATAGGGAATCATTATTATTCTATGAGTTATCAAATGTACAAGTAACAATTTTTTACCGTAATACTCTGGAATGAATGGCGAGCAAAGTATCAGCCAGCAGGGAGGGTTAGGATTTCAAAACGCAAACTGATCAATAATTTGGCGAAACGATCGCGTCATTGATTGTGTCGGTAATGCCCTCTTGCACAAACTCACCTATGGCATTTGGTGGCACCGCGCTATTGACATTATCAAAGAATGGCTGCACACAAAGGCTGCAGTATCAAAGTTAGTTGCGCCTGATGTGACACCGGAGTAATGGCGAGCATAGGGTGAGCAGGCCAGGCCCACCACTGGCGTATAACGGCCATCTATATCTGGGAAATGGCACATATAATCATTGACAATGACTGCACTTGGAGGCATTGCGAAACATACTTCAGAAGTGCAATTATTCTACAATTGCCATGCTTTTAGTGAAGATTAAAATCGTTGATGATGCCATCTGCAACCATATGTTTTCATTATCGACCCTCAGCTATGATGATTTGTTTTGATTATCGACCACACAAATAAAAGTTTTAGCAATGTTTCTTTGATAACAAAAACCTGCATTTATTTGTTATTTATTGATGTTTCCCTACATGGCCCACGCTTTGGTCAACATTGTTCCAGCGCTCAATGTCAGAGTGCCCTGCACTTTTCATGTAAATAAGCGGTCGTTATTGGCAGCAAGGGATTCCAGTTTTCCATCCAAGAACCAGAGATGACAAGTTGAACATGCAAAGTCTGACAGACAGTAACGGGTGACCAGACAAGGCCATGAAGTAACTTGCAGTAGTAGAAACTCAAGGTGTTTCGATGTACCGTATTTGGTGTCATTTCTCAAACCAGCAGCGCTGCGGTGTGGCCGAAATCTTATTTTTAAAAATATATTATAATAAATGTAACAGCCGGCAGAAGCCCTTTTTGACGGTTTTTTGGTTATTAAATTTGTTGATGTTGTGGATGGTCGATTGTAAAATAAATTGGATGCATTAACCAGATGAGATTGTGTTAGGAACTGGATGCTGGTATGTTTTAAATGTCGAAGGATTGACGAGCATTTCATTATAAAGCTTTTCTCATTATCATAATTTTTTAATTGTTGATTATTCTAATTGTTGAGTGCCATTGAGGAATCTGCCGCAATTTTTCTTCCTGGCAACTGGATTTATCCTTCTTGTTAATGCTGGGAAACTTCGTGATGTTTGGCGTAGATGTTATTTCTAACGACGTTTGGCACGTTGGAATAAATCATTTCTGGGGTATTTTATTGTCATTAATGTACGTGTGCTTGCGAGGGCGTATATTACGTTTGTCCGTAGCCGAGCCTGGCGTGTGTATGGTGTTTTCATTTCAACAGGGGGACGTGAAATGATTTTAAGGTCTGTAAATCTTTTTACGACCGTTATCTCCGACTGTATCAAACACGCGCACTGATCGTTTTTCCGTGTGGATGTCGCGTAATGTGTACAGTGATTTGAGCATCAAGGGGGCTTGGGAAGCCAGGTCTGGCACTGTAGGTATGCGGAAACTTGGGCTGTAACTCTGACTGGAGGGAACAGTCGACAGGCCAGGCCTAGACCTGAAGTGTGGAGTGCTGCGGAGTGGCGCGGCCTCTCCTTATCTTGGCAGCCTCGCCAAAAACGCCCGAGAACAGCTGGGGTTTCAGCGCTGAATCAACAGCAAGAACGGTTTATTCCTCGGATACACTTTCCCAACTGCCGACCAGCGGAAAGGAAAAAAAAGGGGCAGGGGAAAAAATCCACCAATTGGTTTAACTACCAAGAGGTATTGGAAGTGTTGGTTGATGTTGATAATTACTTCCCCGCCAACTGATCGGTTACCATCAAAGACAGGATAGGTGAAAATTACTGGAGGTTCTCACGGAGAAATTACCGTAACTCGCCGTCCAGAGTATGGGGTTGTTAACCCTCTTTATTTCTTGATTCACCCCCCACCCTTAATTTCCGAGCGTCCATCTGCAGTGTAATTATATTGCTGTCATTGTTGTAGTCGGCAGTGTCTGTTGTGTTTTTTTCTGACATTGTCTGTTCTTATGTCGTTTTACAAGTCCGTCTCTTTTCTTTGGATGTTTGTTTTCTAAGTTTTCACTGCTGCATTAGTTGCTTACTTGGTAAGATCGCAATTAACTCGCATGCTTTTGACAAAATCTGTCATAGAATGAACAAACACCCTAAAGAAAGGTATTTGAACATTCGATATTTAGCTTAAACATCAGATTTTACCAACAACAAAACAGAAAATGTTTTACTTTGAGGGCCTCGTCAGTGTATTCGGCATAAACCCCACCGTTATGTCAATCTTATCACATTGTTGTATTATTTTCCTGAGAGCTTTCTTCTTTTATTCCAAGTGTCCCTGGCGAATTGATATGGCCATGTTGCATGGCGAGCAGGTTTTTGCGATGCGCTAGTGATAAACCTGGTGTTTTCTCCATCTCTACGATGAGACATGGTGATAATTTGTGGCGCAAATCCTGATCTGTTTACCGATTCTAATCTCCACAGGCCAACACTACAGGACAATTTTCCGATCCCAGAGCTGTACCCATACATCAACGGAACGGCATGGCTCGCTGTTCCCTATCGCCACCTCCCTCCTACATGTCGGGTGTAATGAAATCTCTGTACTTTTTGTACGAAAACAAAATGCTGCCATGATGATCAGCATCCTTTTCTTATCCCAAGCAATAGCAGAGAAGTTGTTATTACAATGTGAAGTTAATTCAAAATGTGTAGCTTTTTATCACCGTTCATATAAAAGCGTTTTTTTTTTTTTTTTAATACAGGTTTACGAATTGCCTCGCATCTGTTGAACTGAGATAAATCAGAGGGCGCTTGATAAGCCGTGTAATGTGGCTTAAATCGGAGTAATAGCTGTTGCATACTGTAATAGTTGCAATCTTTTGAAGGTGATAGCAAAAGGAATGAAGAGGAACTTAAGAGGGTAATTGGAAGAAGATATAGGACAAAGGTTGTCAAGCTGAGAAAACTGTAACACTTTGCTACATCTTCTACATCTTCTAGTCAGCTGTCACTGCCAGTCAGGGATGGTTTTCGTTGAGATGTATCGTCTCCAGTGTGTTCTTTCGTTGAACAGCACGCAGTGTTATCTGTTGTTGTCGTTGTTGTGTTTGCTGCTGCTGCTGTTGTTGTTTGCCGTGGTTGTTTCTGTTACCATTGCTGTTGCTGTCGTTGTTCTTCGTGCTGCCGTTATTGTTTCTGCTGCAGATGTTGTTGTAGTTTCTGCAGTAATTTGCCCTTGATGTCGCTGCAGCTGGTGTTGTTTTTGTTGATGTTTAAGAGAGGACATTGGGGGTAGGGGGGGGTGCATGCAGTGGTAAATTTGAATAACGGAAATGCCACTTGGTTTAAGGAAACGGGAAATGCAATTGGAAAAAAGACGTGAAATATAAATATTGAGATCGGCTGAGTGCGTCACACAGGAACGCTGAGTTTTGTTTGAAATGGAGAATTATTTTATTCTGTTTAAAAATTGACGATGGTGTTCTGACTCCTCAAGTGTCGATGTGGTAAGAATAAAACTAGATCTAGTACATTTTTTGTCATTTTTGAATTTTTGAAAAATTGCCATTTTTCCTTATTTTATTGGTAAACAGCAGGAAAAGTGTGTTTATGACATAAAGAGAAAGACTGTTTGTGACAGAAAAAAAGTTCTTTTGTGACAGGGTCAACTTGTTTATGACAAGGAAACAAAATGACATTGAGTGAAAGTGTGTGTCATGACAGAAAGAAAGAGAGCGAGAAAAAATGTGTTGATTGTGGAAGAAACAGAAAGAAAACTTAAATACATAAATAGTATATGGATAATGGTAAGACGGTTACACGGCAAATCGTCCAGTGGACTTTCTGATGAACCATAATGTGACTGAAACATGGAGCGTAAAAAAAAAATGAAAATACTCCAACCTCCAGCACAGAAGACTAAGGTGGGAATAGGATAGATATCAGAATGTGGGATGGTTTGTACAGTAGTTGGACTAGTTGTGAATTTAAGATAGTTTAAGCTTTCACCTTCACCTGAAATACAAAGCAAGCTAAATGTGATTGAAGAAGGACGGGTGAAAATTTGGAAGGGATCAAAATGAGGAGGCGCTGAGTACGTCGACAAGTGATAAACTGTTCTTGTCTTAATGCAAATGGATAGATCTTAGATTGTACAAGTGGCGACCCGCCGTCAGGGGGGTCTGATAGGCCCAAACAGGGGTCTGATAGTTGCAAACTGGGGTCTGATAGTTGCAAACTGGGGTCCTCCTGCCGCTCTTGTAATGGTTGGGTGGCATTTTCACACCAGTTCATGCGATATTTTATATCGATATCACATTTTTACCAAAACTGTTTTACACGGTTTTAAAGGAAGTTCTTTTTTCTTTAAATCCATAAATTATTTTTTTTTTTTTTTTTAAAGTGGGCTTGAAGAAAGTTTTCGTATTGTGGCTGACTTTCCTGCTATTCTGCGTTGTTCATATTTAAAATGCAAACCTCAGATCTTTTTAATTGCGATGTGCATGCCATTCTTCGCCATTGTCTGGTGGCTGTAGAAACAGTTTTTTGCTCTTTGTAATCGTTTTAATCGCTCATGAATATTATAGGCGGAGTAAAGGCTCGTACATTCGAACCGACTGACCAACTTACGTCAAACTTGTTCTGAGATTATGAAATTTTTCAGTTAAGTAATCGTAGTTTAATTAAGGAAATCGATGCACAGTATGTTGTACTCAGGTTTGCCATTTCCCATCCCCAGTTGGGCTCCCAGTATGTAGGGATCATCGCCCGAGTGCAAGTCGCACCTGCACACATTCTCGTTTCTAACTCACGACTCACGAATCTGACATGATGGAAGATAAATACGACAAGTGAGGTTACTTTTTTTCCTGTTTTTTTTTTTTTTTTTAAAGCCCGGCAATGTATTTGAACAGATTTATTCCACTGCTCAGCGCTAGGCCACGTTTATTTAGCTGCGTGGGATGGCAGAATCATTACATGAATCGGAAAAGAAAAAAATGAAAAAGAAAAAATATATGAAACAGCAAGTCGTGGATTGGTCCAAGGGGAGGTGTTTTGGCAAATAGGGTTGTCTTGCTGGGCAGGTCGGAGAGAAATTTATGAGGACCTGGGCAGGAATGTAGAAATGAATGAAATGATAAACGAACTAATTAATGGTTCACCGAGTGGGTAAAAGGGTGAATGAATGACTGAATGAGCGACGGAATGAATCATTAATGAATGAATAAATCTTGTATCGAATGAGTTAAAAGAATGAAAGAATATCTAATTAATTACTAAATTAAATATCAGTGAACAGAAAGACCAAAATAGTGAGGATTCACGGAGTTACCCAGAAAGAATGAGGTAAATCGTCTTTGTTATAAATGTTGATATTTTAGATAGTTTGGCAAGATATCAGAGGTGCAGATGATACAGTGTATTGCGAGAAAGCTTTTCTTCATGGAAACTGTCAACCTGTCATTGATAACGGCATGTTCACTCCGTGAGTGAGGCCTGCCTGGATCCTTTACGATTTTCCTAGTGTGCGCGCACACATTCCAACTGCTTTGAAAGTTATTTTCGGAACGATTAAAAGCCAAAGTTATGCAAGGTTAGAAAGATTGCTTTACGTACGCGTTTTTTTAGTTATTTAATGTTTGCGGCTTTTCCAGTTGGAGACGTATATCGGGCGAGGAGAGGATGAGATACGAAGAGTAACGTTCATACAGATATGAAAGAACTGCTTTGGCAATTGAATTAGCTTTGTCGTTAATGGGCAGTAGGATCTGAAGTCGTGGAGGAACATAGAGGGAAGCCGGCGTATATTGCAGTGTAGCTTTGTTGTTTATAATAACATATTATCATCATCATTTTGATGGCATTATCATGATCATCTGCAGTATAAACATTGCGTCATGTAAGATCGTATTCAGCATTGCATCGTGCCGTCGTAATTTTGTTTAAAGCTGTAATGCTTTGTTGCTGAGCATCTCGCGTGATTATACAAGCATTGCCTGCAAAGTTGTTTTAAACCAAAGGTTAGGAGTGCACATGCGACTTTTTGTTGCTCTGCAGTTCCGTCGCAATTGCGTCGACAGCAAGTCACAAGTGCGTGCCTAGCATTAGACCAGAACAGCTTGGCATAAAAGTAACGGCTATCCTAATGTGAATAACTATCAAAAGCGCCAGGGATATTGGTTGCTTCAGAGGTTTCTCAAAATTTTCATATCATTAAACTGTAAAACATGCCTCGATATTTTCTGGTCACGTTGAGAAGTAACATTTTCATTTTTCCGACATCCGGCCCAGAACAAAGCTGTTTAAAATTGCTTAAAAATGAGCACAACGTACAATCTGGTACAGCTGAAAACATGTTGTAAAAATTTAGAAGGGAAAAAAACAACCTACAAATCAAAACTTCCAGGACAGTTTCAGAAATATGTGGAACAGCCAAATGCATAAATACTGCAAGACGAGTAAAGTAACATTTATTTTACTGACTGCCAGGTCACAATGAATTGTACAAAGGAATCATTTACTTCCCTGCCTGTCTTTGATGCCCACGTAAAGAAACGTAAGGGCACCACAGTAATGTGCCGCTTTCTGTATTGTTTGACCTGACCTGATCTGGGCTTTTCTGAAGTTAATTGGCTCCTCTCGTCAGCTTCGCTGCCTGGCTTTGTGTGTACAAGGCTCATACACTTCTCTTGTCTCCCACCAAGACAATGACAAAGCCGGGCATTTTTCTTATTTATCTTACACAGTGAATTATTGTGTGCATGTAATTATCTGGATCCTCTACACAGTTTTGACGCGTTGCGAAAAAAAAAACGTATACTCCACTCTAGATCAAATTCACATTTCAAGATTATAATGAGAGGGCATTTGCCATATCACTGTATGCCACATTTTGCCGATTTTGAAGTTTTGTCATGAAAGTGTTTCTCTCACTCCTTGTTTTGTTATCTAAGTGCCATACGGGTGTATTTTTCGTGGGCATTTTCATGCAGGTTTTGAGTTTGAAGTGTTTTGAACAAACCCCTGATTTTCACTCTTCAAACGTTCAGTCCTCATGTTTTCGAAAAGGCAAAAAATGCACATACGACAGAATGGAAATTACCCGACGTATAAAAGTTTCTGTGTGCTCTAGCTGTCTGCCTGGCTTTTGTGTGACTAGTAGTGCCTTTCGGTCATCAAAACATGAACACTGTACAAAGAAGAAATCATGGCGCAATACGATTCTGTTTCATATTGTTTTCCGTCCTCTGTACATTGTTATATTTGGCATCTAAGGCCTCACGTGGTAGTGTTATTGTGGAAGGATATTTTATTATTATTATTATTATTATTGTTGTTGTTGTTGTGCTTGGTGTGTGAGACAAAGAGGAATTAAAATATAGGATACAAAACAACAAAAAAAAAGAAATGCTGAATATCCTGAACCCTCTAGACATTTTGTCGGGTGTGCAATGTCATTTTTTTAGTCAGAATTACCCAGTTAACTCGCCCCTGTGGTGCTAATTGTCTGTGTTGTCTCCAGTTTGTTATGTTATTGCCTTTGTCAGAAAGGCGAACGTGTCTCAGGGAAAAATGCATGCGTTTCGTATCATATTCCGTGTGCATGTGTGTCCCAAATGAATGTGGGCGTAAACGAGTCCCCTCCCCTCCCCCCCCCCCCTTCCCCCACTTTTTTTTTTTTTTTTTTGGACATTTTCAGTTTTTGTTGAAAATTGTCTATAGAGCATTATTCTTTCCCTGCACTGTTACAGTCGCGTAAGCTGTAGGCTGGTTCCACTTGAAATCCCATTCCTCTGTGTAAATCTCGCAGATAAGCAAGTTCATTTTCCTTGTTCGCTGCTTACGTTCAACAACAGCGTTCTCGCTTCCTCTCCTTCACCTCCCCCCCCCCCCCTCCTTTTTTTTTCCCTGACACGTTTCCCCCCAAATGCACGTGCATGACAGCTCACTATATTTGCCTGCAGCAGGAATCCCCACCCCCTCCTCCCTCCCCCCCCCCCCCCCCCCAGTTTCGGGATCTTGACTTTGAAAAAATAACAAATTCTCGTTTGCTGACTCTGTAGCGACTTCCTGTATTGTCTGTAGCCTACCGGCATCTATCTCTGTGGATCTGAAACCCCGACAGCAGCTCATCAGTAACTGCTCTGACGTGTTATGGTTGTTATTGCTGTTAGTATTGCTGTTGCTGCTGCGCAAACCACTTGATCATGTCCGTAGTCACCGTGCTTATCATGTCAATATAACCAGTTTCTTTGGTCTGTGTTAAACAGCTTGAAGTCAGCTGTGTTCTGCATACCTTTCACTGGACGCTGGTAGAGAATTTTATCATCTATTTCCAATTTATGACCGTACGAGGAATTTGTTTATTGGTCACGAAACATAATATTATTATTATGTTTTGCCAAGTCTATCAGCCACCGCTTGGTATGATGCAACTTATTATTTGGTTATGCGAGGTCTGTCTTTCCCACAGCTGCCTCAAGACAGTTTTGTCGTGCACAAACTAGTGCCACAGACCTGTTCAGGTCTGGCCGGTGCGCGAGGTCCTGTTTGATTCTGTAATCCACGACACTCTAAAAACCGAGACAAAACCCAGTATACTACTAGCCTAAGACAGGTCCAGAAACACAACCCATCAGTAACTTAGCTATCTTTGCCTGTTTCTCTGTGTCTCTTTCACGCTCATTTTCTCCATCTATTTTTTCTTTCCCTTTCCTTCTCTCTTTCTTTTTTTTTCATACTTTTTTCAAATCCTTATTATCTTTTTACCATGATCCAATCATGCGCTATTTTAATGCCTTATTACAATTTAGTCTTTTTGCATGCAGGCACTCAATTGTACAGTATTTTGGTGGTGTTGTTTTTTTCTTAATGTTTCATATTTCTCACAATAATTGTTTATTCTTAGATATCCATAATTTATCCATTACATCGATCCATACATCCACTCACCCACCCACGCTCTTAAATGCATGTTATCCCTGCAGCCAGCACATATCTCAGTACCTGCTTTGCGACATGCTCAGAGCATTAACTTTTTTATTTCTAAACCAAAAAAAAACTTAAGTAAATAAATGTTGGCTGGCGGTGCTGCTTGACATTCACTTTGTTTTTGTTTTGGTTTCCAATCCCAGGCTGGAAGATTTCAGTGAAGAGCCGCATTATCATTGACAAGTGCCCAAGGTGTAATTTGTCGAGGATTTCCTAATTATCAACTGCTTTAGAATGATTATAATTTGCCTGGATTTTAAATCGGTAGCCACTGAATTGTTACATGTCAGGAAAATTGCTGCATGAAAGCACCGGAGGTGTATGTCAAATCAAATTAGTCTGGAGGAAGACAGTAATGAACGCGCATGGGGTAACAACGGCCTTGGAGTTGCCACTTAACGTAGAGAAAGACCGGGAAAGTGTAAATCGTTTTATGGAAATGTTTTAATTAAGGAGACAGTCTTTTCAGAACCTCACTCATCTCTCACATGGGCGTCACATCATTTCATCGCCACTGTATTGCTATATTCTTTCTTCACGTTTTGCCAAAATCGAGAAAAAACCATGTTACTGCACAACAGTGTATGTATACTATATCTGTCATCCTTCTTTTAAAGTGTTTTTTAAAAAATTAACACTTTGTGTAGTTCAAATTCCGAACAAGCGATTTCACAAAACGCATTGTTGTTGAGACAAAATGAAGCATACTAGATACCTGGGCGACCATTTGCTTCGGGAGGGTTTTTGTGTAAGATGGGCCAAGGGAAGTAATCATGGAATGACTACTGAATAATTATCTAATTTTGTGGTTACTTCCCTTGGCCTATCAAACGACGGCCGCATTACCTGCTCTTTTGGGGGGGGGGGGGGGGGGGACTGGTAATTTCCTTTCCGGATCTTTCTCTCTTCTGTTGAACGATTTTGAGAATTTCACACCGAATTTTTGTGTTGTTTTTTTTCTCCATGACGTGTCAAGAGTAATGAGAAAAGCGCGCGTATTGTTATCACTGTACTGACGCCTCGGCCAGAGAGAAGGAAACGGAAGAAAAAAAAAAAAACACAAAGAGAAAGCGCGGATACGAAGTGTCAAAAAGACATTTTATTAAATCGAATCAATCTCGTTTCAATATATGTTATATCCTTTCCCGGTGGCTGCACTAGCTCGGCGTGGCCAAAATAGAAGTAATAACTTGATTCAAATAGCCGCTTTTAGTTCACGGCGTCGCATAATTAAAGGAATTTATCTATGGGGCGCATCTTGCCAACAGCCGGGGCCTGTCTTCTCGCCGTCAAATAAATAGTAAGAAGAGATTCACCTGAAACGAATTCCGCTTTCATTACGTAATAAATTGTGGTGTTGTCTGTCCCTGGAATGGAGCTTTGGCCCGACGGTTTTCAAGTTTTGCACCTCAGGGAGTCGTTGTTAGGTCAGAGCAGGTAGATATACTTTGGCTCATTGAATTTTCTATGACAGTCCGAGTTTTCTGAAAAATTAATATACTGATTTAATCAATACACTGTCATAGTGTATTTGATTGTATGTGTTTGGCTCGTGTTTGTTTCTTGTGTTTGTTGTTATACTAGCATTTGGTGTCTTTTGAATTTATTAAGCGTGAGGTCTTGTAGTTTTGTAAGTTATATCCATACAAAGCCAGGGGTAATTGTATACATACATAAATGTTTTAATTTCTCGTGAAGACACCGGTCACTCTCGTCAGGATAAAGAAGTGACCAATGGACACCTAATATCAGGGCGAATTTTTACATCAAGCGACAAGATTGAAGAAATGATAAAACCATTTCATAGTTTCTATATTCAGACTGAAGAAAGTTTGGTCTTTCTGACATCCCCTTCGCCGCCCCCCCCCCCCCCCCCAAACCACTCCTAGCGAAAAAATGACTCATCACCGTTTTCTCATACCCTCAGAATTGGTACTTGACCACAGACTTACAGTGATAGCCAGCTAGAGCCAAACGATCCCTTTATGTCGACTTATTGAAAACTATTGTGTGCACTCCAGCTTGAAATGCCACCGATCTTTTTACAGAAAAGTAATCCGACCTTTCCTTCCATTGACTCCAGATCTATTTGTTATGCAAATGTTAGCAATTGATAGGAAGGATAACGTCGTATCTTATACATCAGCCTGTCGCCGTCTCCCTTCATTCATCAACATTTGTTTTTCTAGGCATCTATCTGGCAATCACTTCGTCTGTCTGTGCTGTTAGGTGTCTGCTTTCTGTACAGACTTTCTCTTATCTAATTCACTTGTTACACCCAAGTGATTTTAAAGCAAGGCGTTATTTACAAGGCATACCTTGAAACTAACTCTAGCGTTATTTTCAAGGCATACCTTAACAGCTTCTGATTGGTCAATGAAACATGCCTTGAAAATAACGCTGGCGTTAGTTCCAAGGCATACCTTGAGTCCAATAAACAATACATAGCTACCCCGGCGGCTTTCCCTGATATGTCAATCTGACTACTACCCAGACGAACATCGGCCTACGGCCTCGATGATACAAACTGACTAGACCCTCACGTCGTTACATATCAGTCTGACAATGCACAGTCTAAGGCTCCACGTTTAGAAATACTGAAACAGCTTCTGATTGGTCAATGAAACATGCCTTGAAAATAACGCTGGCGTTAGTTCCAAGGCATGCCTTGAAAATAACCACTTCGGATTTTAAAAGAGAATATTTGGCAATATTTGAAAATTGATTTTAACATTTCGCTCTGCCTTATCCTGTTTTATGCGTAAATGAAACTTTGTCTTATCTCTTTGGAGACCTTCTTAATTCTATGTATGTTTTCCATTGTTGTACGTACTAACCCCCCACCACCACCCCCACGCCTCCCTCCGTCACAATTTCCATGTTTTAACTATAAGACAAGGCTGTGAACTGTACAGGGGACAACAAAGCCGTTATCGAGTTGACGCGCTGTATAACCAATATTCAAACAATCAAATAATCTTGCTTCCAAACATTACTTATCAAAATCGGACTATATAAAGCTGACCGATGTCTGTACTCACCAAAATACACATTCGTTTCACTTTGCCCGCCGCCTAGCATGCAAATCATCCACAACTATTATCACTGCCATACCACCCTCCACTTAATTATCATTGTCTCTACGGAAAAATACCCTTTTTCTCTAGACAGCTTCACTTGACATTTTGAGAAACAAACATGCAGGTGTTGACTGAGCAGCTACTATTTTCCTGCCTGCCGATTAAGACGGCTGCTGTAAATAGCCAAGTAGAGCTGAAAGGAGAAGAAAGCTGAGCATGACATCGTGTGTAAATGTTACAGGCTGAGGGATGCACAGTCTGACATGTTGCGCTATGGGGTGAAACCTAACAGCTGTCATAACGGTGGCGACAAGTTGAGAAGGGAATTGTCGTAGAGAGCACAAATATCTAATTACATACCTCTCCACTATTTAAACTATTTGTGTGAGTTGTTAGTAAAAAAAAAAAATTAGGTATACAGGTACTGTAATTGGCTTTGCAACTAAGTTTTGTGTGTTTTGCGCAAATGGATAATTTGGTATGTATGGGATATATTGTACGGGGACTGAATGCTCAGTGTTTGCTTGGTAAACGAGTACTCAGCCCAGGAAAGGGAAACATGACTAGGCTGCTGTCATAATCCGTGTGGACAAATTGACTGAAAAGTGATCGGTTTGGGTGTGTAAATAGCTCTCTGTGACTGTGTTCAGACCCCGGCCAGGCCCTCGAACTGTCGCTGTTGCCAACAAAGGGAGCTTGTAAATAAAAACCTATATGTTTCACATGGAGATGTTCAAAGTAAACATTCAGTAGTTGTGTTTGATGTCCTACCGTTTTTGTTATTGTTGTGTGAAGGCACTTAGGTCAGCTAAGCATTGAACGTTGTCGCAGACTCATTCCGTGTATTAAAATGTAAAATAAATAATGAACTATTACAATGATAAATGATAAAAGGGAGATGATAATTTCTAATAGTAACGGTATTTGTTCTTTTTTAACTGTTGTGTTTTCATTGTTTGTATGTCTTCCTTTCTTTCATTCTTTTTTTTTGGGGGGGGGGGGGCGAGAAAAGACGAGGGAGAAGATGAATTTACTGAAGTTTTATGTGCTATTTTGGGAATTTACTTTTTTTTTTTTTGTCTTTGTTTTTCTTGTTCTTTAACATTCATCATAGTTTTGAGTAACGTGTGACCTGGCATAGAATTTTGTTTCATCTTAATGAGCTCTGACGGTAAACGAGGGGTTTTAAGTTCATTTTGCGTTAGGCAGAAGCGCCCCCCCCCCCCAACTTTCTCCTCCAACCATGAACCATAAACTGTACAGGTGCATAATTATTCCTGCACTGTTGTTTGTCAAGCGCTTACGTCTAATTGCATCCGTAAATACTTCAGATAATGAAGAAACGGTTATTCAGATTCATTCCAGTTTGTGAGTTCCCAACTGGTAATTCATTTTCTGCACAAGCCGATAACATTCACAAATCATAGAATAATAAATTCACTATTTGTGTGTTTTCATTATTTGACACCCCGCCCTTTCAGAAGAAAAAAAAAACCTGTTAGGTAACATTTATAGTATGGAGTAGTAGATCTGAATTACTATAATTAATTTGTCCATGTAATTTTAAGTTGTCACGAGTATGACAAAAAAATTTCATCTTCTTGTCTTTTTTTGGTTGGTGATGGAGGGTTCACACATTAGCATAATGATTCCAAATATTTGTTGAACTTCGTGGAGTTGTCAAGATTTAGTTGGAAACCGAACCCAATGAACTTTCCTCAAAGCCAATGGAATAATAACTGAGTGGAATGTGGGGATTCTTGTCTTTCCATCATATAGTATGTAGGAGTAGAAAGGAATGACTGATACCTATTGTCACCTTCAGATGGTGCATTGGTGCGGATCCCACCCCTTCTTCTCAGTGAAGAAAGGCCGTCGTTGTCTACTGCCTCCCACAGCGGAAATTCCTCTTGTTCGACTGAAAAAAGGAACTGGACCTTGTGAATGAGGCCATCACACATTTGTTTATGCTTGAGAGAAATGTTTTATCCCAGTTCATTATATTTCTTTCTCCGACTGTATCTGGGTGGATTCTCTTTTCGGTCTCTGGGGTAGGAGAATTTGGACCTGCTGAAAGAAACGATCACACAGTCATTGTGATTCTTAAAGAAAAAGTGTTATTTTCTCGACCTTCAGTTCTGCCCTTTTTTTTCACAGACTGTATATTATACTTAGTCATTGGTCTCTTGACCGAGAGAGGTCATTGTGGCGCTGTGCTGATGAACACACCAACTGTTTCCATCTATATATAATCTGTATATTATTATAGACCGATTCAGGTACAAAGGAAATCTAGATAAAGAAAGTGGTAAAACCCAAATGTGCCGTCTGTCTGAATGTTGAACAGCACAATGAACTGTGGGCGAGACAGACTGTTCTGAAAAGAAATTATAAAACTGATAGGCAAAAACAATAGACGTAATTAGATCTAATTGTAATGAGGAAGTTCACAAAAGAGAGTATGTCGCTCTTTGTACTTAACAGGGATCGGCAAAGTGTAAAGAAAATGTGGGTAAATTACTAAAACTAACTTAACAATTTCATATTCCTGACAGCTGACTGCCGAACTAGACATATTTTGTTTTACTAAAATTTAGTACTGCAGTTCCTGGCCTCTAAAATCTCAAAACTCCCAAAATGACATACGTCCTTCTTTAGCACTCCCTGAAATACTTGAAATAGTCTCCTTTATTAAGATTTCCATTCAAAAATACATATAATCACCAAAGCGTGTTGGCTATAGTTTTAATAAGTATTCTATAAGTATTCTGGCCTACTCTATCCCTTTTATTGACAATAATATCACTTTATTGACAGTCGTAACTATAGCCCGTATATTGACAATCATAACTATAATTATCACTTTATCGACAACCACAGATATTTCCTTTATTGACCAGTAAAACTCTGGGGTAGACTAAATCCTTTAGCTAACGAACCATCAACAGTCCCACCATCAGAGCCGGGTACAAAGAGACCCTGGGCCGGGTTCTCCCCTATCACAATGACAGATCAATGGCCACAACCTCCACCCTAAAACACATTCCATGCTCTGCGGCACCGACCATTTTTGTACTCATCGATCCTTGATCCGGGCGGGATCATTCCTAGTTACCTTACGCGTTAGGAATACAATAATTGTACGTCATTATACTGTTTTGTTAAAGTGGTCATTGAGCTTCTGTTTTTTCACTGTTTGTTCTGCCCCTCTTGTCATTGGTTGATCGCAGAATTCTTTGTACATTCAAAAACGTTGTCCAAATCCATACACCTCTCTCTCTCTCTCTGAATCTCTCTCAGTCACACACACACACACATGGCCATTAGTCGTACGGCCTTTATACGTAAACTGTTTTGTCTGAGCTGAACAATGCGTACCTGGGAGACTGCCCATAGATCACAGACAAAGGGGGAACCCCGTGAAGTTAGACCAGACACGGGTAGACTATGGTATCAATTCATTTGCATTTAAAAATAGGCAACACAATACACATTCAACAGCTTGCGGCGGAAATTCTTCCAAGTTTAGTAGCTGACAGGTCTATGTTTGGTACGGATCTATCAGTTCGCTTTAATGCTTTACTCCTGTTTATCCATTTGTTCATAATAGTAATTCCAGCGGGTGGTTAATGAACGTTTCTGGTAGGGTCTTCCCCCTTATCCTATCAACCTGTTACATTCTATCATCTTGTTATTTCCAAGCCCACTGTGACCGTTGTCGTGTCGACACATTTTCTCCAAATTCAAACTTGTACTGAGAAATTCCAATTTCCGGGAAAAGTCACACCAAAAAAAAAATGCTTACTCTAGCTTACTCATTGTACATTAATACTTGCACTTTCTGGGCAATATTGTGTCGACAGATTGGAATGATTTTTCATTGTATATTATGTATCCTCTCTAACTAAACGCTTTCAAGAAAGAAACGCTAAACGACATAGGCCACGTAGAAAAGAGAACGTGACTCGGAATAATTCAGACTGCTTGTCTGATTTACTTTCAAACCATCTGGACCATGTGGTTAAACTTTAAACTGCTTTAGGAAAAAAGATAGGTTCAAAGATGGAATATGAAAGTTATCAGTGCTCTGGCTTTTGAACAGATGGGGTGGAAAAATTAATGCGTCCCTGCTGTAACATTCGACCACTGGGTCGGGTCATTCCGGTCTGATCCGAGGAGGTCACGCACTGAACTGCATGCTCAACTTCCAGCTATAAGTTTTATCCTCCTTCCAAACCGTTTACCCTGATAGCCAGCACGTGGAATCGCTTTTACCTCGCAATCTGTTGAAAATTGCCAATTATCCGGGAGACAAACGAGCCCTCAGATTTGTTTTAGTTGCCATCTTCTCATCCTGAGCTTTTTCTGATAGAGCCGTGTTTCCCCCCGTTCCTGTTGCAGCGATTACCCTTTATATGGATCTAATGGCGCTCTGGCCCCACTGTGGCCCCCGAGATGCCCTTGGATAGACAAGCGAAAGGGTTTACAGTTACAAATTAAGGGGGGGGGGGTAAAAAGTGTGGCTCAGCGAGAGTAATTTTGTCAAAATTGGGGTCAAATGTCATCGAGTGCAAGTACTAGTGACCCGGACTGTCATCGTGCAGTGATGGTGAGGACATTTTGCTTTTGTTATCCAGCCTTGGTCCGTGACATGGCCGACATGTTGGTTGCTTTCATTTACGTCATCAGAATTGGGTCGTGGGCCGTCATGCAATGCTTCACAGTCATTCTGAATAAAAGTAACTGAATAACTCAGAAAAAAAAACAAATTCTATAAGATCACATTAATGAAATTAAATCTTTTGTCTTTTCAAAACACAATGCTCTCACAGGTGGGGGATATTACTTACAAAGACACAAATAAAATACACGCATTATTGAGTGTGATTGTTATGGAAAACAATACCTGGGGTTTGTAGACGATTTGTAAAAAAATGTTATAAATTTGCAATTTTATCAAAATTGATCTTTTTTTTTCTTGTTGTTGGGGTGTTAATTGTCACAAATCCCAGACTGGGAGATGTAATAATTATAACAGGACAACAATCACGAACGAACACGTATAACACTTAACAGAACAACCCATCAGACTCACACATTTATCCTGAGTGGTAAAACCCAAATGTTTTACCACTCAGGTAATAAAGATAAAGATAACAGTGCAATGACATACAGTAGGTTACTCTATTCAACTGCCGTCCACCGGCCTTCTTCCCTCAAGCACTCTTCGGGTCCACAACCCGGTAGTTACTTTTAAAGACACTTCGGCTTCAGCCTCTCCACTCAATGTCTTAATAACACATTTAGTATTTCTTTCGCACCGCAGTCTCTCAATAGCACCTCCCTATGGCAATAACACCTTAGCCTTCCAATAGCACCTCAACATGGCCATAGCACGTTAATAGTTCAATTCACATTAATACCTCAATAGCACAGTAGTATATCAATATCACAGTAGTACATCTTAAGAGCACATTAACAATTCTATACACATCCCTGTCTGTGGCCAGACTGCCACGACTCATGCGTCCCTCCTGTCCTGCTCGACAGCTTCACTCCACTGGCCTATGGGTAGCCTTCGGCCCTATGCTGGCCTATCCCCTGTGCTCACCGCGGGTGGCGTCTCTCCCCGACCCCGGCACCTATAAGAATAACATTACATCTGTAATACACCACACAATTACTATCCACTTCACCACTCATTACGAACCATCAAGCGTACTCACAATAGTCCACATTTCACTCACCACACATCTTACGGTAACACACCTCCACCGTGTTACACCGTACTCGCTACGAATCCATGATCCTAACTTACATCTATCGCTCATTGCGCACATCTCTATACACCGTAATCAATGACTTTCACAGTCCTCACATATAACTTATGTACATCATGGTCATAGGAGAATATAGTACATCAATCATCATCATTATAAATCATAGCTCAACCTACCAGTCATCACTGGAAAACACACAACAATCTCCCGACTGCTCTGATCTCACGTCTGTCCCCTGGGACCTCTTAACTTGCAGTGATCTGACTATTCAGATTTTGCCTCTACTACGCCTCAACTTCACTCACAACATGCACGCTTTAACGTTAACTAACAGAAGTCAATACAGGTGAGCAGCCTCACTATCCCGTGAGTCCATCCTACACTTCCATGCCCCCGTAATCCTTGAATCTCGCTCACTCCACTCGTGACATTAATTGTCACAAAATTAAAGATCTTTTGAAATAAAAATTTTTTTTAAAATTAAGTGAAAGGCGTCATGTGAAATAGACCGGCGCGTCTGATTATTTCTTTGTCGTGGATAGAGAGCTTTTGTCACAGAGCTGCAGGATTCGGTCTATTGGCGAGGACAGCCTTGTGTTCAGTCTGTTATGACTGAAATATGTGGCAACCCCGGTGGAGTGTTGTCGTTGTCGCTCGCCCAAATTTACTCCCAGGGGCACTGGCAGTGGCGGAACTGTATTTTGGGGGGACTTTGAAGCTTAAACTTTCATAGGTTCCCTTGGCAAAAAACAACAATAGGGCAGTATCCAAAAGACACTCTTTGAAAGAAGTTTCTTCAGGGCCCCCCGAGATTAGGGACCTTGCAGCTTCAGGCTTCATTAGTTGCATAGTAGATTCGCCACTGGGCACTGATTCTCAAACGGGAGACAAGAGGCTCCCAGGGGAGGGATTCCAAATTTTAAGGACAGGAGTTTTAGCCAGCAGAGGAATTGGGGAGAAATTTCAGTCAGAGGAGGATAATCGAATATGAAGAAAAAACAGAAGTTTTATGATCCATCGAAGTAAGGAATTTATTTTTTTTTGTGCACTTGATTGCAATTAATAAAGAAATTTAATTTCGTAACTTGTTTTGATAATTTACCATATTAAAATTTGTACAATGGTGAGAAAAAAAATAGTATTGGATCATAATTCAAAATGGGAGAGATAATTGAGGCAACATGGGATGGCAATGGGAGGGATATGAGAACCACTGGTGTTGGAGAGTCCAGGGTGTTTCCCAGCGGAAATGTTAGGGGGGCATAGTATGATTGCAAAGCCAAATAGAGAAAATACTAAGTTGTGTTCACTGTTCAGCTATGGTTTATAATATAAACACTACGCGCCACTAACACCAGCCTTTTCAGTGCATCATTCTGTACTGTAGCCATTGGTTCCGGGTTGGCAAATTTTGCCGTCAGTCCCGGGACGTGATGCCCTGATCAAGTTGTCATTCATTTTTTGTGTGCAGCAAACATTTCAAGACAATAATTGTCATTATAGCCGGACGCCATTAAACCACTCAAAGCCTTTGTCTTCCCTGGTTTATTGCAGGTTATTTATTGCAAACTGCTTTTGTGTCGTTGTTGTTGTTTTTATTTGTTTGTTTTGTGCAGTCAAGTAGATGTTGGGCTGGGTACCGGGTCATTATTTTTTTCTTCTTAATTAAACGATGCTTTGCCTTTGCATACCTGTGTCTTCACTTTTGTGTCACTTAATCATTGTTGAGAAAGCTTATCAGCACTTGTATGCGCCAGACTGTCTGTGTGTCCATGTCTTTGTCATTTTCTGTCAGTCTATCTTTCTGTTGTTGTTGTTGTTGTTTTTTCTGTGTTTTTGTCCCAATCTTGATCAGTCGCTGTCTCAATCTGCCCAAACTTATAATCTGCCAGTTTCTTTCTTGACATCATGTCTGTCTCTCAGCGCCACCTGTCTGTCTACATCTCAAATTTTTCGTTCATACAAATTGATACGTCAGTTTTGTTGGGGTTTTTTTTTTTTTTTTCAGGCTACGAAATTTATATTTACAAACTGAGAAAACAATATGCCTTTTGCCATTTCCTTTTCTCTGTTTTGTTTCCTGAATATCATATCTGGCAGCATGGATTAGACAAATTACGCTGTATAGGCCTATTCAACCCTTTCCCGACAAATATTTTTCAAAGTACATGTATGATATCGCAGAAACGAAGTCTCTTCGGTAACTGGCAACCCTCTTGTCTCAAGCTGTTTTTTTTTTTTCGTCGTTGTTTTTGTTTTTAACAATTACTAAATTTGTAGTCTGCAAAGTTCACTTGACTCATTTATTTCGACGCCCACGGGTTCCAGATAAACCCAATAATTGCAAAACTGTTCATTAAGATAATAATTAAAAAAAAGGTTTTTCGCTTCACTTGTGTGAAACAAGAGGAGTATAAATTTACCTTGGTCAGATAACAGTAATGGTGTAGTTTATATTATGTAGCTGCAGCGGTGGAAGAAAGATCTACGGAGCTGATACAAGTTATATCTTGCTAGATCAGAACTGTCTAGGCGAAGTTCTTAAGGCAGCTCTGCGCAAGCTCACACGAGGAGTCCTGGATACGCGCGCGCGAGAGAGAGAGAGAGAGAAAGAAATAAAGAAAGAACAGGCTACGAATGTGTGTCGCTGAGCGCTAAGGAGGAAGAAAAACTGTTGCCTCATATCTCCTGTTTTATCACGCTCCTTGTAAATCTATAAATCATACCCGTGCACCGTATGCTATAGAGCTGGGGCGGCAAGGTAAATATACTGGCATCAAGCTGAACTGACAGGAAGTGGGATCGTAACTGAGGCAAAATGAGAAAGAGATCTGGTTTAAAAAAAAAAAAAAACTCATGAAAAAGAGATTTTAAAATAAACTTATTCCTTTCCCTTCTTTCCCCCACCCTGTCTTTGTAGTATTAGTAGAGTTGTTGTTGTTTTTGTTGTTGTTAATGAAGCTGTTGTTGAATTTCACATAAAACACACAGACTAATGTCGGCAAGTAGATACCCAATAGTTTTAGCGACAGTTTTTCAGCTGTCCTGACGTCTTTCAAAGATCCATTATGATCAAGAAGTTGAATCACAAAGGGGGCCAATCGTAAACAGGGTTGTCAAATGCTATCAAGTTTTGTAACAGTTTACAAATCTCTTAGAGTTCACCCTGATACAAGTGGCGCCACGTCACTGGAGTCAACGAGAGTGCGCGCAAGTTGGTAATACTGTAATAGTTCTCCGTGCTAGACCTAATTTAAAGTCCCGTACGAACGTTTTTTTAATAGCTTTTAAATGGAATTTTTGTGCGATGTCCTAGAGCAGTTCTCAGATAGTATATCTCTGTTGACGTCTTTTAAATTTATATTTTGCTAACACAAGTCTTAACATTGGCAAAATGAAATTCTCAGGTATTATTCGCCTGAACTATAATTTGCCTCTAGATTGGAACGCCAGGCCAGAATTGTAACTCCCTGAAATCTGAAGTGCCATTGGAATCACCGAGTAAGGCTGTGAAGAGTTCATGGCGTAAAGTGCCGTGAACTTTATAACATGCCCGTCTTTAAATTTTGCCAGGGGAGTTTGGAAATGTTTATACAGAAACCGTATACGCTACGAAAAAGCCGGTCTAGGGTTTTTAACTGTTTAGCAGGTTTCAAGTTGTTGCGTCCGTTTTCTCGGCATAGCCAGCGCGCTAGAGTGGGTGCAAATTGACCCTCTTTCTACAGAGTGCAAGAGTTTGTTGGTATTTTGTGTTCCAGTTAACTAGATCCTGACACAAAACTAACGGATTCAAAATTATATTAAATTGTTTTAATGTTGTGTTTTCTTTCCACCAAATTGTCTCTAAATTCCTGTTTGACTTACTCGTGCTTGTCTCCATCTCATGTCGGATCCATAGTTAATGATGGAGGAAAGATGAAGAGATAAATTGCTTGGATACAAATTTTCTTTAAATAAAAATAAATTGTCCATATATCATAATAATACATGTAGTTCTGTTATAATATCACTGTTCCTGTGATTAGTTGTCGATTTCTTATGCGTTATTTTGAAGTAAACACCCCATGAGGAAAGCGGTGTTATACTAACATGTGGCATACTAGATCCATACATTTGAAATATACGCCAATTATTCCCCCCCCCTCCCCCCATCTCCCCCTTTACATATCTCCCATTATGAACATACGAACAATATCCTGAAAAATTGTCTGGCCCCAAAGCATTTCACCACTAGAGATCCTTCTTAGTTTTATTATGCCTCAAGTAATCGCCGGATTGTTTCTTTTCTCACTCTCTCCGCTTCTTCTTCCAACCCTCGTAAAGCCCTTCCCCGGGCTTCGTCTCTTTTTTTCTCATGTGGTCAAATATCCCACATTTTCTTTAACCACAATCAGCCCTAAAAATGTGCCCTGATCTTGTCTGTACGCCTGGTGCACGCAGTGGGAGCAGCAATAGAACTTCACTAGAGAAACAGAGATAGCGGGCAATTTCTGCTTATTTTGGGCCACTTATGAGAGCATAATACAAGCCATTTTCTAGCAAATTTCGGCGGGTTCCAGCGCTTTTCACAGCCAATAACAAGTTTCATGTAGCGCAACATCTGTGGCAGGGCCGGCACTGGGAGGGAAATTGATGCTGACATTTTCCTGTGCTCCGAGTGCATCGAGTAGAGATTTGTGGGGTTGTTTTTTTTCTCTTCTTTTGGTTGGTGGTTTTTTCTGTTCGGCTTTTTTCATGTCGATTGCATGTACATAATGTGTCATGCTTTCCTTCTTCTTCTTCATCTTCTTCTTCAAATTTTCGGTGTGGGTGGCGGCATTTTCTTTGCTTTTTATTGTTGTTTGTTTTTGTTTTCTGTAGATGTCTTATTTGGTTACGTTCCGCCTGTCGCTCCAGGCTCTCTCTCTCTCTCTCTCTCTCTCTCTCTCTCTCTCTCCCTCTCTCTCTCTCTCTCTCCCGTCTCCCCCTCCCCCCCCCTCCTCCTTTTTCTGCCCATCTCCCCCTGCGCATCAATCCTTCCATCCATCTATCCGTCTATCCAGCCATCCTTTCAGTCAGTCAGCCATCCGTTTATCCATCCATCCATCCGTCCCTCCGTCGGTCCATCCATCCACCCATCTGTCTCTCTCTTTCACACCCCATCACCTATGTCCCAATTTCGTCTCCTCCCCACATAGACTTCATTTCCCCCCCCCCCCCCACCACCCCAGCCCCGACCCACATAAAAAAGGCAAGAACGGAACAAACAAACGAAAAAGAAAAAAAAAAGTGCCCATTCTGCAGATTGTGGGCATATGTCAGGTTCGTTTTGGTGTCCCCTGGGATCGCCAAGTGCACTCGGAGTTCCAGCGGATGGCAACAACGCGTGAGCCCCCAGACCTGACTCTGCACGTGTACCCTGCTCACACCCGGCCCGGCTGCTGCCATCAGTTAGTTCTTCGCCTGCAAAAACCTGTAGAATCTACCTTCTAGCATGTCACCGTACTCCCTCAACCACAAGTGGAACCAGTTGCATACTTCTAGTTTGTGTAGTTTTGAAGTAAAACAAAATAATGTACGTTAAATTATAATTCGCTGTTATGGTTGACATCCTTGCTTTTCTTGTTATACAATAATGTTATATATATATATATATATATACAATGGCACTTTTTTTTCTTTTTTGCGATCTGTATCAACGCTGGTATGTCGCGGAGGAATCTCTCATCAGATTTTACGACTTCGAACCCAGTGAGAGGTCGGGTAGTGCCGAAGTCGTAAAAAGAGGGCGGGCGATAGGGGAAAAAAATAAAGTGAGTGTAACTTGAGAAAATATGTTTGTAATTATTGTCAAGGGTTATTTACAGAAATCAACTTTCGCTGAGATGGAGATTGAAGATGGTGCAGCTGAATTTACCATGGCAGTTTATGCCTTGTTTAATATCTCATATATTTCTAATTTTACCTGAGCGAGTGCAGCATGACAGAGCTCTGGGCAAAACAAGTAAATGCCATTTTGCACCGGTGAACATAGACTGAGTGCATATTTTTTTTGGTTGTTTCTTTCTTGAAACTGCTAAGATTTCATTACGTAACGAAGATATGTGTTTACAGTTCAAGCGTTCTTAAGTTACTGTGCTATGGAAATTTATTTTTGTTTAACTTTCTGCAATATTTGTGAAATAAAATTTGGAACTCCAAAAGCCTCAAGAGCAAAAACACAGAACTAATTGACTCTAGAATGCAATAACCATGAAGGTTGAAATTAATTTGGTTCACCAAAAAAATGGTTTAATTTGGGGGCATCAACTTGCTGTAAACACTGCTTTCATAATTAGTTTACTGTTTAACAATGACGTTGCCATGACAACTGTTCGGGTCACATGGCGGACATTACACGCAAGCAAACGAAACAAGCGCTGTTCTTTGTTTTCTTTTTTAATAATTAGTTTACTGTTTTAACAAAGACGTCGTCATGGCAACGGTTTGGGGTGATAGAATGGACACACACGCAAACAAACAAAACATACTTGATGTTGCTTTGTCTGTGTGTGGGTATGTGGGGTTGTGCTGTTGTTGTGTTGTTTTTTTTAACACACAACAGCATGTGTGAGAGAAGCTTGTTGGCATTTGACGAAGATCCCAGAGGGTGCAAGCTCCCCTAGCCGAGTGCACCCAGCAACCTCTGCCTCACGCGCGGAGGCCTGGAGGGAAAGAGGGCGAGAAAAGAAAGACAGAGAGGAGAGTGTACGAGTAAGGGACTCCAATACCATGAAACATGGGCTGACGCACACACTCACACAAAAAAAAAAGGTAAACAAAAAATAACAAGGGAAAGCAACATCTAAGAAATTGAAAATAATAAACAAACCTCATTTTTTCCGGACCTTATTTCCTCCCTGCACTTTTCTTTTCATCCTCTCGTTTTTCTGCTCTCGATAACCCTCTCGTGCGGTTCACTTGAGTTAGCGTTTCTTGACTCGCGGGCGCGCTCACTCGCCTGTGCCTGCCGCCGCTCACATAATGAAACGCTGGATTGGAGCTCAAACCTTGCAATATCCAGACCCTCATCGCCCCTCCACTCTTTGCGCCCCCCCCCCCCCCGTCCCACCCTTTTTTTAATCCTTTGAAATGTTACAACAAAACTTTCAGAAACATTGAGGAGTCCACGGGAAAACACGAGCATAGTCACAATTTTCAAATTTTTGACTATCTCACCTGTAACTATGACTGCATAGTCCTCCACTGTTGGAAAAACGAGCATAGTGCGGTATTATTTGATGTTTAAAATAGCATACACTTTGATAAAACGAGCATAGTCCAAAATGTACAAGGGAAGAAAAGGCATAGTCCACCATTTTGATTGTGTGACTATGCTCGTTTTTCCCCGCGGACTCCTCATTTCATGTTCTGCTTGCTCAGCTTTGAGGTAAAAACGGCCCGTTATCCTAGGTTCTGTCATTGTTTCCAGCCAACCTCACCACTATGCCCAGTCCCTCCTCCATCCTTCCCACTGCCAACTCCTCCTTTCACCCCCCCCCCTCCCCTTTCTCCCCACACACTGAAAAGAAAAAGTACATGTCGTACGGATATGGACAGTGCATAATATATCCGTACAACGCACACAATGCGATGACGTAGAACACACAACGGAATACTATATTACTGACCTTGTTAATTTGCATAGTTTTTAAAAATATGAATCGGCTTGGTAGCAAAACGGTCCGACTTCTGCTCGGAGATTGCGTGATCTGCGCTAATAATATACTTGAATGTACGTCGATCACCAGTGGCTACCCCAACCCCTTTTCGCCTGATTAGTCAATCTGACTACCGCCCATTGATACAAACTGACTAGACCCTCACGTCCCCCGGTCCATCTGTCTATTCCATGTGTTGTCACTTTAAATTCGTGAACACCATGCCAAGTTTTGTTTCAGCAAACCTTCACCAGTCGCGCTTTTTGGTAAACATGTTGTACGGATATGCACTGTCCATATCCATACAGCGTGTTGTACGGATATACACTTCCCTTAAATACCATTCACATGGTACTGTCTTCGTGTGCCCCACACTACTTTTCCAATCTCTGTATCCTCTCATTTTGCCTTTTTCATCCTACCCCCCCCCCCCCCCAAAAAAAGTCATGACATTTTCTGTTCAGTGGGGAAATTTTAATATCCCTCCCAACAAACCTCCCCCTTTAATTTTCAATATTGTTCAAGTCACATGCTTCCAATCCACCCATTATTTGCCAATAGGTGTATTTTTGATCTCCCAGAACTGCAAATTACAAGTCCCGTCCGGTTTACCCGACCCTTGAAAGATGGAGACAAAGACAAACAAAAAAAAAAACCTGTGGCTTGTCAGAAGAAAGTATGATGGTATTTAATCTTGCTGCTACCATCAGCTGCTCTTGAGTGCAAACCTTTAGTTCATCGCCCTGTGGCTGCTCGTGAAAAATGTGGTTTATTAGCAACGACTGTTTTATGTGGCGCTTTCTCTTCTCTACCCCCACCTTTCATCCCACAATCTCTCCTGGGTTCATTTTTAATTCTTTTCTACCGTCTTTATCTCCTGCCATTCCGCCTCTCTCTCTGTCTCTGTCACTCACTCTCTCTTTCTCTTTCTCTCTCTCTCTCTCTCTATTGCTGCCTGTCTTACTCTCTCTCTCTCTCTCTGTTGGTGCCTCTCTCTCTCTCTCTCTCTCTTGGTGCCTCTCTCTCTCTGTTGGTGCCCCTCTCTCTGTTGGTGCCTCTCTCTCTGTTGGTGCCTCTCTCTCTCTTTCTCTCTCTCTCTCTGTTGGTGCCTCTCTCTCTCTCTCTCTCTCTCTCTCTCTCTCTCTCTCTCTCACGCACACACACACATCCTTTTTTTTTAACCTGCTGTTTTCATTTTCGTTACCGTTGGAAGAGATACGATAACTAATATTTTTAGTCTTTCTCCACACCCACACCCCCACCCCCCTCCACACCCCAAATGCCTGGAGGCAAAAGCACAATGTTAAAGTCATATATATGAAAGAAATATTTACAATTTGATTTTCTTCGTTCATGGAAAGGAAAAAATTCCACGACCAATCTTTTGTAGCTTCGCGTCTTCTCCCTCCCCCTCCCCCTCCCCTCCCGCGGTAATTCCACCAACTTCAGTGCTTTAGAGGATAAGACAGAGAGACGACCATGAATGTTTCCCCCTTTTATTTCAAATTACGAAAACAATTTTTCAGCATTGCACCCGTTTCTCTCTGATTTGCTTCCCTTTTCTTCCACCTTTCCCGTCCCTGTTCCCCAACTTTGCTTTTGAGTTCAACCAGATCTCCAAAAGACAAAAAAGTCAGTTTGCTATCTCTAGCACGTTTTACAAACATGGGAACTTTAAATAAGGGAAAGAGTTCACGAGTGACTGAGTGTGGGAGAGATTGGACGTGTTGTCATGCCAAGTCAGAATGGGAAGAAACAGCCTGAGTTTTGCCTCTGAGAACAAGTTCACCAGAGCTTGCTATGTAGCCAGTGAATGGGCTCACCCCGCCCTGCCGCGCATGTCCTACATTATTCTGGGCACTCCTACATGCCAAAAGCAATTAACCTTGATTTGGTGAGCAACAGACGGCGTGAGGTTCGACGGATGAAAACGTGAGCTCATTTAAATGCGTAGTCTTTGCGTTTTATTGTTGTTGTTGATTTTGTTCTTTGATGCTTTCCGGGTGTGTGGACAGTACGTCATCCAATCTTGGCTACACATCAAAAAACCCTGATAGACATTTTTACAGTCAAACAGACTGTGTTTCTTTGTGTGCAGTTTCCGCACGTCGATAGTTGACTTTATGGCGTTTTCTTAGCAATTCAGCCCGAACGTCATCATTATTATCACTATTACCATTTCATTATCTCATCTATGCTGGAAATAACACTATTTTCAAGATGTTCTTTGATGTCGGGATGTTATTAGCGGCACGTGGTATTTTACATTATAAGCCATTGTTGAACAGTGAACACAACTCAGTATTTTCTCTATTTGGCTTTGTAAGTATTCTACGTTCCCCTAACGACATTCCTGACTGGTCGTCCATCTCACGAATTGGCGTATCGATGATTTTCGTGCTTTTGAGTTTTATCATTGCTCGTGGTGAGATCCATTGACTTGTCCATTTCTTTAATAGTTTTGAAGTTACCAGCAGAAACGTTTTAGCCAAGTCCAAGAATAACAAAAGTGATCAGAACTTCGAAACGCTGCCCTGTAAAATGAAAAATTTATTGATACGCTAATACTTGTATCGTGATGGGTGACGGAGGCGTATCAGCTGACAGCTGTAGCGTGAAGCATGCAGAGTATTGTGGAGTGACCTCGCTGGTGACGACAAATGTGTCTGCTCCAGTTGTAACTGGGCTGCAATGACACTAAAGGCAAATTTCCCACATGGGAACAAAGAAGTACATATAAATAATACAAAATACAAATTTATTACAAACATTTTGACCTCATTCATCACCTCCACTCCCATGAAATGTGTTACGCAATAGCTTTGTTTATTTTGCGTAGTATTGTTGTAACTTGCAGTCTGAGCTAAAATTAGTTTGGAAAATATAGGACAACTTGGATGAGAAGCTACAGTGATAGGTAGACGTGCGTCGAGTGCATTTTGATCATCAAGGGATGTTTTTGTGTGAGATGGCCTGGTTTTGCAGCGAGTCCTGGGGCACGTGACCTACTGCGCAGGATGAGATCACAGGCGTGATGTAATGTTTGCAGTTTTGCTAGGTGATGCTATCATCCATCTCCGTACAGGCCCCTCCTCGCCCCCGCATCATCATCATCCTGGCTACATCCTCAATGAAGGGTGATGTCAGCCGCTCTTGTGGAAACTCTTTGTTTATATGGAAAGTACAGTGTGTGTGATTGAATGAATAGGCCTGGGTGAAGAGAGGAAAATAAGGTAAATAAAAAAAAATTACCAATGAAATAAGAATGAACAAAAAAGGCAGAAATATAACACCAAATAAAAAGGAAAGAAAGACGACACACAGAGAGAAAAAAAAACTACCCAATGAATAGACAGGGTAGAACAGGAAGAATTAGGATGGACAGTTGGCAGAGAATTAGACCAAACGCCGGGTTAATAATGAGTGAGAAAGAGACAAAAGAATGTTAGCGAGAAGGGATTGGCTCACAAGTGTGGTCGATTAGATTATTATGATATGTATGGTACAGCGACATGCCCGATAGTGTATCCGCATTGGAAAAGAAGACTAAGGTTCAAATGGCACACAGCTGATGTGGTAAAGGATTTAGTGAGTTTCCTGTCAAGGTTAGTGTCAAATCCCAGCGGCGACAGAGGGAGAGAGAGAGAGGTGCTGTGTGGGCATACTATAGGACACTGGGGTGATACTGTAGCTCTGTCTGATGTGTGTAGTTCTGACCTGGTCTAGTTTTCTTCTAGTGTGCTATCTGTCTGTCTGTCTGCCTGCCTGCCTGTCGTCAGTCTGTCTGTCTGTCTATTTACCTGTCTTTAGAATGTGTGTGTGTCTATCTATCTATCTATCTATCTTTCTCTCTATCTATCTATCTATCTATCTATCTATCTATCTATGTCTGTTGATAGTTCTGTTTGTATGTGTGTGCGCTTGCCCAGTTTTATCTTTAGTCGGTCGGTCTGTCTGTGCGTCGCTGTGTTAGTGAACCTACCCGTGTGTCAGTGTGCTTGTCAGTATGTCAGTGAACCTACCCGTGGGTCGGTGTGCTTGTCCGTGTGTCAGCCCGCCTGTCCGTGGCACGCAGCAACAGCTCCGTGGCACTCCCAGCTCACGATATTGTTGTTCTGTGTACAGCCCAATAACGCATTGTTTATTTGAGCGGTAAATAAGGGGAACTCAAGCGGCGCTAGGAATTGCCATGCCAAGTTGGGAGTAACTGTGGTGGGCGGGTAGGTAATCAATTCTCGAGGGGAGGGGGGGGGGGGGTAGAAGCAGTGTTTGCTGACAAATGGTTTAAATGCGTAACTGTCCGCTAGGACTGTCTGCCGATATGTTGGGCAGGATGTTTGTTCTGAAATTTATCGTCTTTATTTTAGATGTAGAGAGAATAAAATGAAGGGAGGTTGTTTTTGTTGTTGTCGTTGTTGTTGTTGTTGTTTTTGTTTTGGGAGTGGCGGTGGGGGTCTCACCAGGATCAGGAAGAAGTATGACACTTCACGTAGTGAAAGATTTCTCACTTTTTCCGTCGAGCATGCGCAAACGATCTCTGCCAAAATGACGTTTTCAGGGCGTCAGTTATTATTTTATGGCCCGCGTAAAACCGCGGCGACTTGGTGCGGGAGTCTGCACTTGCAAAGTGTAAAAGTGAAAGTTGGTGGGGAAATAAAATCCTCGGGTGAAACTATGCATATCGCCGTGCTATGCCGGCTGTACAGGGCGGGGTTTGCTTGGTGAGGGAAGCCCTCGCCTTTTTGCCACCTTCTGTGTGTTGTTCCACTGTGTGTGTGGTTTTTTTCCACGACTATACTTTTTTAAGCCCCGCTCTCCCAACTTGCTATACCTATGTCAGTTATAGGGATAGCTATCACGCCTCTTCGCTTCTCGCTCTCGCTGATTGGTCGATGGGCGGCTTTGCACCGAGTCACCCCGATGACATAGTTCTTGTTTACACGGAGCGGCCGTCAGCGATGTGGTTCAGGCAGGAGAGAGACCTGCTCGCCTGTTCGCTAGCTGGCACGTTAGGCTTAGCCAAGGATACGCTTATTAAGTTTATGCGGTTTGAGTTTTTTCGTTCTTTCTTTCTGTCTTCCCCCCTCCCTGGGATTTTTTTCTCCGCCTACATTTTAAAAATATTATTTCGTTAGTTCTTCCATAATTTTTCTATGCCGGTGTGCTTAGTGGATGGAGTGAAATTCACGGGGAACTATACAACCACCACCACTGACGTTTTGCCTTCGCTGCATTTGTTCCGGGGGGAAAAAGTAGCCTGCGCGGTGTTGTTAGATCGAGGACCGACATTGGGCTCTCACACAGACTACGTCTTCGAACCCCCTTCGTCTATCGAGGAAGTCGCCAGCCGTAGCCCCTTCACTTGTGGTTTTGATGTCATTTGGGCCGGGTAATTTACAGCCCTCGGTCACCTAAGCCCGGCGCAACATTGCAGTGTAAGTGATCAGTGGGGGAGACTTGAATCGGCCAGCAGACAGATCGAAGTGTGCGAGACGAGCCCACGAGTTCACAATCGAACCCAGTGCAATAAAGCGAGACCAGAATTGTATTCAGTGTCGCGAGCTTAATTGAGTGCGCAGTTCACACTTTTCCACAGCACACTTGAGAATCTCGGAGACTTGTGCAGTTATACGGTGTTCCCGTGTGCCTCGATGTAATTACCGTGTGTTTCCAGTGATCGTTATCTCAGTAATTATTTGATCATTATCCCCAGCTGTTCACATCATTTCCCACTTTCTTAGAACAAAAGATGGGCTGAGACAGGTCGAACTGTCACCTAAGAATTTTTATTCCTGCAATTTATCATCGTTGGTGAACAAAGGTTTTTTTGTAAAGTTCAGTGAAGGACTGTGTTCATTTTTTCATTGATGGAGGAAAAAATCTGTCCATTAGTCATCCAGTTTGAAGCTATTTTAGATTTCGGAGTGTTTTAAAATTGTGTCACGTTTTTAGACAACACAGCAATATTATTGTAAATTTTGTCCGGAGAAAAAAAAAATGAAATTGATGATTAAGTGACATATATTATATATGAGGTATTGATTATAACAAGTTTCGTTTAAATGTTTATGGTTTCAAGATACTGAAAAAAAAAATTTTAAGTTTTGTTTTTTTTATAACGCTGTGGCTATTCTTACGGCAGCCTACCAACTTACCTAGGCTATATTAGTCCATTGTCAGATTGATATGTAACGACGTGAGGGTCTAGTCAGTTTGTATCATCGAGGCCGTAGGCCGATGTTCTTCTGGGCAGTAGTCAGACTGACATATCAGGGTGAGCCGCCGGGGTAGCTATGTATTGTTTTCACTCGGACTATAGAATGCATTCGGAAGTCCTTCTTAGAGTTAACGAGTGAAAACAATACATAGCTACCCCGGCGGCTCACCCTGATATGTCAATCTGACTACTGCCCAGACGAACATCGGCCTACGGCCTCGATGATACAAACTGACTAGACCCTCACGTCGTTACATATCAATCTGACAATGGACTAACAGTTGGTAGGCTGCCGTAAGAATAGTCACGGCGTTTTTTTAAATTTCAGTGCGCGAAAAAGAAATCGTGGTCTGGTCACGCTGTGAATTGGAATATATATTTTTTTTTTAAATAATTGTCCATTTCTGACACTTGTGCCGTAAACTCAGTGTTCTGTCATGTCATAGTAGACCAGTGTTTAGTGGCAGTAATTAAAAGTAAGTTTGGTGCCTAAGGATTGATTAATTTCTGTTTGACCAGTGCGTGTATCAATGATACTTGAGAGTGTTTCAAGTGTAACGCAGAACAAATTTGTAATATTCTTAAATTATTTATTACAAATATTTTTGTGTTCTAAGCTGTGATTTAATACGGCAAAAAGACAGGTTTTGTATACTGTTTAAAGGTGCAGCTTGTGGGCTGTCCCGACAAGGAGGAATGCAATGTTCACACTATTTACGATTCACATGACTCGTGACAGCGCGAAGTAAAGGGAAGATGACATGTGTAGGATAATGTATGAATACTTTATGTATGAATACTTTATGTATGAATACTTTATGTATGAATACTTTATGTATGAATACTTTATGTTTATCAAGAGGGGCGGTGACCTTTTGTAAAGTGTCAGTAAGGTAGAGTTAGTAATGCTGCTTTCTGAACTCACGATTTCGTGACCTGTAGAAACTAGTATTGTTTTTGTTGTCAGTGTGAGTTGCGACTTTTGTTGATGACACGAACACAAATATTTTCTATGTTGTGTGTCACCCTCGCCACAGATTCTAATTGTGTCGACTAACTGCGTAGATAGTTTCGGAAAGTACTGTTGTGTCAGAAAGTAGACGTTTGTCTTTTTCGTTGAATAGATAATAATATATGTTTGTAAGTATATCACGCATTTAGGCGACAATACGCGTATCTCCTTGACACTTCGCCAGTATATACACATGACATCCTCTTGAGTCTAACTATTACATATATTGCCAGGATTTTGCCTGTAACTAGTTCAGTTTGAGTGCTATATCATTATCTCCATGCACTCAGTGGCCTTTCTTTCCTGGTTTCTCCGAGGTCACTCTGACACCCTTACGTCCGGTTTGTAAAACCTCTGATCCCGTGTTGACTGTTTCAAAACTAGTGTTTTAGTTTAGGCAACAAATTGCGTGACATACGTACGTCAACGCCAACACGGGAGTTGGGAAACCCCAAGTTTAATAACTGCCACGGTCGGACACAGATATGAAGTCTTTTGCAGTGAGGAAATGATCTAACTGTCACAGTGTGAAAAATTAAACATGGACAAAAGGATCGTGAGGATTATTTTTTTTTTAAAAAGAACATTAATTTTCTGTTTATGTATACGAATATGATTTTACTTCTGGATCAGACAGAATCAGTGCTTTATCTCCAATGAAAACGTTCGGGTAGCGGTAAGATAGAGGGGATTAAAATGTGGATTTTCTAGAACGTCTGTGGATTCATAAATTTTGTCATGTCAAATCTCTTCGACCAGGCGGTGGGAAAACTCAGAAGATATAGCTTTAAAGAGCTGTACTTTTCCAACTTTAAAAGGTAGAAACATTGTTTAGTAGAGATGAGGCTGATGTAAAGTATACAGTTTTTTAAAAAAAATTTAAGTATTGTTTTTTCTCATTTTCTTTTATTTTAAGAAAGGCCGGTGGGACGTGTGCCATAGATTAGAATGTTACCATGAAGAATAGAACTGATTTATTTAGTTGCATGGCAGTTAAATCAAACTAGACGTTTTTTTGTGCTTTTGTTTGGCCTTTGAAACATTTCACTGATTGTGTTCATAGAGCCCAGTGACAATAGTTTTTCCTCCATTGCCTGGCATTGTTTCTTGCCTGAATGCTGTACATTAACGCCATTAGAGGGAGAACTTTAGAAACTGTGTAAATTGACGAAAGAGCAGAACCTATAGACACAATAGTAAAAATGCATGTGAATATAACAAGGTGTGTAAAACTCACCTTTTACGCTGTAGATCTAGATTTAGATCTCATTTTAGGGTAACAGTTCCATTATGATATCTAGTTCGTGAAAAAATTTTCAGACCAGCATAAAATCTCATTTGGGAGTCAAATTGAACATTTATTTGGTCTGGAGAATAAAATTGAGAGCATGATTCATACCAGAGAATGTAGAGTAGTAAAAATGTTCAGGGAAATTAGCGTCCGTGGGTGTTGAACTAAAACAAGAGATAAGAACTATTTATAGATGTTTACAGCGATACAAAAAGTCGATGAAAGTAGCGGCCGTTTGCCATTTAAGCTGTCCTTTATCATTCTGAACCTTTCAGGACAAACTGAAAAACTGCGGCCCTTTTTTTTTTTTCAATTTAGTCGCTAGGGAAAATTTAAATTGCGATATTTTTAACTATCAGATTAGGTCCTAAAGTCCTGTGTATTTTCTAGCAACAAAAACTTGTGTGTTCATGGGTTACAAGTGACATCGGGGCTTGTTGGTGTTTAAATATAGAGCTGTTTAGATTATAAGACGCTTGTCAAATCTTCGTGTAATATGCTATGGTTTCATGGCTGCTTTCGGAAGAACTTAATCCACATGATATTGCTTTGAATTTTGATCAGCCACATGATATGAAGATTGATTTGCTTCAGGAACCGAGTGCAAACATAATAGTGGAAGCAGCAAAGATTTACTATAAGCAGATTTTTTTTTTCTTAATAGCACGATCCAGATATTCCCAGCCATCACAGTAGCTATAGATATTTCAACATCCTAGCGAGAAACTCCATTATCTTCACCCAGCTTTGTTGAATGTAAATGTAACATATGTTATTGATTTCTCTAAAGAGATACTAAATTGTGGCCTGTATTTACTTCATAAATCAAGAAAGTTTTTCTTTATTAATTTTCTCCTGTGAATTATTTTTTACTATTTTCATTTCCGGACAATGGCAGTCAATAGGCTACTAAATTTTTATCTTACTGTAGCATGAGACGATCCAGAGCAAAACTAAGAGGGTAAAAAGTAAATTAAGGTATTTACTTGCTGGTCTTGTTTGGAGCAGGAGGGAAGGAGGAAGATTATACATGTACCTTTCCCATGAACAAGATTGCTCCAGCCCCACTTTAAATGTTTAAATATAATAATAATAAGTTCAAATTGTTTTTAGTTAATTGTTTGTTGTTGTTTTTTTCTTCTTATTTGATTTAGATAGAAGGTTTAGAGAAAATACCCGAAATAATACCAATTTATTTCTACTCGGGGGAATTCGATTTCCTAGACGTTCATCATTCCATGGAAAGGCTTGACGGTCCTACACATCCTCATGAGGTTATCTCAGTTTCTAACAAGAAAATGGAGTTTGGACTGCTCTTGTAGTCATGGGCACATTTTACCTTTTGGTTTTATTAAGTTTTAATTCAACTACAGGGGTGAGAGGAAAACAGGCAGTGGACATAGAGAAGAAATGGCGCTAGTGTTTACAAGTTGCAGTTGTAATGGAGACAATTTGTAAGAGCCCTGGGTCTAGCCAATAAGCTACAGGGACTAAGGTACACGTTACAAAGGGGGGGGGGGGGATGCATAATTTGTGGCTCTGAAATTTTTTTTCCCCTCCAGTTGGAGAATTTTTTAAAATTTCTTTTAGCAGTTTTTAGACTAGTGGGCTTTAAAAGGCTCTTACAAGGCTTTGTTTTTAATCAGAAATATTCTAGCATCTTCATCTTCCAATGTCACAATCTATTTATTTTTTTTTGCGATGATGACAATTACAAGTGTTGGTATCGAAGAGCTTCCTTGCTTTTGTTCAGCCATGTCTCATGTATTTAGAGGAGGATTGGGGCTGGCAGTATGGTTTATCATGAAAACACAAATATAATAAATAACACGACCGGCTTGCAGTAGGTTCAGTTTTAATGTTTTCCGTCATAAGATAACGCTTTAAGACGTTTAACCTTATGTTCTCAAAGAAATAAGTTTTGGCTTAGGCATCAGCGTGACCAGATCGCGAATCCGTTCAATTATTTGAGCGTTTGTGCTTGATCCAATTCATGAACGGTCCGAACCTGTTATAGAATGTGATTCATACGATCACAGTGACACGGTTTGCGAACTGCACATTTTCTATAAATCCAAGTTTTCATGTCCTTCCTTGTCTATTCTGTGTTAAGGAATTGAGTGGGAAATAAGCTTTGTGTGTGAAATTACGTGATACCAAACTTGATACCTATTGGAAACGAAGACATTGATGGATTTGAACCCACCCCAGACTGTTTAGCTCAGCTGGAAGGAGACTTATGAATGGAATTATTTCCACTGGTCGTAGGAAGGAACTGTTGTAGTTATCAGTGCCCGAAGAGGTTGTACTAAACCTCTCCAACCTCACCAGTCACCATTGTGCCCTGTGGCTATCCGTCCATGATGCTGTCCTTCTGTGATGCCCGCCAGCCGCGGATGTTCCCGGAATATGCCCCGTACGCTGCCCCGCCCCACGCTCGGCCACGCATGGACCCAACCAGCGATGTGTTCACGTGTCTGTTTGGAGACCTGTTTGTCAAATGGTAGGTGTCGTAAACAACAGTAACACAAAATGTAAGGTGAGGAATTTACCAAAACGATAAGTCAGTGTGCAACTGAAAAGTTAACTCACCTGTAAGCTCTGAAAGGGTTAACTCCAGAAATGGTTCTATAGTTATTTATAAAGATATTTTGACCATTTGATATCTTGTCTCTTGTGCCCCCCCCCCCCGCTTCTCTCTCTCTCTCTCTCTCTCTCCCTCTCTCTCTCTCTCTCTCTCTCCCTCTCTCTCCCTCTCTCTCTCTCTCTTGTTCTTCTTTCATTCTTTCCCCATTCTGTTTCCTCCACTCTCATGTCCAACAAACTTTCATCCTGTTATAACTAAGTGATATCTTGGCAAACTGTCAAAGATACCATTTTCCAACATTTAAAAAGTATAATGAAGCCTTCAGTACTGATTCTGTCCTGTTCCAGTTGCAAATTCATTTGAATTAAAGAGATTCCGTTTTCACACTGAACGCCCTAAATAATCGATATTCTTTCAAGTCATCAATATTCATTCAGGACACGAACCTTCACTATAGTAGTACATGAAGAAAAAAGGGGAGTTGGGGGGAGGGGGGGGGGGGGAGAGAAAGTAGGAAAACGAGCGAATGAATCATTTTGTCTGACATTAAAAACTCAATTTTCTGGCGTAAGCACTGTGCCATGTTATCTTCCCCCCTCGGGCCATCTGTACCCAATGACGCCGAGCGGCCCAGCGAGCAGAAAGAGTCGTAACTAATAAAACGATAATGATAGATCGCGGGGCTATTGACTTCGAAAACCCATCGTCTCATAATAACAGAGTATTGGGCTTACTGTTTAGACATAGCCGCAGACAAAGGTTTTTTGTAAGCAAACCGAGTGCAGGATGCTCACTTGCTTGTTATTGCTAAATCTGGGTAAACTGCACTGAGCAGAGCGGCTGTAGCCGCGTTGTTTGTGAATCAAGAGCTACCACCGGAGACAGCATTTTCATAACATAATCAAACTTTGTTCTCGTGATGCCGCCAGTTAGTACTGCCGTAGTTCGTAAAACTAACGCCTACACCAGTCTAGGTTAAATTCACTTTTTAACACCACTTTACAGAATGAAATCTGCTCTGGCTTTCTAGAAGTCTCAATTTGTTTTTTTACAACTAATAGTTTCTTTTGGCCGTCACAGAGACGGCCATTGATTACAGAAAACAAAGAACAGAACGCAGTGCAATGTGTTTTTTTGTGTCCCCTTGAAAATTTTGTTTTTTTGGCGTAGAACGGTCGTCTCTTCAAAACTCGGCTGGAATTAGAACTGGATAGATCTAATTGTGTGTTTGATAAGCTGATGAGCTAATGGCCAAGACGTCGAGACATTGTAGTTGACTTGAATTTGCCAACTTAAAGTATTTCCAAATGGCTGGTCAGAGTCTAATTACAAAGCCGAATAGTGAAAAAGTTGAGTAGTGTTCACTGTTCATGAATGTATAGCTCACTATGTAAAATGCCACGTTGCCTTGACCGGCCATTTCAAAATATTTTTGAAATTCGCCGAGTATGTATTTCGCTATTGATATCGTATTATTTCTTGGCCGTCTTTTGGTGTTTTTGGACATCGTTTTAGATAACATTCTATCACTCTTTGTCGTTATACCTACGTTGTTTTGGTTTTCTCTTAACATTTTATTAATTCAGTTCTTTCCGTCCATCGGTATTTGCATTTCAGGAGAAATTTAGGTGATTAACTTTACTGTCGTTGATGTTAATAAATGTGCTCATTCTCACTTTATTCTGAGCATCCCATTTTTCTATTTCAGTGTCTCTCCCACATTAACATACAGATCGTCTCTTTGGAACCGTCTTCTCTATGAGCGGGTTTCCACTCCCAGTTACGTAGATTTTACTTACTACATTTTAATTGGACAAATTACCTTCCCCGGCCTCTTTCCCCCTAGAACAAGACAATAATAATTTTTAAAAAATAAAAAAAATTATAATAATAAAATGCTGCCATACTGGATTTCATCGGAGGATAAGATCGGGTAAATTGGGCAGACAAATTGTCTCTTGTAGGAATATGACAGAAGATGTTTAGCCTGATTGCTATAGAGATAGTACACAAGTACCACCACTTTGGCACTGATACAACGTTAGTAAAAATGCAATTTCGGCAAATTGACCGAAATTATTCATTTTATTTCTATACACCGGAGGCACTCAGAAGTTAAAACTCGTTCACATCCGTTCAGAAATGTAATTTTTTGTTCATCCGTGGATGTGAGGGGTGTTTAATTTTTGGGCCTTTTTATATTATTATCTTTTGACAAACCCGTTCCCCAACTTGAAGCGTATCATTTAGATTCTTTGATATCATGCTTGATGTTGAGTATGTCGACCTGTCTGCACGCCATGCTGGTTTACCTGAGCGAAATTTACTCTTTGTCAGCTTAGAAGTTTGATAGGTCGGACAGGTAGGGAGCTCGCGGGCCTTTGAAGTTGCAGCCCTGTTAGTTTATTTATTTTAACCGGAGGAAGATCCAAAATTATTTGGCTCTAAAAAAAATTGTTTTTAAAATTCGTGCATCGAAGTAGGTCTCTGAGCAACTTGCGCAAGTGAGATTATTAAAAATTTATTTATCTATTTATTTATTTATTCATTCATTTTTACGAGTACACTTTCAAATGATACTATTTGCCTACACACCTGTGCCCCCCCCCCCCGCCCCCTTTTTTTTTTCTTTAACAAATATGATGTTTTGTGTTGTTTTTTTGTATGTCCAGAAAAAGCTGAGAAGAGGAAACAAAAATTAAGTAACCGAATGTTCCAGAAAATGAAAGAATAAAAAAATCAGCGTATCTTTTACAATCATGATATCTCATTGCACAAGTTCTTGACTTCTCCCACTCACATTCATCAGCTATGATTCAAATGGGCAAAAAGGCGAGGCGGAAGGGGGGGGGGTATATTTTCGTCTATCTCTGGCGTGTTTCTTAAACATTCACCTTGAGCCAGGTATTAATCATAATATCATAATTTGTGGATAGGTTTCAAAAAAGAGAGGCCAATTTTCCATTTCCAGCTTTCATTTTTTCCATTCTTGAACAATTTTTTGTTTAAAAAAATGAAAATCACATTCTGTCAACCACATGTGTAATTAAAGTTCCATTTTGGTTAATGTGAATACGTAGCGTAGATTAAAAATATTTTTTCATGATTACTAATTTTTAAAATTTTTATTTTTATTATCTGGCTTGTTCACTTTGATATCGTAAGCCAGGAAATTGGGTGAAAAGTAAAATTGTAAAAATATTAACATCTGAATATATCTAATGTATTGTAAATTAATTGCATTGACTCTTGTATCAACAAGAAAGATTGATTAGCTATCAATATGTGTTTTTGTCTGGGTATTTCTATCGTTTGTAGACTGATCTTCAGTAAATTCCTCTTCTTGGCCTCGAGTGCCAGAAAATCATATTGCACTTTTAAAGCAGATTCTAGGGCAATTAGTGGGGTAAACGAGAATATTTAAGGAGTACCTCATTACTTCACCTGCGTTCTTGTTGTCGTCTGTGATTAAGGAGCTGGAAATTGTGCCGTTTAATTGTTGTAAACTCCTAGATTTTGTCTCTCGTTCTAACAATAACCTGACGTCATTGGTCTACTTTTGGAACTGTTTTTCTGTACTTTTTGTTTGTTTTAGGGTTATTTTTGTACAGTTTAAAGCACAGGATGTTATTTTGGGTTTGTATATCGTTGTATTGGGTAGGAACAAAGGAGTGTATTGGGTTAATGAGTCATGTCAAGTGATTACCCTTTTAACAAAAGTGAATTATTGCATTTATGTTTATCTCTAATGATGTGTAATGTTTTGATGTTCTACACTCCTATTGTTTGAGAGTAAGAATAAGACCGTGACTTTGAGCTTCATAGTGAATTAAAGCGTTTATATTGTCCCACTTAGTTGGATAACAAAATGTGTCAGTCATTCTGTGTGTTAGTCTGCCTGTTTGTCTTCATGTCTCTCTGTTGTTCTGTCTGTCTGTGTCTTCCCCTGTATGTTTCTATTTCTTGCATTTTGGCCATTACGTGAGACACTTAAATGAAACTTGGATTGTTCGTAAGAAATAATGAATGAATTAAATTGAAATTATCTGTCAAAGCTGTGAGTAGTTTTCTTCTTAATGAATACTAAGCAAAGGTGTTGAATTATGAAAGTATGTAATTCGATAGTCCGGCATTTGTACGCCTTATTGAAGAAGGTAATAAATTCAGAGAAATATGCTACCAATATGATATTATACGCTGTAACAATAATCCTTCTAAGCTGTACGACTGTGTGAGCAACCAGTACACAAAGTATGTTAACGTGTGCACAAAAAGTTAAGTTTCCTAGCATAATGTAATAATTTATAATTATGCTGCTTGAGAGTAATCTTCAGGTAACTGTTTCTGTAATCATACTTATATTATAATTTAAAAACATGCAGTACAGTTTTATTAGCCACGAGAGATAGGATATGCCCCAGTTCCCCTGAAAGTCAGGTTCACATCGACACTACACACATTCTTTTGTCACGGAAAAAACAAATTACATAAGATTTTTACATACATCGAAAGCAAAAAATTGAGGGAACATTGATTGTAAATCCATTCATACTGTCCAAAACTCACGTGTATCAATAAAAAAAATTTTTAAAAAGTGACAGATTAGCTGTCAATACATGTTTGTCTTCGTTTGTGTATGCTGACCTTTACCTGCCAACTACCTACCCAGCTGAAACGTTAGGTAAATCGTGCAGCCTTGCAGATACTTTCATAACCGCCTCTGCTGCAGTTTTCTACCGCAATTATGCCCTGTGTATGATAGAATGATGTTTGTTCAAGTGGGAGCGTCTTTCACAGGCCAGACGTTCTTTGCCGTACTCTACTGCATTCCCAGCTTTGCGTGCACGCACACCGGTTTGATGGTGATAGTGGAAAGTGAACGTTGGTGGCTATAGATAGAGACAATGCTGTTTAGGGGAACATCAAAAGCTTTTCAAGCTCTACTGCTTTACTTGCCCGTTCCACAAATGCCAGTATCTATAAGGAGCTGGTGCTCGACATGACGTTACAACAAAAAATGTAGTTGTTACGGCTAATGTTGTATTATGTTAGTTGGTATTGTGTTTTGTGGTGTCTGTAAAGGGGATTGTATTTAAACATTTTAAAATGTTAACACAATTCAAGTTTTGCCTAGCGTGTAATTAACACGTAACAAGTCCGTTAAGCACCTTGTAAGATTCGACAGCTCGTAGCGGTCCTGAAGCCTATAATTATAAGAAAAAAGTAGTAAAAAAAAAAAGTCAGCTCGTCTTTCTAATCAGTGGGAGAAAAAAGCTCAGTCCTCAGCCGAACGAGCTCAATGTACTTGTGATAGATACAAACAAACAAACAAACAAAAATGATGATAGTTGTTCAAGTCAAAACTCCAGTCCATGGCTGATCTGTAATGTGTGTAGTATAAATTTATTTGTTGAGTTAATGTACTTATTTGTTCAGCCATTCATTCATGAACTATTTTATCAAAAGCATGAAAGCATAATAAGAAAACTAAAGCTGTTTGAACTGTAAATTACCACAGATGAAAATAATATCATGGTGACAGGAAACTTAAGATCAATTCGAAATAGGGAAATCGAAAAGAATATGACCAAAACGACTGCATTGCGCATTAAAAAAAAGTTCCCAATCCAAAGTCCTTCCGTTTTAAGTTAACATTTTTGAACCAAGAAACAAGATACTGCTCAATTTGTCCATGCATTTCACATCGGCCACTTGAAATCCTCTGTTGTTATATCCCTTCTCTTAGCTTTTTGTGTGCACGAGTTGATTGTAAGCGCTGTCCACTCTTTGTGTCGATGAGACTGGGCACAAGTCTCTCCTGTGCGTTCAAGCAGTAAGTTCTGTCTGAATGATGTAGATTCCAGTCATGATGTTAAGTTTTTAATAACAGAATGCTTTCGGACTTTACGTGTCACCTGTGCGTTTGTGTAGCTCCCCAGTGTACCTCTATCCCGAAGTCCTTGCATGTTGGCTCCATCTTTTACGATTTTCTTTCCAATACCTGCGGTAGATATAAAAAGCCAGTATACAAAAAGGGCGGACCGCATAATTAAGACGTGCCACGCCAGTATTCACTGTCTGGATCTCTACACACTTCAGTTGAAGTTTATACTTATTGTGCGCTCTATAACAGCCAGCGTAATAAAGTTCCTCCCGGCCGGGATAGAATTGTGTCCTTTATGGAGACCTCTGAAAGCCCATATTTTTTTCTATACCTCCCTTACCCGGGGGGTGAATAACTTCTACAGGGCGCTGGAAATTGAATGAGAAGATTGGTTAGTCCTGCTGGGCGGTTTCAGAGACTCTTCTCTTCACTTTTTTAAAAATCACTTGCGGTGTCGTGGGTAAGAAAGGGCAGAGAATATGCTCCGGCTCCGCAGGTGGCTTGCTTTGGAGGTAACGTCCTTGGTCGAAATCGGCGCTTTTTGGGAGGTTCAGCGGTTAGTACAGGGTGGACCCTTGGGGATTTGAGCCTGTGGGCCGAAGGGATGACGGGCAAGGCTTAGGGGGGATCTGTCGGGATCATGAAATATCATGAAAGCGCCGGGAAGGTAATCTTCAATGCTTGTCTGACACCGCTAGGAAAGTTGTTATCTTGCTGTGGATAAACCTCTAATTTGACGCGTGGTGATCGGGAGTAGGGCTCTTGAACAGAGGAAATAGCCTAGATCTGCAGTAGCTACTGCTTCTTGTAGTTTACTTTAAGCCGTTGTCGTTGTGTATGTTGATGGTGAAACTGTAGATGATAGAACTGCTTGAATATTTTGTATTGTCCGTGTTGGTCCTGCTGAACAATATATCTCCAGTTTGATGAACGTGAGAAACAGTACGCACCTTCATCTGTAATAGTCCACGTTTACAGTGCAGATTTCTTTTAAGTGTACTCATATTAGAAATCATGAAAAAGTCCATACAGGTACATTCCACGTAATATATTACCTAAGAGCCATTATTCAAACCATGCCTGGGAAAAAAATAATGGTTGTATTGTAAATGGTAGTCCTTAAGTTAACATTTTTGGTTGGCATTATCTTCGTTGCATTATCATGTGACCTGGCGACCATCAGGAAAAGGGCACAGGTCTACAATCTCCCATCAGTTACCAAGATTATGTCCCATCAGTTACTCAAACTAATTGCCCCATTGTGCTGAAAAGTAAAACTTGATTATTTATGCTTTTTCTGTATGCTCTAATGTATTTTTTAATGTAGAAAAACATTGATCACTAATCCTTTTGGTTTGGTTTCACAAATTTTGCAGTTTCATTTTGCTATGTAAAAAACGTGATATTTTTTCTGTCCCATCAGTTGCCAACCAAAGTGAAGGCAATTGAATGGATGCATCTTAATTTTTATTATCTAAAACACATTTTTATCATTTCTTTACCATTTTTCAAGAGGACTGATCAATCCGTTTTGAACTAAATGGTTGGTAATTTATTTAATGGCCTTTTCTTTCTTTAAAAAGTATTGTCTGAACATCCCGTCAGTTACTTTGGAATATCCCTACGTGCAGTACAATTATAACATATTGAGAGGTTAGTGTTTATGACGTGTCAGCCCCCCCCCCCCACCCCCTCCCGAACCAGGGGGTGGTTGTTATTATCAAGAATTTTAAAAAATGTATAAATCAAATAAGGAGAAAAAAAATCTGCTCGGCTGGATTTCCAAGGCTTTTGCAAATGTTACAATTGAAGATTTGTGTCAAACTTCGATCTCAGACGTGCTTTCAAATATCGTCTGTGGTAGCCGTGTAAAGCCAAAGGGTAATATTTTCAACCACTCCATTGCAACTATCGATTTCTTGGTATTTGTAACAATTTTTATATTACCAATGTACACAAACCATAAGTGGGTAGGATAACACCTGAATGATTGAAGAATTCGGTGGTCTCGGGATCGACTTGGATAAATTTCCAAAGGTTTCACCCAGACACTGATGTTGTGTCGCACCCTGTAGGCAACTTTTGATTTGTTTAGCCCATCCACTGCAAAGCACAAAATATATCCATGTATATTCTTACCTCAAGACTTTTTTTTTTTTTGCTCACTTGTTTAACATTTAGTGTAACTTTAGTTTTAATTCATTGTTATTTTATTTTGTATCTGTCGTGGATTTTCCTTATTAATATGTTGATATATTTAATACATCTTACGAATAGATCCGCTGGCGTGACAGGCATTTTGAAACTACTAATAATAATAATAATACAATAAGCGCACTCGAATTCTTTTGAAGCCAAAAAAGTCGGCGCGTGCTTTGGAGAATTATCTCCACTTTGGGCTGCATTTGAGACAAAGGATAGTAGGGAAAAGATGGGCTGACGGCACACACAGCTCTACCACTACCTTGATTGGCAAGGGTTTGGGTTTTTTTTTCTGGATGAGGCAAAGACAAACACCGATTCTCAAATGGATTTGCATTTCCTACATTCTGAAGGTGCGAAAATCAATTTAAACCTCTCCGTGCTGGAGAAGTACGGCAGGGGCCCCTCCTTCCCCCGCCCTCCCCCGCCCCCTCTCATTTTCTTTGGCGATTTCCAAATGAGTTATCAATACAAAATGAGCTTTCCCGTGAGTTTGTTGGGGAAGGGAAGAGCAAATAGGCCTGTCTGCTAATAATTTGTTTTAGGATTATTTTTAGGCAAACACGAGATTATATCGATGCAGATAGAATGGTGATGTGGTGCATTGTTTTTCCTCACGCCCGCCTCTTCCCAGGGATCAGTTCCTGTTTGTTGCCATTCTATCCTCATTTCAGACTAATTGATCAGTTGATAAATACTGAAGTTCATTTGCTCAACAACACAAGTACTCACAGGCCTGGTATTCGACCAGGTACACGATCTAGTTTCGAATAAAAAATTATTGATGTTCCACGTATTCTTGAGAATCGATTAGTCGTACTTTCGAAACCACGATTTGAATGAAGCCGTAGCTATCCGCGGACAAAGGTCCCTTGTGTTCACATATTTTGTGCGGGCCAATACACCATCGCACCGCCGCGATCTTTGAATACTGACCGAGTATTTAAAAAACCTGGGGGGAAAAATATAAGAAGGGAATGCTGTGTGCTCTTTTGAAATCGATTCTCCAAAGCATTTGCCCACCTGCATCTGTGCAAAAATGTGTTTGCATATTGTATTTTTTGTTTCCACTGGGTGTTAGTTCTGTCCATTTTGTGGATTTAGTAGCAGAACGTTATGTTTCAGATTATCAGGGTCGTCGACGTGTGAAACATTCTAGTGGGGCCATTGCGTGTATGTTTGTGTGTATGAGAGAGGCAGAGGGAGAATATGTATGAGATGTTGAATGTGTTCAGGTACTAGTGTGTGCTCGTTAGGACCAGTGCTGTATTTGTTTGTCCGTGTCTCATAATTCAAAACTGTGTGCTGTTTTTTAAAATCTTTGTTTTGTCGTTTGTTGCTGTGTTGTTGCTGTTGGTTTACCGACCCAATTTCCCATTTGTTGTTGCTTTCATCTTCTTCTTCATAACTCACTTGCGCCACTTCTGTGGTATAATTGGCGACTCTGGTAGAGCTATAGTTTGTGAGTCGGGAGTTGCTTTACGCTAGGGATGAGGTGCATACAAAGGAGAGCGTGTGCTCCATGACAAACAAAAACAAAACAAAAAAACGAATTACGGCTCAAGTAGAACGTACACCTGCTGTTGAATGCAGTAACTAATGCATGTAAGTTTTAAAAATCAACTACGTGAGAGACTATGTTTGTAATACAATACGGTCGTTTGTTGCAGCGTGTTAGTTGAACAGTGGACTCGCCCCCCTCCCTCCTTCCATTTCTTTTCCTTTTCTCCGTGCCCTTCGAAAAGATTGCAGAATTTCCACCTAATTATGTAGTCGAGTCCTTTAAGTGTTCTCACTACAAACTTCGTCAAATCGATGTGATGGTGTTGGTAATTTGACTGAATGTCATGATCCTGGCGTAGCTGTCTATATATGCACGTGACGCTAAGAAATGCCCGCCTCCCACCGTGGACGCTATTTGCTTGTATAGGCTAATAAAGGATTCTACGAGTCAAGAGGTGATTTTGAAATTTTTCCATCCTTGCACAATCTGGCACGGCCGTGGATAGCCGGGTTTCTTTTCTTTCCCTCACGCTCCCAAGGAGGTATGTTTGAAAACTGTTTTGTCCTCGCGTAAGGCACTCCGTGAATTAAAATTTCCACGTGATTGCTAAAATTATATAGATCTCTCGTGTCTCCAAAGGGTTTGTCATTTCTACGAAAGAATTAAGAAAAGAGTAAAATTGTGTTCCGTTAATTTATTAAATCTCCCCGCTGCGCTAGTGTCACCTCTCCACAACTTGCCCTGTGTATGTTTACCTGTCTGTCCGTAAGTCTGCTGCTTCAGCAGCCTCCCTTGCCCCTTGTTCAAATATACCAGCCCATCCAATCTACTTCAAAAGCTACCTGAATGAGGGGCGTCAAAATCTTTTTGCTTTTTAAGAGCCGGGAATTGTTGAAACCGAGCCGAGACAATGTTTGCTCAGAATACTACGGCGTAGCTAAATAAATACCATTCTTTCTCTTCAAATTAAGAGCCTTTGTGGACATAGAATCTATTTATGCTTTGGAGAAGGTAGATATTTCCTTTGTCCCTTTCAAGATTTTGAAACTTCTTTTGTTATTAATTGGAAGAAAACAGATGGAGGCATTATTTTTGGACTCCGTGGGATTTTTTTTTCTTCTTTTTTAAACAGAAGTTGAAGGGGAGTCAATTTTTAAAAAAAAAGAAGAAGAAGTCAGGGAATGAGCAGAAATGTCACAGTGCATAATTAGTAAAGAAAGGGAAATGTCGAACCTAAGCAAGGGCTGGAGAGAGAGAGAGAACGAAAAGGATTTGCGGTGTGTTACGTTCTCTTGTGGAGAAGTGCGCACAGAGAGCCTCTTCAATATGCGCATCTTGGCTCAAGTGTGTTTATGTGACACACATGCTCAAGTCGAGTCATACCACTGCACAAGTAGACGTGTACTTGATACCCGCCCCTTCTCCCCCCTGTCCACCAGAAGAGGTCACCAAGGTCACTAGTTGTAAGGGTCGAGCACTTGCGTAGGTTCATGCAGTGCGCAGCAACATTGGTACATTAAATGAGTGGACGTAAGCAGGAATTACCCGAGGCCAGGTCCCCACCTACTTCTCATACCAGGCATGATTTCGCCCCCACAATGCTCACTGACCGCAAACTGACCACTGCTTACTGCCAGCGAAAAGAAAAAGAAGGAGAAGAAATCTTGGACCAGCGGCCACCATTGTAATTTCCTTAACACTGCCTGAGCGACCGGGAAGCCTCGGTTATTCACGCTTGTGTTTTCTCGGGCACTGTTTTTCTATTTGTCGCCACGGGCTTTTTGTTTCTTCACCCCCTCCCCCCTTTCCCCACCCACACACACATACATAACAGCTGGGTCACTTGCGTTTAGGCAAGGTACAATGTGCTCGAACAGAAAAACCACACACATATTTTACCCTCAGTTTGCCTTGCGCCGTCCCAGGAAATCACCGTGGGCTATTTTAGGGCAGATTGAGTTTACTTTCTGTGTCTGTTGATCCTTTGTTCTCCGCTGCTTTCTTTTTGTGTTTTGTTGTGATATTTTTGTGATCGTGTTTTTGACATGTTCTGTTCTCTTAATATCAGGAAATGTAATTACTAGATTACGAAAAGATACAGGGAATCATTGCCTCAATGGTTCGGACGCTGAAAAAAATACGATTCCTGTGTCCATCCAAAAATTTCGTCGAGAAATCTGATACACCGTTATAGGAATGTTCAAAATGGTCAAAGTTCGTCTCTTATGTTTGTTATTGATAGTGTTGATTATTTTCTTGTGTCTTATGTTTGTTTGCGATGCTGCACCCCATTTATGGTGCACAAACAAGTCCTGAACTGTTGCCCTTGGAGGAAATGATAAATGGATCATTAGAAAAGTTTTGGCCCTAGCGGAAGAAAATGTGTCGTCCAGGGCCAAACTGTTCAGTTCGTGTCGGGAAAATCTACTTTGAGGGGGGGGGGGGGATACTTAAGAGTTTGGCTATTTCAGTTTGTTATCAGAAAAGCCACTTAGACTCCAAAGGTAATATACCTGATTTTGGTTTGAAAATGACTGACGTCGATTCATCTGTAACTGCAAGATTGCCGTTTCGGGTTGGTGGGGCTATAAGAGGAGAAAAGGGAATGAGAATTTCAACATTTGAAGGAAAATTGGGTGAAAAAATGATATCGGTGTAAAATGTTATACGTCATTTTGAAACCCAAGTCGTTTAAGTAATATCGTTCAAGACAGATATGAACAAACAAACATACTTGAACCCAACCAGTACAGAAAACATCTACTCTAAAATGGCCTTTTGATGAGGCAACTTTTTTGTTCTGTGGTGTGATATTTGCAGGTCGGGCAGGTCGCGCTGTGATGACGGGTCAGGGGACAGGTCACCATCCGTTTGTCCGGATATGGTCGCCAGTCGTCCGGGTCATTGGACACACAACTCTCTGCCTGGGTAGGCAACAGTCACTTCTCCTCTTCCTCTCTTTATTTCCTCCCTCCGTGTTGCCATTTCTTTGATTCCCCTCCACGCTAGTAGGCAGCTGGCAAGTTTTTTTGGGTGTTTTTTTTTCCTAATCCTTCCAAACATCGTCATAAATGTCTGAAAATTTGGTGGAGATTAAGCCGTTCTTTAGAATTATGGCGAAAAAAATTACTCCTTAAAACCATAGGGAGATTAAAATGTATATTTTCTCTGATATGCCTGAATTCAGCTGTTCTGTGTCAGTTTTACAGACTCTGGTATTATTTTACTATTTGTGCCAGAGAAAAGACGATATTCCGATACAATCTAACGATGATATCTATCGTCAAGTAAGATCTGAACAAGAATCGGACATGCTGAGATAACGCAGAGACATGAAAGTCTGACGAGGCAAGATTAGATTTTCTATTTTGAAAACGAGTCGGAGACTGCTTGACTTTATTTCGATCCTCAATAAAGCAAACTCTGCATGGTAAGATGTGTTCTTCCATCAGTTTTATCGTTTACAGCCTAAGGCAAAAAGAGAGCTGAGTATGGAAGTAGAGATTCTAACAAAATCGCAAAAATTGGGGAAAACAACGAAATCCACATGCTGAAAAAAATGGCAATATTGCAGATTTCTCTGGACAAGCTGATAGTCAAAACTAAACTTTATGTAAGGTTAAGTGCGTTGTTTGTGATAATCGTATTGGCTTTAGATTGTGTATGGTAAAGGATTGTATTATGCCACAGCTGATTGTAAAAGGCTCAAATTTTACAGTCTGAAAGATTGGTACCCGGCTCTGCGTGACACGGCAGTTCCGAGGACACTGATCAGTTCCAGTAGTGACGCAGGTCGGTTGCGAACCAGAAAAATATCACTAACCTTACTCGGGAATTTTTTACTAATCACTCGTTCCTCGTTCTGAAAACCGATAATATTAAGTGTTTTTTTTCCTTTTCACAAATCAGTGGCATGGGGTCCCTCCTGAAAGCCAGCGTTTCAAGCTTGTCTCCTCTGTGGAAAAGCATTTCTATTGCAGCTTACTCTTTCATTACTTTCAAACTTTGCTTGAATTTATCTTAGCATGATCCCCTGACCCAGCAACATCTTACTGTTCCTCTGCACCTTGAATTTCAAATTCTGTAGATCGCACGGTCATATTTTCGCACATACCTCTTCATTGTCTTCCTCCGTGGCCCCTCCTCTGGGCATTTCCCTCCTGTTCCTGTCGGAAGAGTTCATTCCGTCCCTGTTGTTACTTCGTAGTTCAATCGCCATCGATCGATCGCCCTTGTTCTGCTTCTCTGCACCTCTTTACCAATCTGTATAGCTAGACAGTTGAGTGGTTCTAGCATAGCAGCCATGACATTGTGTACCGTAGAGCTATATTATATTGCTTTACTATATTTTTTTTGTTCGTTATTATGCTATCATTTCTCTTTTATCTCTATTATTATGGCTATTTGATTTTTTCTTACTCGAGTTCTGGTGATGATACATTCACATGGCTTATTTTTCTTTTGCATCGTGATTTTGTATAGCCTGCCCTGATAGATGAAATAGGAATTCAAATGCATTTCATTCATGGCCAGAGATTGGTTATTATGAGCCCATGAATATTTTCCTACCCAATCCTTATTTAAAATTAAGTTTTATTTTTATTCCCACGAACAGAAGAGATTAGAATATTAAAAATGCTTTCTTTCCAAACAGTTTATTCCAAAAAACTGTGTTTGTAAAAGTTAATAGTTTTGTTCATTTTTCTATTGGCTTGCTTTAGTGTACATTTTCTTGGTCATTGAAAGTATCTCAGAATTTTTGTAACTTTCATAAGCATTTAAGATGTATATTCTTGCAAAATTTACAGTGGCAAAAATAGAGAAAAGAATGTATATTGATATTTTAAAGCTTTCTGCCTTATGATGGTAAATGTACTGGTTTTTGACTAAGGAAAGTCGAGTCACAATTTAGATACATTTTTTCCTCAACACCAAACCTGTATACGGTATCAGTTTCGTGATAGATTGTTCAACAAGGAGATCGATCGCTCGATCGATTCGTTTATTGATCGACTGAATGGATTACAGAATGATTTGAATTCTGTCTGTCTGTTTGTTTGCTTGTCTGTTGGTCGGTTTGCCGGTCACTGTTTAATGTGTGCGATCATAACAGCAAATAATTTTATTTTTTTTTAAAAGAACATTACAAACATTTAATCAAAGTGTTTGAAATTGATTGGTTGTCTAATATTATCCTCCTCTTTAAGTCAAAATCAAATCTTCAGGGTTTTTTGTTTTTTTTGCTTGTAAGGAAAACAATTCAAAAATGTCTCTCACGGGTTTCCTCCAGACGGCAAACTATGTTGCTCCACTGTTATGTTTCCCATTAGCATCAGTAAATTACATTGGGGCGGGTTTAGAAGTGTTGTAAGTAAACAGTTTAACCAAATTCATTAATATTGAAGTACCCATCTCGTTAGGAGTTAATGAGAAACAATGAATTGATCGATCTCCGAAAGATGCTTTCTGAGCGCGTCCGTCAGCTGCAGACTGGCGAATATTTGTTTTCCGTGTTATTGATAATGAGTGCTAATTTGTGGGTATCGGCCGGCGATTGTTCGGGTGTATCGGTATTTCAGTTGTACCCAGCATTAACTGCGTTTCTCTTTGCTGTGCGCTGAGTGCATAATCGTGTGTAAAAATGACTAATGTGCCTTTGCTGTTGGAACAGACATAACGAGCCTGGGATTTTTAGGCCATAAATAATGAATAAGAGAAAGCTTGTATAATTATTCTCTCGTGCACCGAGTTATTCCTGCTCTGTTTGTCTGTCTGTCTAAATATCAACTTTTCTTCTCTCTCTCCGTGTTTCCATGTAAGTGCTTGCTTAGCACAACAAAGGTGTACATGGCTGTGTTTTTTTATGAAGTCTTTTTTATGATTATTATTTTAGAAAAAAAAGCAGGAATTCCGACTACAAATGCCCAGTAAATCGGATACCGTGCTGTGCAAAACTGCTGTGTGCGCTAATGCTTGACGTTCGGCATACCATACATGTAAAAATTTACCAGAGCAACATATGAAATTGTGGTTGTATGGACCTTTTTATTGCGATACACCTTTAGATAGTATGGGAATTTTGTATTTTGGTTTGTTTCGAAAACTGATTGAATCGAAGTTTTAACGAATATGTTGTACGAAAAACCTTTTTTTTTTTTTTTTGTTGTTGTGTTTTTGCGGGGAAAGGCGTAGGAATTTCCAGGCTGAGCACTTGTTACTAATCACGTGATTGGTTCCCTTCATTGAATGTGAGCAAAATGTTTTGCTATTCAAAGTACAGTATTTGTAATCGAACAAAGAAATTATTTAGGCTTGATGAATGCTGGCAGCCGCATTTGTTTTTCTTTTTAGTTTTAATCATAATTATTATTTGACATTTATTTTGGTGCACTAAATATGTGAACAATATGCCTTCGTGGTCAGAGGACCGTGATATTTGTATGTCTTTCTGTTTGTTGCCCGTATGTTTTTCCCAGTGTTAATCCTCCTGTGTATAAAGACCTTTTAAGTGAGATGTGGTGGGGTTTAATTAATGGAGTTCAAAGATCCGTAAAGAACAGGATATTAAATATTTCAGAGGTTTTTTTCCCCTCTGTGTTTGGTGTAACCCGTCAACCCGTCGCCAAAGACATACACACCCGGAACTGACATTGAAAAGGCAAAAAAATATTTTGATTTTTAGGAGTTGGGGTCTAAAGTGACAAAATGAACTTAATGACACTTGAATGTTTGGCGAAAATGTGAATCAAATAATAAATTAATTATTAAATCTATCTGACCCGAGAATTGTACAGAGTGTCAGTTTAAGGTTTTTACTCCAGTTGCCTTGGCTTCTGTTTCTTAATGATAGATCGAATCTGTTTCTTTGAGAACAATTTAATCTTGTAAAAATGTTATGCTAACCAATTTTAAATTCAGAACTCTCAGAACCTCACGATAGCACTGAAAACAAAGATAAATTTGTTAACATTTTTCAGGTCCGTTATCTATAGATTGTGTGGTATAACAAAAACTTATTCTTGTTTCATTTTATAGTGGCGGAAACAACTGGGGTAGCATTGGGTAATATTCATCTCTATTTGGTCTTAGGGCCTAGTAGGTTGAAAATTATTGGGGTCTCTTTTTGTCCTTTCTGTGCGGCATTAGTTTTCTGTCTTTATACATTTGATTATATTATGCTCAGTTTAGAAAAAAGGAAAAATTAATATTTTTAAAAGGAAAAATTCATATTTTCGCGTGTGCTTCTGTGCACGTACTTCTGTGCACATGGCACATAGTTTTTGTGGGTTGTTTTTTTTTTCTTTTTGTAGGTATACATGTTCTTAAAATAATGCAATATGTGGTGTAACAGAATTTAATAAGACGCCATAGTTTTGCCAGTGGAGCCAGTTCAGCGACGGGAGTTGTATTCATATTAGACTTAATAAAACATTGTAGATTTTATCTGCAGTTGAAATGAAATACTTTCTGCTGTGTGTGCGTTACTTTATTATTTTATTGTCGCTCATAATGTTCTTTTGATATTTTTTTCACATCATACATTTTTTTTTTTCATTTTTTTAAGAGGAGGGGGGGGGCAGTTGTTAGATGGCACATCATTCCTCTCTCTTGTCTAGAATCTTTCGTTGCACAAAGATTGTCTGTCCGTTCGCTTGCCGGTCCTTTGTAGCATTAGTTATAAACGTCACTGGGCTAGATTTCAGTTTTTCACCGAGACTCACTGTTGTCGGAAACACGAATGGACGGTTTGACACCACGAGAGGTGTCATTCATCTGCACTCAAGGCCCTCGGGCGAAAAAAACTGAACTTATAAGACCTGGCTCCACCGTATGCTCTGCCAGTAATGGGGAAAGCAACTTGTTTTGTATTGCATCTTATACATGTGGGTATATTCTATAAATAGCATCCCAATTGCCATTAGCCTCTAGTTTTGTTGTCTGGACTCTCGGGGAATGAACAGCCGTCGCGCCCCGTGGGGGACCTACAGTTTTGGGAACCTGAAACTTGAAATGATAGGAGGCCCCTTCTCAGGGGGACCTATAGTTTTGGGAACCTGAAACTTGAGATGATATGAGACCCCTTCTCAGGGGGACCTATAGTTTTGGGAACCTGAAACTTGAAATGATATGAGGCCCCTTCTCAGGGGGACCTATAGTTTTGGGAACCTGAAACTTGAGATGATATGAGACCCCTTCTCAGGGGGACCTATAGTTTTGGGAACCTGAAACTTGAAATGATATGAGGCCCCTTCGCAAGGGGACCTACAGTTTTGGGAACCTGAAACTTGAGATGATATGAGACCCCTTCTCAGGGGGACCTATAGTTTTGGGACCCTGAAACTTGAGATGATATGAGGCCCCTTCGCAAAGGGACCTATAGTTTTGGGACCCTGAAACTAGTGATATGAGGCCCCTTCGCAAGGGGACCTACAGTTTTGGGACCCTGAAACTTGAAATGATATGAGGCCCCTTCGCAAGGGGACCTATAGTTTTGGGACCCTGAAATTAGTGATATGAGGCCCCTTCGCAAGGGGACCTACAGTTTTGGGACCCTGAAACTTGAAATGATATGAGGCCCCTTCGCAAGGGGACCTATAGTTTTGGGACCCTGAAACTAGTGATATGAGGCCCCTTCGCAAGGGGACCTACAGTTTTGGGACCCTGAAACTTGAAATGATATGAGGCCCCTTCGCAAGGGGACCTATAGTTTTGGGGCCCTCAAACTTGAAGTGATATGAGGCCCTTTCGCAGCCAGCAACAATAGGGCAAGAACCAAAATCCAAAAGTTTCTCCAGGGCCCCTGCGGGATTAGAGGCCTTGAAGCTTTGGCTTCATTAGTTTCTTATAGAAGATCCGCCATTGGTCACGCCGTTAGAAAAGCCAAACTCAAACATGGGATGAACAATGAGTGTTTGCAATTAAAAGATGTGACCTGGATCAGTCTGCCTTGAAGTTGAAGAGAACGATTTCTTTAACCGGTTTGTCTCTGGGCGTGGTTCTCTGACTGTAAGTTTGTTTCTCTATTATGTGGGCACATAATGTGCGATAATAATTAATCTCTTTGTTTGAGTTCGCATTTTTGTATAAACTGACGGCAGATTGACTCTGAAATATGCCTCTTTTTTTTTTTGTGTGTGTGCGAATAAAAGTGTAATTACTTTTGCGCTTGGAAAGGCCCAAAAAAAAAAAAAAAGGCTTTTTTGTTGTTGTTGTTTTTTAAACTTTTGTTAGTGCGGTCGGATTTAGGCGGGGAGAGATTACTTATAAAGGAAATTGCAGAACTTGGTAAAGTCGTGTAAATGTTCAATACACATAGACATGCAAGAGTCCAATCATTGCACATGTAGCCTGTGTATACCTGGACATTTACAGAGCTTTGTCACGAATGTGAACAGGAAGAACACGTATTCCACTACCTCAGCTACCCGATGGTACCCGGGCATTCCCCTATCAGATGAACGTGCCAAGAGAGGATAATTTATGGTGTGATAGCAGTACCTATCAAGAGTTATCTGCTCCCCCTTAATCATCTGGCTCCATTGACTCAATTATCAGTTTATGGAGCGGAATTGTGTTTGTACATACCAGCTAGAGAACTTGTTGACTCTGTGTCACATGGGCATTGGTAGCATTTACCAGACAGAAATGTTCTCCCTTGTCATCTCCAGAGGTCTGTTCTCTCCCCTGTCGTGTCTGTGTTGCTGTTGTTGTTGTTTCTGTCTGTTTTTTTTTTTTGTTGTGTTTTGGCTCAGTGCTCAGAAATGTATGCCAGCGTATCCTTCTTCATCTGCCATGAATTGCAATGTTTTGTTAAATGCACGTCAACATCGCCGGCGAAATATTCAGACCTGGCTATTCCCTAATTGTGAGGGAAAAATATCAGAACGTGGAATCGGTGCCCATCAAAAGTAACATTTAAAAAAATAATTTTATTTGGAAGATTAAGAAAGGGGATTCAAAACGGACAATTAGACAGAATGTTGCAGTTTTAAAAGAAGTTCACTTGGTTTTGGAGTTTGCTGTCTTCATTTTCCCCACCTCCTCCGAAATATACTAAACTGTGGATAAGAGATTATAAAATCATGATGCTGACGTGGTGTACTAAGAGTACTCGAGGACCGCAAAGTTGATATTACACATTGTTTTGGATCACATGATAACCTTCCATTTTGTGCAGTGTAGAAAGGGGGTGGACCAAGTTCATTGCCATTAATAATGGTTTGGTCTGCATACTCAGCACTGCGGGCGAAATCTGGGGAGCAGGGTCCTTGACACAGTAGAAAACTGGACCATGCAATCATGGAAACATTGGACAAAAATGAAGGACTGAGAACGGGTCGTGCTTTGAACTCCCATTTATTCAGCATTATCATAGCTCGCAGAGCCTTGAAACAGGCAAATATGTGAGGGATTGCGCTGGCCTTCTTGCCAAGGTCAGTGTTGTGTGCCCTTTGGGGCTCATGCCATCCTAGCCCTAATTTCTCAGCGTGGCTTTCCAAGGTCTTTCAGACCAGACATCAAGTAATTTGACTTCGAAACTTGGGACATGGCGTGTTTGTTCTACTGGCAGGTCATAGAACAGTTCAATTCAGTCAATGGCCGATGGGCGTGTTGCTGCTTTACCTTGATTTACGCATGCACTGCAAATTCAAGTCTGAACGTTGTTTTTTTTTGTCTGTGTGTGTGCCTTTGTGTTCGGGAGGAAATACGTTTTTAGGGGTTGTATATATGTGTGTCTTTCTTTCTTCTGTGTGATATTTTGCTGAGACGCGTTTTGTTGCTGCAGAAATGTGTAGAAGGGTGAAAGATTTGCTGTTGAAGCGTGACATTTCTGGTTAGTTATAGTAAAGAAACAGATATTAATTTCCGACTTCAGTGTTTCTCACAAAAAAATCAGTCGGTCCTTTCTGTAGTATGTTTGCGTCATTGTGTGCGTATGTCTTTTATAAATCATTAATTTGCCTTTTTGTATGTTGATTACAAGGATTATGACGGAGACGGGGGGGGGGGGGGGCACACAGCAGTTCTGGCTTCAATATTTGAGCGTCTTAATATTGTGTGTTTCATTGCCAATGTCCTGAAATTGTATGGACATTATTTCGTGGTAGTCTGCATTGCCAACACAACTACAAAAAAGTATCGTGATAACACCGAAATAATGGGGTCACGAGAGAGTCCAATTCGGTGAACCAGTCCTGCTCGGCTTTGGTTGAAAAACCCACGTGGTTCCTTCTCATAGTCCAACGTAATCTCGTGCACACAAGACTACGTGAAGTGCAGACACCTTGGCACTGGTGACCGGCCTCTGACCAAACATACAAAACTGCAGGAGGTCACCGACTAGCAAATATTATAGAAAGATGTACAAGAGCACAGTCGTTTTTTGCCGGCCTTGTCACGAGTTCAGAGAGAGGTACTGGAAAGTCAGAACACGTACTGCATTTGTGTTGTTGTATCATTTTCTTCAGCTTTGGATAATAATATGGTATAATTATTATGTTGTAGAATGTTATTGTTCTGAGGATAATGTTGAAACGGCAGGAGTCGTATACGAACATTGATGCGGACAAAATAATGTGAAGATGAGGAACATAAACTGAAATGGCGAATACGGGAAAGGGGGGGGGGAGTGGTGGCTGTCTTCATTATGCCAATGGCACAAAATAAGTTTTTACACCCACTCTATCTATCTGTCTGTCTGTCTGTCTATCCATCTATCTATCTGCCCGCCCTTTCCTTGCATCAATGCGTCCATTAGTTTGACTGCCCAGGGGTCACTGAGTTTACGCGTGTCACTGGTCATGTTTTGGAGCCGGACACCAATCAGATACGTCTGTTGTATCCACCCATGAAACCTGCGCCATCTACCGCTTTTCCCTAGCCATACAGTTGTGCATGCATAAACGTCGGCAGGATGCCATATACCTCTCATGCTCTGAATTCAGAAGGCATACCTCTCTTCTCTCCCTCCATCTCTCTCCCTCTCATTCCCTCTCCAATTCCCTGAAAGCTGCAGGAATATTCCACGTCATGGCTCTGCCGTGCAACGAAGCCTTTTTCCCTCCTCTTCCCCAACTTTACCCAAATCTTTTTCCGGTTTCCCGGCTGTGGGAGTAAGGGGTAGTAAAGCACCATGGCAGAATGTGACCAGGATAATAGTCTATGGCATCCTCCATTGTCGGACCCGCGACGGGAGAATCCGCGCTATCAGAACATGCTAGAAGCCTTGGGTCATGCAGTGCGGGACATACGACTGTTTTATCGTCGGTTATCACGGCGCCTTTGTTATCGTTGTTCTTGTCCCTTATGTGTGTGTCTTTTGCCATTGCAATGCAATAATGTAGTCTTTGTACAAGAGGTGGAGACGGAAGGTGGACCCAGTTCAAATATTTGCTGGATTACAAGTATCATTTAATATCGTTAATATTTTCCCAATAATGCATTTTGTTATCATCACTGATAGTATTTTATACAGAATAATGCTTTGTTATTCAAGTAACTGGTGTATTTTTAGCTTTGGTGCTACATTTATCATACATTTATTGCTTGTATTGCAGTTGCTTTTTGTAATGTTATTGTTCGTATAATATTCACCTTGTGATTTGAGACCACTAGGCTTTGATATAGAATCAGTTTGAGTTTGACGCAGTGGCAAAATACTGAAATAAATTACGAAAATTATTAGTCAAGTGGCGGGTTAATTTTAACAGAGCTACATGGGAGTACAGCCTGAAGGAAATCTGGAGTGGATGGGCATGGGAAGAGATGGGGGCATCAAGTGAGAAAGTTCTTGTTATTGTTGTTGTTGTCGTGGTCGCCGTTGTTGGTCTTGTTGTTACTGTTTTTTTGTTAGTGTTCTTGCTGCAAAGGACGAAACATTTGTAAATCGATTGAACGTGAGCCCAACCTTTCTTATATAATCATGTAGTGAAAGCCCCTTTACTGATGCCTTCATTGAGGCAGTCCTAATTGTGTTTGAATCATTTGTCCGCCAACTTCAACCATCAGGCAAGACAGTGTGGGAAAAAGTTTCTATACAACACTATACAGCATGCCTCTGCCTTCCGTTCCGGATGCCGACATGAACTAGAGCTCTGTTTACAAAGATGCACTTAAGCCATTAAACTACTAGGCTGCTTGTAGTTAATGAACAGGAAATTTTTTTTTTTAGTCTCTCCTTCTTCCATTGTTTCTGTGTTCTTTCAACTCCGTACCGTATTTTTTTCCCCTCTGTTTTTGCTGTGATGTTTTCTTCTCAAAGTTGTCGGTTCAATCTTCATTTTCTCTTCTCTAATCCGCCCACGCCACTCTTGACTGCGTCGTGAGGAGGAAATGCTGCTCGTAGGAGGAACCTTTGCTCTTTTAACTTGGTGTGTTGTGTACTGGTCGTGGTTGTTGCCGTACGTCATGTGGTAGTGGTGGTAATAATTGTATGTGTTGGTGGTGAATGTTGCTGTACTTTATGTGATGGTGATGGTGGTAGGATGAGTATGCTGTTGTGGTTGTTGCTTTACATTGTCTGATGGGGGGTTGTCGTTGCTGTACGTTATGTGGCATTGGTTGTGGCAGCAGTATAATTTGTTGGTGGTAAATGGTTGTGGTTGTCGATGTACTTTATGATTATTGTGATGGTGATTGTAATGGTATTTCCTTGTGGTATTTTGTCTGTTGGTGACTGTCATGGTAGGGTTGGTTTGGTGGGTGCTGAATGTACTATTATTGTGTTAGTGAGCATTGCAACAGCAACCTCCAACTTGCAATTCAGATTTTATTTTTTTTTTTGGACCCATTGTGTCCTATAATCTCACAGGGTTACACTTAATTTCTTGCCTCTTCTCAGTGTCGGCCGTGCAGCGCGTTGTGATCTGAGTCCCGTGGTGTGGGTGACACGAAATAAAACTACACAAGCGACTTGGTTGTCTTTTCATTCCGGGACGGCCTGGGGCGAGGAAATACGTCATGGACCAGCGGCTGTGAAGCTGCGCTGGGCTTGTACAGCTTTTAAATTGGGGCCGTTTACAGTGGGACCTCGCTGGTTGGCTCCGGCATTTATAGAGCCCACATTCGGTGTTCATCTTACTGCCACTTTCATATTTTCATAAATTATAAAACTTTCAAGTGGGGCTGTCATGCTAGTGTACGTTTTATGATCTACCAGGAACCGTTGGCGCACTCATTGAACTCCGTTGACTCATAGTCAAAAACCTTTGACATGTTCGTCCTTTTTTCCTTTTTATCTGTAGTAACTGTCAGGGGATATAATGACCGCAATCGTGGCGGCCTCAGACAGCAACACCGTCGTCCAATTATCCCTGTATGAGTGGCTCTTTATAACCGGCCTTGGCGACGCCGCTTAGAACGATGAATAATAATGTGCGCGCGGCAAGAAATTAAATAATGATGCCTGCTGAATTTACCCACGGCGGGAGGAGTCATTGTAATGAAATTATGTGCGTGCGAAAAATACATTTGAATGCATGTAATATGTGTAAAGTAGACTTTCAAAGCAAATGTTGCCAGTAGGACGTGCTAAAGTGGGTCTACTTTAATATGCTCTCTGTCAACACACCGCTGATCTGTGTTTGCGTGTATTTTGTATAGAGTAATCTTTTACCCGGCTCTCAGTAAACACCGCTTTGGCGAGCTAATCTGCTACACAGATGTGTTAAATTTTACGCATTTCTTTGGTCCTTTGTGGCTTCTTCAATCTTTTCTAACCCAGCACTTCTACACTTGCATTCAGCTTTATTTGCTCCTTCACAACCGGGGATCTTGATTTGTCTTGGTCTGTCCCGCTCTATCTGAGTGAAAACTTTCATCTTACAGCCAGGGGTCTCCAGCAAACCAGTCCCGTCTCCCAAAGTACACACAAATTGCCTGAAAAAGAAATTGGTACATTGTGTGGAGGACATACCTGAGTTTTAACGTGATTCAGCCCGGCCTGTGCAAATGTAAGGGGGAACGGGGTTGAATGTTGAGAGGGGTGTAGACAGAGTGGGAGAAAACATCAACTTGTATTTTTATTCGTATTGACAAAGGAATGAAAACTGCTTAACGGTCAGAATCTTTTTGGCTCTTTGAGGAAACAAACAGGGACAAAGTGGTTTTTGATAACAATATAATTAAAATGACAATGCGTAGTTATCACTGTTGTTGAAACGCAGCTCTTTCTCAAGGAGGTCACTATGTTACCAGTAAAATCAAAGCATGTAACTACGATTTTATTCATGGCTGTGGGGAAAGTTGGGACCATTTGACACTGTGGACCTGTGAAGATGGTTGATGTATGTAGATATGCAGGTGAAGATGAATGTCGATCGTGTAAGTGTAGTGGTGGTTGGAGCCCACACCTTACCTGGTCATCCATCAGGACTGGAGCAAGTTACTGGTGTCACCCTGATCCTGACCCGTGCTACCGTACACCGTACACTTTCCCCCGTACATTTTGTCCATCAGATACCTCTTGACCAACTGACTGACCTCCTTGCTACCCTCGGGGAGTCTGACCTTTTTGGTGACTATACCATGGCAAGAGTTTCGTCACATTTGTTCGAAAATTTGAATCTTTGTCAAAACCATACGGAAAACGAATTCGTTATTATTTGCACAGTCTTTGGCATTCAAGAAAGTTGTTAGCTGTCAGCTTTAAATAACAACAGAATTCTTTAGCAATGCGAATCACGTCACTGCTCAGTCTTTAATGGCATCGTTTGGCTGTCCCAGAAAATTCAGAATAGTCTAGTGACCTTTTCTCGTAGCATAGTAAGTTAATCATTGGTGTAACATTTTTTTATTTGGCTTTTCTTTCTAAAGTTTTTGGTCTATTTTGAAATATTCGAGACTGGATTTTTTTGCCATTTTATTTTAAAGGCGTAACGAGCACTGAACTTACGTCTCGTTTATAACGAGAGGGCGGTGGGGTTATGCATCTTAAAATCGGTGACTGGAAACGTCGTGGAGATAGGTGTAATTATTGGGTAACTGGAGATAGGTGTAATTATTGGGTAGAAGGAGATAGGTGTAATTATTGGGTAACTGTGTAAAATAAAAGTTTGCATCTCCATCCAGATCAAGTTTATGTCCCGTTTGTTTAAAGTGAGGAATCTCTAAGGTTATGTGTGATCGGATGGAGGGCGTTACCATGAACAAAAGACGGAGAGACAATCGGTGATGCTTGTCACTTGTCCAGATTTATCGTTCGTGCCCAGACAAAGCTTACCAAGTTGTAGTTGATTATCTACTGGTAATAAGTTTAACTAGCATGTGTCAGATCGGTAAAATCTCCCGGGAATCGTTAAGGTGAAGTTTTGTACCTAGGTTTCCCTGACCTGATGAGCGTGTGATATGGAATGATTGAAGGGATTGAATGTCAGATGAGCTGTTATGTACCTCCCTCCCCTCCCCCAAAACCGTGTGAATGTAGCTGCGGGCAAGAAAGGGCCATGTCGCCCGCTGGACAGCCCAAAGGTCAAGGCGGACATTAAATAGCTAGCTAGGACCACGGTAGACGGTCAGTTTGGTAGGGATGTAGAGAGACGGGACAGGACGGTGGTCCCAGTCTAAACTACAGTTTGTAAATGCTTGGTCAGGGTGTCTTAGCTGTGATTGATAGCTAGATGGACACCTCACGCCATGTAACCCTTGCTTGGACACATAATGACACTGTGGACTTACTGGTCGCGGTTACCCTCAAACTACAGGTGCGCACTGGGTTAGTGACGTGATTTACCACATCTTTCCGCAAAGACCTGCCTTTCAGCCCGGCTAAACCGTGCATTTATCTCATCGATTTACCAAGTGTGAAGCAATTACAACCATTCTGTTCCCCACCCAGTCTCCGGCTGGCCGTGTGTGTTGATTGAACTCATCCCGTTCTACATTGTCTCTTTACCAGCCCCACCCATCTCTGCTATCGCAATGAATGAAATGTAGACCATGAAAACAGGGGGAGATAAAGGAAAATACAGGGGAGAAAATAGAGAGTAATAAGAGTAATTGCTGGTTACGAAACGTTTAAGAACTCGCGTTAGTTAAATGGATGTACAAACATTTGTTTTGTGCCGGCGGGCGGAGACTTGTAGGTTTAGCGGCATGGGAGGAGGAGGAGGAACAGAAAGAAAGGAAGAAAGTTTAAAAAATTGTCTTCAAATTTTGTTGAAAGTTTTTGGTTCTACAAGAAATGGTTTGGGCAGTAAATGAAGGGGGCAGAGAGGCTGAAAACATGATGTCAAATTTAGCATGTACGACATCGATTACAAAATATGTCATTGAAGAACTGCAGACGCTCTCAGTGATTACATTTGAAGACTTTGACTATTTGGATGTAGTTTGGCAACCACAGTGAAACGTTGTATTGCCAGTATTATAAATATATGTTTGTTGTGGTATTAAGTTGTAACTATTTCACTGTTATTCCGTCGCACGATATCGTCAGCTGATCACGTAGCACATTCTCTTCAAATTTGGGTCTTCTAATTGTAACAATTCAGCGCATGATTTGTTTTAAGGAGGACTCAACAAACCAGTGGCTTGTCAGCCCCCAGTGCTCACGTATCTTGTAGCTGAAGTTTACAGAGGTTTGCACTAAACTTTGTGACTCATCCAGCGATATGGAAGTGGGATGCTTTGTTACAAGTTACATTCAGGAACTGACGGGGGCAAAGAGGAGTAAGTGAGAAGGGAAAGAAGCTGGGAGGAAGTTATAATGGCAATAGGGGGCGGCGGAAGTCGTGGAGACGTTGGTGTGGGAGGGGGAGAGGGGAAGGGGGGAGACCGTTGTCTTTGGGCATCATGTGATGAGGCTGAAGACAAAACGAAAGGAATTTTTTTTTTAATATCCAATGGCATTCCATAATAGAAGAGTGCGAAATGAAATCTATGCTGAGTGTTGTAGAGAATGTTCAGGATTTAAAACTATGGTTTGATTATGTATCATTTACGGACATTTAGAGCAGTGCATTCATTTCTTTTCTTTCTTTCTCATTTCTTCTTTCCACAAATAAAATAATAATACCAGTCGGGATACATATAGCTTTTCTTCCTGGGCTGCCTTTAATGACTCTGTTTCTTTGTCAATTGATTCGAGTTTTATCCACTGGGTATTGTGACGTATCATTTGTTTAGTTCAAAGTCGTGAAATTGAACCATACCCGGGCGGGGTTATCTTACGCCTAGAAAATCCATTCAACATACTCAAATGTTAACCCGAAAGAACAATGATCACTTGAATAATACCAGCTGAATCGTTCATTTACGATGTAGTTTTGAAGGACGCACAAAAATCTTACCTGTCCCCAAAAAACCAAAAAATATCTGAAATGAACGACCTTCGCCCAGTTGCATTAACTTCCATTATCTTTAAATGCTTTGAAAAACTTGTTTTAACTGAACTAACGAAGGAGGTCAAACAAAATCTCGATCCTTTGCAATTTGCATACAAAGAAAACAGGAACACAGAAGACGCCTTATTGTTTTTATTGCATAACATCTACAGTCATTTAGACACTGGTAAAACCTGTGTTCGTGTGCTCCTAGTCGATTTTTCGTCTGCGTTTAACACCATACAACCGCACTTAATGTTTCAAAAGCTTACCAACCTACACGTGAGTTCTTTTTTAAAGAGCTGGATCTTCGAATTTCTAACACAGAGAAGCCAGTTTGTGGATATAAACAACACATTTTCCAAATTACTCACAACAAACACAGGAGCGCCACAAGGCTGCGTGCTGTCACCTGCCTTGTATACATTGTATACAAATGATTTCACTGTGACACACAACAACGTTTACCTTCTTAAATTTGCCGACGACTCTGCTATTTTAGGCCTTTTACCTAACTCTGGCCAGGAATATTCTAACATTGTACAATCCTTTCATTGTTGGTGTAATAACAACTATCTTCTACTGAATGTTAAGAAAACAAAAGAGCTTGTTTTTGACTTTAGGAAAAATAACAACGATCCTGTTTGCCCTCTTACTATCAACAATGAAGAGGTTGAAATTGTCACAGAGGCCAAATATCTTGGCATTACTATTGATTCATTGCTTAACTGACATGCGCATGTAACATATGTATACAAGAAAGCCAACCAGCGCATGTATTTCCTCAAAGCTCCGCTTTTTAAAAGTTAGCAAAAGCATTCTGAAAATATTTTACACCATGGCTATTCAGAGCGTTTTGATGTATGGAGTTGTCTGTTGGGGAGGAAACATCTTACAAAAAGATAAAAATAAGATCAATAATTTAATTAAAAAAGCATCCAAAATTTGTATCTGTGATCTGCCATATTTTGATGAGCTGTACACTGGTGCTTGTATTAAAAAAGCTAATATTATTATAAATGACCCCCAACCTCCCCTGAACAAGGAATATATAAGATCTGTAAGAAGTTTAAGGCTGTTGTCAAAGAAAACTAAAACTGAGCGCTACTTTAAATCGTTTATTCCATCATCAAGTGGAATGTTACAATAATGTCGTCATCTTGATCGTAATCTGTGCACAGTTGAATTATGTCCTGCGTGTCAGGTCAATGTGTTTTAGTTAGGGAAGCATATTGTGTGCACTGTTAATTTTGTTAATTTAGTTAATTTATCAGTGTGTGTGTATATATGTGTGTGTGCGCGCTATGTATCATACTTTCTGCTTCTGTAACTGTATTGTTATGTATTCAATGATCAAAACAAATTTCCTTGTACAAGGACGAATAAAATTTATCTTATCTTATCTCATCTTATCTGTTGCAGCAGTTGAGCAATTCATTCATAATATTGCTAACTGTTCTGATTGCACGGCGTTACCGGACGCAAATGTATTCAAAACTGTGCTAGTGGTCGTCGGGGATAGTATTGGGCAACCGCCTTGGAAAATAAGTGCTATCCTGATTGAAGATCTTGGAATGAAGGCTAGTGCAAGGGTCTAAGAAATAACTTATATCCAGTCGATTTGGAGTTATTGTGTCACTACGTGAAGTAACATGCAAATAGCATAACTTCCAACAGGCCGCAACATCATTGTTCAGACAAATATTGTAACTCTGCCTCTACTTAACTCTGTTTTCGTTTTGTCATTAATGCCGTGCACCTGTGCGGTGAGCACATCTTTATACCAACTAGAGTTGACACCAATGCAATGCAGAAGTGGTTACATGATGGCTTCCAAACAGGGATACCCTGACTCTGTTTCATACACGATGTTATGTTTTTGTATAAAATTGAAAGCCATCGGTATTTTATAGATTTAGTGTGTTATGAATATACCCCTTCGTAATGAAGGCGTCTTTCGCGATGGAAGGAATGCACGTGGTCTGGAAATACGCCGGGTGAGTTTAGAGGAAAATGTACTTAACCATTCTCATGCCTTTTGACTTCCTCTACATTTCCAGGGTGTTCCGCTGTGGAACAGATAGGCAGAGATATCACGTTTATCATTGTGTGTGTGTGGGGAGGGGGGGTGGGTCCTGTTGCGGGATTCATGGCGTGTTTGTGATTGTGTCAAGTTAGAGGAGACCAGACTTTCTGTAGGTCTGCCTGTTTGCCAGATCTGTAGTTCAGGGCTGTGCCCGAGTCTTGTCTTACCATGCGTCAGACATACAGGACCCTTTCTTCAAGTGTGCTGAGTAGATTCGGCCTAAGCCCTGTCAGTGTGTATTTTTTCATGGAACACTTGTTTTCAACAACACATCCTGTTTTGCCTGTGTTACTTGCTGTAATGGAAATTCCGAACTGATTGTCTACCCGACGTTTAATTTTCACAACCATTTGCCGTCTTTTTTTCTGGTCCAACGAATGCCGTCTTGTGATATTATGTGTGTACTGGTATTTTGTTATTTTCCTTGGATTTTATGTCAATGTATTGTATGCTGAGAGATTGGATTACATGTGCTGAACGCTGTCAATGGATATGTCGTGTTTCTTTGACCCAGTTGTTGTGGTGATGTACGGATTGTTTGTGTAGATCTGTGTTGTCTGTGGTCTGTTCAGTTTGAAGCCATGCTCGGGAAAATTGGCCTGAACAAATGTATTTTTTCACTGTTTTATCTTTTTTTTTTTTCTTTGTTTGTCCTGTTGTTGGTACTGCTGTTGTTGATCATGATGATGATGATAATGATATTTTTACTGTGTCAGATGTGACAACCTGTAGTTAATTTAACAAACTGATAATTGATGTATTATTTATTGTTTCAGTTTCGATGATCCGGGTGGCATGGAACACATGCCGCACCACTACCGGTCCCTGGATCACTCACCCACGGACGGCATGGGGTGCGGCAAGGCCCGGAAGAACAAGGAGGACAAATACTGCGGTGTGTGTGGCGACCGTGCCCTGGGATACAACTTTGATGCCATTTCATGCGAGTCCTGCAAGGCTTTCTTCAGGCGTAACGCACCCAAAGGACTCGTAAGTACCATCCATACGTTACAAATAGTCATAAATAACTATGTGGGGGGGGGGGGGGAACACTTCCACTCAGGGAAACCCATTTGACAGACCTGGAGTTTTTACTTCTGGTTTTGTCAACGATAATAATTACTTATTTTATTTTCATATTTTATGTCTTTCTTTTTTTTTTTCAAGTTACCTATCCGCATACTCCCTTTTTGCCTTTTAGAATAGTTGGGTTGAAGAATTGTGGCATATGTTCGGTGAAGTAACGTTTTATTGTATTTTTCCTTCAGCGGGAGGAAGTAATATTTTTTCCCTGAAAAATCTCCCGAACGCATGAATATTTGTATATCCGGGAAGTTACAACTACCATAGCTATGAATTATCATAACTTATCAGGCTGAGCACCCGCCCCTTTTTGCGTCCACTCTTTGTCTCCACATTATGTGGAAGAGTTTTTGAAAGTTATGAAATTCTAAAAGACCAAATTGTGAGTGAGATCATTGAAATTTACAACATTTTTCCCTGCACATGGTTATGTGTCAGCAAGATATTCGCAAAGACCAAGATGTGTTAGAGGAGTCCAGAAAATTTGTCTTCATCGTTCCCTTCACTGTAGATGAAGCTTGTTTGATGAGGGGGGAAATGCCCACAGGACGATTCACATTTTTTGTGAACTTCTTTGAGTTGGGCGATACTGATAGAATTATGAAAGCTTTTGTCCTGAAACAGGTCCATGTTGTACATACTTGATCTTATATCTGAGGAGGGACGATGATTTTTAAGATGAATAATAGCAGTTTTCATTCTGTGTCAATTTGATTGCTGCCTGCAACAATAGGCTTCACCAGTTTTACCAAAAATTCCCAAATTCTGTGACCTTAACCTTGTTCTTAAGTGAGACAAACATTGCATTTCATACTAGCCTGTTGATATGAGTAGTCTGAGCTTTACCCATGGCCAGTTGTTTGCCTCACCTTCTCCACTCACCACTCTATTTGATGGCTGACCTACATTCAAATACCTTGGTTTTCCCCCAAATCTTGTTTTCTACTATTGTGGCGAAATTGTGGCGTGTCTCCCTAGGGCATAGTATAATGATATTCTGCTGTAATACAGCATTTCCTTTGCGGAATAATGCGTGATCAACGGTAATGCCATGCTGAAACTGATGCTAGCATTGATCAGCTTCGTATAGTATTGTGCTGTTCCATATCAGCCACCTTTGTTCTTCACTTCAGAGAATGAAAAGGACCAAGCATCGACGTTACATCGCCTTCATAATCAGTTTGGCGTCTCCATCAGAGCCCTCTTGCTTTTCCATTGTTGCGTACCTTTGTTTGGATCAATGTTCCCCAAGAAAGCATCAGTTCCTCCTGCCTCTGAATGGGGAAATGGAAAATATCGATGTTTACTGTTTCATGTTTGCTGAGAAAAGTTTTGCGCTTGGCTGATCATGTTTTTTTCATACTTTGTACGCGTACAGGATTAAGATTCAGTGCCCATGGCTATCGACCATCAGGAATGCTGGGCCTTTCCCCTTGCATTTTCCTTTTCAGCATTTTACTATCAATACTTCTGGCTGATGTTGGAAACTTGGTCATAATTATCCCATGAAGGGCGAGTTGTTGGCGGCCACGGTTTGGGAGCTGTGGAAGAATATACTCAACATCAGCCCGTATTGTTAACCGGCGTTTTTCTGCGAGACCTGGCTATTTTGGTCCCAGATGAATGATCACGCCTTTGTCCTGCGAGATAGCTTTTTGTTGTTGTTGTTGTTCTTGTTGTTAAAAAAAGAACGAAAGTGCATATTTTTCTGCTATGACAAGTAAAACGTTAGCCATGAAAGAGAAGGAACGCTGTTTGCATTTGGAATTTTTACGATAGTGTTTTCGCAAGTTCGTCAGGGTCATGTTCCAGTGAAATCCTGTCTAGAACATTTTAACTGAACTGTCAGAACAATCTTGTGCGATAGTTTGCATTCATAGATAATTCGACATTTAAGTGATATTTTATTGTCGTGTAATGATGATCTAGTGATACCACCACAAATAACTCTCAGAAATCCAAGCGAATGAGAGTTATTCTGTCACTTAAGAGTGTGATGCCAAGTATCGTTTCCCCAGAATTTCCAGTTGTTTTTTTTCATGAATTGTGTCAGCAGCTGTAAAAATCATTTCCATCTTAAACGGAGAGCTTCTGTAATTTAACTCCTCGTAAACATGTCGGTATTTCAAGGAGTGGGGTGCAAAGGCGGAACGCCAACAAAAATTGTGTTCATAATCATATTAATTAGTCATTACCTCATGATACAAGAATGGCGACCAAAGAAAAACTTGAACGAAATGAATTCACAATAATAAAGAAAAGAAAGATAACAATTATAAATTCTTCTTTAATTATAGGAAAGAAGAAAGGAGAACGATGTATACAAAACTGATACAACATGAAACATTTTGCTAGAACCTGCTGGTTACCAGAACATTGCCCTAGGGGTAAAAAATCTCGACACGGCGCGGTTTTCTTGTGTCAGACTGTGCATCTTTTTGTTGATATTGTCAGGTCGTCGCGGCCGCTGCTCGAATGTCTGTTATTTTAGCTTTAACTTACCGATTGCCGTTCCGGACGGAATGTCTTACACAGGGGGATAGACCGACAAATGGCCTGCCATAAAAACAACTGCAGGGGAGCATAGAGCCGAGCGTACACACTGCCTCAAGAACACATTATTTATCGTTGTTTGTAGAATATTATGTTATTTGGTAAACATAAATCGACATGACTTACATCGTTAACGAAAGAAAGTTATGGGTGTCAAATGGAGGTTGGACGTAACGGAGAGAAACCGACACACATTTATTGAGCCTTCTTCCCCGGGGTAGGGTGTGGAGAGGTGGGGATGGTGCTGTGTGTGTGTGGGGGGGGAGGGGGTAAATAAACGGTTATACTGATCCATGAACTGGTGGTACTAGTTTGGACACTGACAGTTGATTGCTGCTCAACTAATTCAGAATATGAAATGAATGGAAGGATTAACAGCGCCGTGGCTGTCATTATTGTTGTCTTTTATTGTAAATGTTATCGTTATTATAAGCAAAGTTGTGTAATATAATTACCACCATAGCCCCATGGTGTATTGCAATTTGATCCAGGTCGTGTTGACAGACAGACGAAATGGATTACATGTGTATTTGTGTCGAACAATGGATCAGTTTTTTTAAAAATATTATTCATCTTAACAAGAATAGACGAAGGACAGCTTCAGGATCGTAATCTGTAGGGTGAAGCGCAAAATTCAGAACCAGATTGACCGTGTTTTCTCTGGCCATTGTGCTTTTTCTGGCCTGATGACGACAACAGTTTGGCCCCTCTCAATACTAGAAACGCATTGTTTCAACAGTGACAGCGAAGAAGACATGAAGAAAAGCTTTGGCAAACCAGAGGCCCGCCCTGTGTGTATTTGTCTTAGCCACAGAGCTGACCTCGTTCGAAGGCGCCTGGCAAGGGAAAGCATGCCCTTGTCAACATCTAAAGCTCGCCAAAACCTTAGACGGGCTGAAAGAAGCTCCCATTGTAAAATCAACAAACACCGTGAACCATCTCACAAGTTTAAAAGATACCCACCGTCTTAGGCAAAAGAAGAAAAATACAGTTTTCTTTGTGCGGGCGTGTAACGTTTTCCAACCGTCTCACTGCCTGAGTTTTGGGGTTGTTGTTGTTTGGTTTTTGTCATCCTCTTGACGGAGAATGATCTATTTTTTCTATAGATTCTCTCACTTTTATAACTTGGTCCTTCCCTGTTTCTGAGATGTCCATAACTGGCAATAGGAAACTTGTAGGTAGACTCCGGAGAAACATGGATACAATAATAATTATGCACCCGTCTGAAACGTTGGTTGGATGAACATTTCTATTATGAGGTGGACATTCTTATATCATATTTAACCAGCTATATCTAAACTTGGTAACTGATTCCCTTCGCTTTTGTCACTGAAAGTTTTTATAGCTAAATTTTGGAAATGGAGATGGAAAAACCAAGAGCTACCTTTTTAGCACAACGACACTGTCAATGCCGCTTGCTTCTTAAGTCTCGTCTTCCAAGCCAAAGATAATATTGTTTCTAATTTAAAGGGCAATTTAGACATGCTCAATGCGTACTGACTCGAATGGCAGAAAACAATTCTTTTTTAAAGGCTTACACAAGGCACTCGACACTTGGATATGAGATGAAAAAAAAAATGGGGAAGGAAGAGGGGTTTCATTGCACAGTTGACGACAAGATTGCACTTTTTCAAACTGAAACTGCGCCGTAAAGTAACGGGCATTGGGGATAAATGGATATATCACAGGGTATATTGTACAAGCGTACATCGTCCCAAAGTGGCAGCACTAGCCTAAAAAATCCAAAGATTATTTGGCAATGAGATTGAGATATGAAACATGTTGTATAATAAAGTGCCAGGTGTGTACCGCAAAGACGAGCTTTCTCATACGTACATTTGGTCAGGGTGTAAATCTGTAGAGAGTTGATCTCGATGTAGAGGGGAAAAATGCTCAGGGCCGAAGGTTTTGTTTGATCCAGAGCGACCTGTTGGACCATTTCTTTTTTTCTCCTTCATATTTATTCAAGTAAAGAGGCCCTGTGTCGTAAACCCTGCATTGTCTTAGAGGGCATTGTCTTTAGCTTGCAAATACAGACCACGAACGTCTCCTTGCCATGGCCAGCTTCAAGGCTTTGCATTTAATGTTTGCATGTGCTTGTCACACATGAGAGAAATGGCCTTGACAGAGGTACAGATTGCTGTGGCAAATCCTGCCCTCCTCTGGTCCAAACCTTCAGCCCCTAGACAGCTGGTGTAAACAACCACAACGGCCACTGCCACAAAACCTGTAGTAAAATGTAATTTGTTTAACTCAGCATTTTCTCAAGGATATCAAGAGAGGCAGTGCAGTGTGAAGAATTGAATAGCGACCTCAACTCTGTCGTATTTGTGTCTTATTGCCAAACTTTTTTGCTGAAGGTCGGGTTTTTATTTTATTTATGTTGTTGGGGTTTGTTTGTTTTTTTCGCCTGCCACATAAATTATATTTTTTAAATTCTTGTGTCTGTCAAACCCTTGGAATATCTGTTTGTACAGCGATGCCAAGGAACGATGCGAGTCAGCAAATAGAGAGATAGATTTCCCTTTAAAATTTGTAATGGTCAGTGTCTCCTTAACAGTGGCTCATGAAACCTCTAACTTGGGTCCAAAATTATCTCCATCGCCAGGTAGTTTAACTCAGGTATTGGCCATTACGCCATGCTTGGTTGCCCTTTTGCTGATGATGTGGATAGTGGATGATGAAGCTGTAGATGGCTGCGGGCAATCGACCACCTGAATGTCCACAGGCGTCGTGATCCCTTGTCATAGGCACGGATACATCTCTTTACTTTACGCAATAGTAGAATATACCAATTGGCGTCTATACCAATTGGGTTTTTGAAACTCCATCCAAACTTCATAGTACGATCACTTCACATTAGCGTAGTGCATCCCACTTGCCATCCATTTGTCCTTACTTCCGTTTCTTCTGTGTACCCATTGACGTGTGACCAGAAGGCGGAGTTGCGACGTCCATATCTTTAAGAGCCTCATGTTGTCTTTAAAAAGAGAACCTACAACGGCAGTGTCAGTCTACGTCAGCGGAATATATACAGAAAAGGAAAATTGCAGAAAATTACAGAGGGGAAAACTGGGAGGTTCTACCTAGCTCAAATTCGGGAGCCATAAGACGTGCACAAAGATTCCACCGTGGTCAAGCTCGGACGCTGGAGTATTAGGTGGACGGGTCAGAGATAATTGCTCTACCAACAGGTAGCCTGAGACATAAATTCGAATAATAGAACGGGAAGGTGGACTGATCGAACGGGAAGGTGGACGGTCATTACACGGCATTTCGTTACAGGCAGTATGACAGAATCTCTATCGCCATTAGTCAGCATCGCTTGCTTACAGTAATGAACATTGGCAGAATCCTGGAGGCAGACCTCTGTTGTTTCTGGCTTTGCGGGCGAGTGTTTACCTTCAGTAAAACCCAGTTGTAGCACTTATTTACTCTTCAACTTCACAAACAGCATCTAGCCTGGACTGTGGGGAAAAAAGACATGCCAAATGATGGTTAATTCGACGCATTTGCACGGATCTACTCACCTATGGGACATGTAAAGCTCTTGTCACCAGTACAGGGGAGAAAGGGGTACCTACGTGGAAATTCAGAGATATTTCTTAAACTTGAGAAATTCCGTATCCAATTGAAAGATTCGTAGAACGCGCTGCTTTCACTGCAAAATGCAAAATCGAGAATGGTTTCACACGGAAGAAGTGACGAACTGTGGTGCTCATGTGCGTCGTTATAGTCAGTATACAACTTTGTATCCTGTTGTAAAGTTTTCTGTCTTCTCTTTAGTTTGCTTTGTATTGTTTGGGTTTTATTTCTCACGCGGGGCTTTGCAACATACAACCTTTTCTTTTTGCCCAATTTTGACTTTGCTTATAGCCCTGCTGCGACCCCACAGTTTTTCTGTGGTTTTTGTGATATTTTGTTGTAAAGTCTGTGTCCCAAAATGGTGGCAGTAATTGAGAATTAGATGGCAGAGAAAAAAAATTGTCAAAATTCCCATTATGTTGTCCCATTCTGGTACATTCTTACCACATCTCCCTTGTGTGAAAATGCAATGTGACATTATTAAAACTACTGCTTTAGCTTTGCCATTGCCCTAGGGGGGGGCAGCGTTTTCCATAATCATCATCACTTTGCTTGTGAGGCTTAGGCATTAATATGAAGCGTAAGCCCATGAAAGGGACCAGGTCACACGGTGCAGACTTAATCATGTAATGGAAGGGGGGGGGGGAGGCGGAGATATAATGAAGAAGAATTAATGCACTAGGGCTGGAAAAGGGGGGAGGGGGGATGTTGATCACAGGTGTGAACACATTTATCACGGTTGGGGGGGGGGTGTTGGGAGGTTTTTCTGTGCATAGAATGTAATAGTCCAGAAAATGTCATCCTCCCTCTCATGTAATGTGACGCATGACCTACATTGAGCCATGTAATACATGTATGTAGCTTGGGGATGTTGATGTCTGTTGTTGTGGATGTTTTCCCAAACAGGTTTATTCGTTTGTTTGCCACAATTTTTTTTTAGGCGAGATGTGGATTTGCCATGTCAGTGAACCCTTCATGTAATTGTATATGTTGTTAATCTGCCTCAAATAAAATGCTGAAAACAGCCAATAGCTAACTGAGAAAATTCTTTAGCACACCAATGTGGTAAATGAGAAGTCTTGTTACTTAGTTTTGGATTTGAGATCTTGTTTCTCGAGCTGTTGGCCCCCAAAACTCATTTTGGAATGAAGCAAACACACTTTATAGCCTTAGTTCAGTAGATCAGAAATATCAAAGGTTCAGGCTTTTTTATTATTATTATTATTATTAACGCAATGAATAATTTTGTTCTATCAGTGCATTCTGACAATAATTTTGGTTTTGGATTTAGAAAGATATAAGTAAAGCATGAGCAAGACATATGTTATGTTTTGGATGCATGGCGTACAATTTAAGCTCTATTAACCCACAAGAGATCAAAAAGCAATTGATGTAACACTATTCCGGTACAGAGATGTCTAATTTTTAACACAGAGTCACCACATTGCAGGCCAGGCATTCTACTGAGGCGTCATTACCTGAAATTTTAAGTATGAATTATGTATGACGAACATGCCACTGTCACCGAAATTAAAATGTGGCTCGGACACCGAACAAAATGTGTTTCCTTTTTCATGTTTTAGCTTACAGAGTTAATTGTTTTCCGTTTCCAGTATCTGTCCTTTATTATGAGCAGTAAAATACCTAACTGCTCTTCTTGTCAGGGACAGTGATCAGTTCATCTAATGATCCAATGCTTTCAGCTTCCTTGGGGTATTTAACCCTATCATTACTGTGCAGATTTGTCAGATTGGTCCAACTTTTTGTCAGCTTGAACATTTTTCGTACAGATCTCAACATTATGTTTCAGACCATGTCATTGATACCTATTCTAGTCTGGTAATTACTTGACTAACATCATTAGTCAGACCCACATATAATAATGTGCTCTTCTATGGTTTGTTTTCTGACAAATCTCCATTTAGAATGATTTATTGCTTTTTAAATACATGTATCTTTTTAGTGTAAGACATCTTTTAAAAAAATGTGTGCTCAAATGAACTGCTAAATGTTGTTTGCAGCTTCATTGAAAAATTATTGTCATCAATTTGAACACATACAGTAACTCATGTAATTATACATCTGTTCTCTTTAATTTGAATTGTAAATCGTGGGTGTATAAATTAATTGACATTGTTTTAACAATTCAAAGTGTGATTATATTTTTTTTTTTGAGACACCTTGTATATTTTTTGGTAATATTTCTTTCTTTACAAACTCAATATTCAAATGAAAGCATTCAGGGAAGTCTTCTTTATACATTGGCAGGAGTACTTCAAGTGCCCGTATGAAGAAAAGTGCAAAATGGATGTATCCAACCGCAGATTCTGCAAACGATGCCGGTTACGAAAATGTTTTGAGATTGGAATGCGCAAAGAATACATTCTTACAGATGAAGAAAAGATGAGGAAAAGGCAAAGGATCGAGGAAAATCGGTAATTTACAACTTTTTTTTGTGTTATTTTCAAACATACTTTACTTCATTTGGCTAATTCAATACTTTGTTGAGGTCAGGTTCTCCATTATTGAATTGAAAATGGACATTTTTACTGTGTGAACATGGGTTGAAAAAGAAATGGGTGAAAAGCTCTGTAATCAGCCTAATATGCTATCAAATTTTTTAATTCATTGAATTTTTCCCTGGGCAAATTGGTCTGACTGAGTTCATAGAGGGTGATGAAAATAACCTCGTTAAAAATGATTGATGCCATGCAATCAAATGCTAGAGAGCGAAGAAAAGCCATGCCAGACAGCATATTCTTCTGCATTCATATGTTTGTAAATTCGAAGGAAAGTCATTTTAACAACATGATCAGAGTATCAGATTCATGTCTTGCTGAAAAGAACTCCTTCAAGAACATTAAATTAGTTCAGGTTGAACCCATCAGTTCATAATATAAAGGCAATTTGATCACCAGGGAAACTCAGACATTTTCTGCTCTGCAAAATTATTGTTATATTTTGATCTTGTATGCACTTTTGTGTGACACATTCCACTTAAAGTGCATTCAGATTGTCATGGAGAATGTGAGGGCAACAAGGCTGGCTTGTTAGATTCATTTCTGATTTTTATTTTATTATTTTTGTTGCAAAATAACTGTGTTCAGTCTAATGGAAAGAGGTTGTTACTATCATCATGAGAGGAATCTATTATTTTTTGGTTCTGCTACCATCCCGGTGCATTTGATATGCAAATTACAACAATAAAACAACTTTTTTGTTGTCAGCTTTTGTGCCTTTATGCTTAGTAGTACAGTCACAAAGTGCAGTGCTGTTGAAGGCAGTGGACTGAGCAGATCTTTCACAGTGATCAATTTATTAGCAAGATTTCCAGCATTTCTGCTTGTATTTTCTCTCATTTGTTTTACTTTTCATTTCATTGATAAAACTCCAAGTGTGTTCTTTTTTTTTTTTTTGATAGAATAATTAAACACCTTCATATATAAAGTAAACAGTATAATTAAACACTAAAACAGAATAGGTCAGTTACCAGAACTGCCAGTTACAGATTGACCACAAATTTTAAAGGAAGACCCAGTTGTTTATTTTGTTCATGCCAGTATATGTGAGTTTTTATGGTCTTTGTTGCCTTTGGCATTTGAAATCTTTAACAACTAAATTGATTACCTTTCTGTTGTACATGAACTGTTAGTGTGTCAACATTACACACAAAATGATTTGGAGAGAAACCTGTAATATTTATGATTTCTTCTGTTCTTTTCTCCCTTTCTCAGTCAAAAGGCCACAGGAAAGCCGATGGATTGGTGAGAAATAGTCTGAAAAATGACTTTTATATTCTTCTGTTTTTGTTGTTTGTCATTGGCACTAGCCTTTACTTTCTCTGATCAGATAAACAGTCACTGCTTCTGATCCTTGTAACAGTGACAGGTCATTTATGCGGATTTATAATGAAAGGGAGAAAAGAAACGTCTGTTGATATTAGATGGAAGTAAATATTCTGTTGTTCCAGTACTTATTCACTGGTATAAATGAATTCTGTAGGAAATATCAGGTGTCACTATAAGTTACTTGGATAATTTTGCAGTTTTTTAATGGTCAAACCATTGAGTGAAAGCCGAAGAAAACTTTAAATTTATAATGATTGGCTGTTGGTCAGGCGCAAGTTTGACGTTTGTTTTTAGTTTCAGGTGGTAAATTTGCAAGAGAAATGCATGGCAGTTATTGATATCTCATATATGTTACTGGGGAAAAAAGGTTCTTCGAAGAAAAAAATGAAATTTTATCATAATCATACAAGTATTAGAGCATAATTTCAAAATATGAAAAAGACAGTATTTATCCTGTTTTGTATGATTAAAATCCATGAGCACTGGCAAGACAGTGAATGTTTTATATTGTGATACCAGTTTTATTCAGCCCATGCTCTGTACTTCACAGGGAGATATTTCCTAAAGTGTTACTGTGTCAATTGTTGGATTATTTAGATGAAGAAAGTAATAAATGAACGAAATAAATAACACAGTGTTTCCTATCTTGCAGCAAATTCCGTGAGGTGGACAGGACCAAAATGCAGAGCATGGATATAACTTCATCAGCCACTCCTCGACTGAGACCTCTGGAGCATGAGGAAGAAATGGCCATCAGCGAAATTGTGAGCGCTTACCACCAGAGCTTGGAAATCTGTGTGGAGTCTGAAGTCTCCCGAAATCATCCATCGATGACAGAGCTGGTCAACATTGCAGAGATCAGTGTCAGGCGTGTCATTGACATGTCCAAGAAAATCAAGTCCTTCAAGGCTTTGTCACAGTCAGACCAAATCAGTTTGCTAAAGGGTGGCAGCATCGAGCTGCTGATCATCCGCTCAGTCATTACCTTTGACGTTGACAAGATGCAGTTCCTGGACCCCTTTGACAAGGAGAAATATGCCATGACTACAGACCAGCTAAAAATGGGCCAGGGTTCCAGCTTGTTTGAAGAACATATGCGTTTTGTACGTAGTTTAGCAGTGGATCTTCAAGCAGATGAGACAGTGCTGATTCTGCTCTTGATGATTGCACTGTACTCCCCAGACCGGCCACAAGTGGTTGACAAGCACTACATAGCAGAGGAACAGGAGCGCTATGCCTTGCTCTTGCTACGCTATCTGGAGTCAAAGCACCCACCCCATGTTATACGCTGGATGTATCCGAAACTACTCATGAAGCTCACTGACATCCGTAACTTGAACGAGGAGCATTCTCAGGTGCTGCTAAAAATCAACCCGGAGGGCATCCAGCCTCTCATGAAAGAGGTGCTAGACCTGAATGCAGAGAAGAATAAACTGGCCAAATGTGAAAATGATCACAACACCAAGATGGAGCAGCATCAGGAGCAGCAGGACCAGCCAGAATGCATGTCCATTTGCTAACCCCCAGCCCCCAGCACTGTAGCTTCCCTTGTACAGATACTTAATGACAAATAACTACTCTATCAGTATACTGACTTGTAATGGCTGTTACCATAACCCTGAGCTTCACATTCATGATTCAGCATTGCAGCTAAAAACTAAAAAAAACTGCAGAGATGTGAATGTGTTCACTGTGAAAGGGTGAGGCAGGCCAGATCTTGCCACAAAAAGGTTAAACTTTCTATGTATAAAACAATATGTAGGTATTTGTGAGAAATATATGATGTACGAGAAAGTTAACCTGACTCTGACACCAGCTGAGACTGTACCTGACGGACCCCCAGCCTGACAATGTTCTGGTCCCTGGGCTGGCTGGTGTCCTTGACCTCTAACCCTCTAGAGCTTTGTCCAGAGTTGTTGGAAGACAGAAGCCCAGACTACCTGCTCTTTCAGGGGTCCAGAGTCAATAGGTGGACAAAACTGCAGCAGAACCCTGACCCCTAGTCTCAAAATGACTTCTAGTGTTGTGGTGTGGGACACGCCCCGCCATAAAAAGGCACTGCAATTGCCCAAGCCTTGGTGAAGACAACACAATGTTCTATAGATCTCCAGCACTTCATAGAAACACACACACAAGCCAGGGAGAACTGAAAACAACTGACTTGCTCTTCATCTCATTTCACTCACGCATACATTTTTGTTTTCAATACAGTTTTTTACAACTGTCTTTATATCATATGGCTTCTGTTTGATATTTCCTGTTGGTATTGATGATCAAGTTAATGGACCTGCATCTCGTGCCTAGTGGTTGAACTACACAAGACACTCAATGTCTCTCCTTTTTCCTTTTTAACATTTCTATCCCACGACTGTTCTTGTGTTTCCTTTTTATCAGAGCTATACATCTACTTATGTGCATATACAGCTTCAGTGTAACCTGTGTAACTTTGTGAAATGATGAAAAATCAAGCACTGTTTAATGGCAGCTGTGTTTCCACAGTGCACGCAGAGATACCCATAGGAATCACATCTTTTCCCATGCCAGCTGGAGCAGGGAAGTATTCAGTTCAGTGTACCCATTGACACCAGGAGAAATGGCTAATTAGTGGCAAGTTTGAAACTCATCCGGCCTTTGGCAGGTGAGGGAAGGACAGAGTGTGAGCAGCAGGGGGGAGGAGGAGGAGGGAGAGAAGTGTGTGATTTCATGAGGAAGCCAATTGAGTGTTGCTCCAGCATGTGAGAGCCTGCAGGAGAGGGACACTGGGTCAGCAAGAAGGTACAGCGTGGATTAACTCAGGGCAGGCTCCTCTTTCTTTCCCCCTCCCCTTTTCTCCAGCACCTGCAGCAATGGATGACATTAAACTGTGAAACTTCTGGAAGCAGTGATATTTTGTCTCCGAATGTTTCCCACCTGGTTCCAGAAAACACTCAAGTCAGTCAAGCTTTTATTCACTCAGGTGCTTTTACTATCAGGGTCATTGTTTCTCAAGAAATACATGTAGAAATGAATATATTTGCCACTAGACATGTGTTTCTTCATGACATGAAGTCACATCAACACGGTAATTTTACTTTTCTATCAAATACTGTATTCTGTGGATTTAGTACGCAGGAATGCAAGGAACACTGTGTTTCAGCTTTGTAATCAGATTATGAAGTTAATTTCATTTTTTTTGTGTCTGGAAATCAGTTTATCAATCAACTGTTAGAAGATTTTCGAAAACACCAACAAATTTCATATTGGAGAAAGTTGTCAAAACAAGCACACAAAGAAATTGAATTGTTCTAACATTTTATCAGTGGCTAGTTCATGAAAGGATTTACAATATAGAGTGAGTTAGAAGTTCATTTTTTTTAAAACTGATTAAAGAAATTTCAGAATACAAACATTTGTAGAAGTTATAGTAAAATCTAATCAAGTAACAAGATTCTGTCAGGACCAGACAAGGGTTCAGCATTAGAGAAGTACATCTTGCATGCATTGGATTCATTGCGTCCAATTTTACAAATATAATGTGCCAATCAGTATCATTGATGCTGAACAAGTGCTTTCTATTTCTGTGAATATTAACACCTCCATACTATAACTTTGTGTGGACAGTGTCCAGAGTAAGGACTGCCTTCATTCTTTGAGTAGCCATTGGTCAATGTGTATCATAACCATAATCATCCTATGAAAACGAGTAAACTCATCTTCCTGTTGCATTCTCATGATATAACTCTCTGATAAAATGATTTTAAATTGATTTTGTTTGGGGTTTTTTCCTTCTCTTCGCAACATTCTGGCTTATCTCTCAGAATGGCAATTGTCATGTTGGATTTGAAAACCCATCTTCTAAACTCACTGTCACTTCTTGTGAGTTGAGGTATGTGTAAATGAAATTGCATGAATAGGTTTTATGTGTAGTAGCCCACTCACTATAGCGCTACTGTCACCTTGATTGTCCATTTCCTCCAATAAAATGAAAAGAAATTCTCCAGGATATGAAATTTTGTAATTGTTCAGAATTGTAGCTCTGCGAGTTCTTGGATTTTTGTTTTCATTCTCCTGCATACAATAATCTGTTGTTAGGCAAACTGTACTTTGACGGAATCTTGAAATGCATCATTGACTTATTCAAAAATATATTTTAATAAATACATGGTATTGCGGTGCATGTTTGTTCTCATTTCCCATAATTGTTGCATTTAAGTGGTAATAACATACTAAACGATGCTTAATTAGGAACAAGCTGCTAAAAATGGCCATTCTTTGTCAGACAGTGGTAATCATTCATGATTGCCGTTGAAATGCCTTTGTTCAAAAATAGACATAACTTTCAAAGAAATGCGTGGTTGTGCTTCTTCAAGCATGGTTGTAACATTTTCCTGCAGCTCACAAGTTGCCAAATCTGCGTCACAGCCAAGTGTACTTGAGGGCACAGGCACTTTCAGGGAAACTGAACTTAGGTGCATCAGCCATTCATGCAGCGGCTCCTCAACAATCAGTAAATTGTTGTTGTTTTTTTTAATCTCCATAAAGATTTGACTATATGGTTGACTCGAATATCAGCTTTTCATTTAGTCGGAGGTCATGTTAAGAAACGTGCAGATTTTTTGATTAGATACAGACAAGCTACAAATGCCTCATTTATTGAAATTAAAGACATCTTAAAATTTTTTTGGTTTGAACTTCTCCAGTGAGTTATTGCTGAGTGAATGTTGTTTGTTTGCTGTTTTTCTTATTTGTTGTTTCTTTAATTTTTAAGTCTTGATGTGATAGCAGATTTCATGAGATTGAAGTATAACACTTTACTCTATTTCAATTTCTATTGATTTTTAAACCAACTGTGATTTTTTTTTTTTTTCATCAGTTTTCCAGGAGCCTAATCTATATTTTGTCTTTATCAATGTCAAATCATATTTTTACATAATATGTTCAATTTTAGAAAATGGGCTAGAACCCTCCAAAAAATCCGTAACTGTAAAGAAAATGCTGTTGGAGATGATTTGTCTACAAAACTATGGGTGCAATTTTATTAGGATGTTTGTTAATTCTCTTTTTGTATGTGTGTGCATGTATGTGTTGTGTTGTTAATTTTGACCTACTTGTTTTGTTTTAACTGTTGAAAATTTTCAGTTTTTACACATTTTTAGTTCAGCATTGGAATTAGCATAGAAGATGTATTATTTGATTAAACATTTCCTGAAATGCTTGCATGTATGGATAGTTCACCCGTACTGAGGGGAAACTTGTCTGTCTACAGGTGAGTTTGATTATTTATATTATTTTGTGATCAGCATTACAATCTGTACGGCAGTTAGTGCAGATTTGTGCATTGACAAAGTATGAAATTGTACTCCTTCTCTTGGACCCTAGTAACTTGAAGCCGATGTGTTGCTACTTCAGGTTTTAGCCAAAAACTTCAGAAAATCAGTAGTAATTTATAAAGATGAAGTTAGATATACAAAGTTAGTGTTTATTATTGTTTGAGCAGTATGGAATTTGGCCTCATGCAGATAGTAATGTAAACTCATGTAGACAAATTAATTCTGCTATCTGAAAATGTTTTGGAGGAACCTTCCAAAGTGATTACTGTTGTGAACAGTTCACAGGAGGTAAAGTGAATAGGGCATTGTGTTGTAGATGTCACGTTATTTATGTTTGTCTGTATGTTCACAGAGCTGAGTTATTTTACATTTATTTCTTTGTTTGATTTGTTGAGGAAACTGACACAGACTGTCAAAACGAGACCCATGATACAAAAGTGAAGGTGGAAATGGCCTGTGCTAACAAATGTAGCATCTATTAAATTATGTTATTCAATGACTGTGTGATTTGTTTCCATTTCTTGCTAATTGTTAGGTCTTTACAATTGGCACTGACCTTTCTAATGCAAGACAATTTTGAAAGCATGAGACATGCACCTCATTTTGACAGATGTGTCACCCAATGGTTTAGCCTGTGTTGACTTTATTATGCATCTTCCTTTGGTCCCAGTGTATGCACTATGCGGTTACATAAGCGTTACATTTTTATATTTGTAGAAGGACAAGCCTGTTGTTGTGTTTGTGAACCTTGAGTCACCAGCCCAAGTCACATGCAGTATTGTAATCATTTTTTCATGGTTATTTTAGTATTGTTTGACTGTCTAATTTTATAGTGTGTAAGAGAAAATGAAAAATATCAGAGATTTATCAAGCAGATTAATTTTCTGCTGTGGTCTAATCGAAAAGCCATATTATGTGTATTTGACTGGTTTAAGAGATATTAAGGTGGAAGATTGATAGAGATTTGAGCCGTGTGAGAAAGTATGCGATCATCTGCGTCTCAAATATTTACATTATATTGTTTGCAGCGTATTATACATCTGTATCCAATTTTAACCCATTTCCTGAACATTTTAGTTAATATGTAATTACTAAAGAGAATTTACCAAGAGACAGGCTCTTGCTTATCATATTTATCATGGTGTACATGCAGTGTGAAAATGATGGCATATTTTATAATAATGCACTTGATAACTGTGCAAGACTGGATTGATGAATGCTGTATTTGGTGTCAGGTCATAATTATGCTCCACACACCAAACTCGGTATTATAAAATGGGTGAAATAGCATATAGTTTTCTTAATTTATATATTATGATTAAGTCAGTTCTCTTATTTATCATAATTTAGTATGATTAAATATTTTAACATTTCTAGATCAGAGGTGAGAAAGAATGAAATAGAAATTATAATTTTTACATTAAAAGTTGAATTTTGGTGGAAGAATAGAGTGTTCCTGAACTTCCTCTGGTTTTGGTTCAAGATAATTTTTAACATTTGTTTTTTCAAAACACAAATGCAATAAAAAACATGAAAGAATATGCTGATAAATTTGTTTTCAAGATTTCCTGCCAGAAATGTAAAAATGAACTTTTTACCCACATTTCTGGTGGATTTCTGAAGGGTGGAGTTATAGATTTAAATAATCAATGGAATTGCTGTAAACCCACAAGAGAGTTCTTGAAATGTATGAAAGTGAAGTTTCAGTGTTTTTCATTTCACCAAACTGAGCCGAACTGGATTTCCTTGACATTTTCAAGGAATGAAACTTCAACCAGATTGAAAACACCTGTTGCCTGTTGTCTCTCGCTTACAAATTGTATAAATCCATTATATTGCTGCTCTGTAACTTTGATATAATATCAATTTATTTGTCTTTTCATATGTTCTTTGTTTTCGCTGTTTATTATCTTTGATAATTAATTTCCTTGTTCATACATTTGCTTATTCTACTCTCCTATTTGACAATGCCATTTGGATTTGTTGGTCTTTGGTTTGACATGATGAAATGAGTGTGACACATGAGATGCCGTCATTGTTGATGTTTTGTTCTGTGTCTTTGCAAAGGCCTTTTATCTCACATCTCTACATGTGCTAAATTTAATAGTGGCCTGTTTGTAATCTGGAGGCCTCGGGTTTACAGAAAGTGTTTGAATGTGTTTATGATGTGTCTTTTAGTACCTTTGGCACTACATGAGCTTGTAATGTTATCAATTCTTACTGTCGCTCGGTGGAACCTGATAGTTATTTGGTCTACTGGTTTTTTTTAGTTTGTTTTTCTTGTTTAGATTGAAGTTCAGGTTAAATGAAACAAAATGGCTATTGTACATTTAATTTTTCCCTGAAATGGGCATGAAAATGCCAGTACAGTCATGAAATATTGACGGTAACTTCAGTTTCATCTGGCACCAGGGCTGTTTCTGAAGATATGCATTATCTTTTTGCATGTCGTTCGGGCGACTTAATAGTGTGGGCTTACCCGAACATGAAAATAGTGTGGGCTTACCCGAACATGAAAATATATCTTATATAATATACACAGTATACACTTTCAAAATGGCAAAAGAGTTTATTTCTTTTATTCTCGTAAAAATGTATGCAGAAATGCATGGCAACGATGTGCTCTCATTGAGTCTCCAGCGACAGTAGCCCTAATGGATAAAATGACATCAAGTTACTTTATAGATTTGCTTGCAGGAGAAAATTCATCATGGCATCAGAAAATGAAGCAGCATTTGTGCGGCCTTTTGAGCTGCCATCAGTGGCGAATTCACGCGATGTCTGAGGAAAGTTAGTGCTATGGCCAGGTAGTAACGCCCAGTGTTAAAGTAGGGATGATAAGAATGCCAGTTTGCCAAATCCGATTCACTACATTTCGAGATCTTTCATTTTACGGCCGTCTTGTTTTCTGTGGTTAGTGGTACGAATGACGTCAACTTGCACAGTGTGTCTGTCAGCTGTGTTCGGTGTTATGATGATTTTATTATTGAAATTATTGTTATTCACAATATCGTACAATGTGTCATCCTTACGCACATAGGTAGATTAATATTGTTTTCATCCTTCTGCACACCAGCGCCCATCATTTTTTTTCCCTACAAGGGTAGCAGAATTCATCGACTTAATGTATTTGAATATCAACGCTGCTTATTGAAAAGACTGGGATGTGCCTGCAAATTTTTAGAAGATATGGCCCATTCTGTTTATTGGGTGGGTGCCCGGAACGCTTTTTTACAAACTGGCTGTTTCGAATTTAATAGTTTTGCGTAAATTTTTTGGGCCTGTCATTTGTGCTGTAGCTGTTTAGCAAAGAGTCAGATATTTGTCGTTTCGTTATGTGTATTTTTGCCTTTTCGACAAAATGAAGATTGAAGTTTGGTCGGCAAAAGGGCTAAAACGCATAAAACATTACGTCACAAACATGTCTCGAAAAGTTTTTAACCGATTGGAATGACACTTATACATTAGGAAATTAGGAGCGAGAGAACCACTTTCATGTCAAACTCCAAAAATCGGCAAAATGTGGCATATAACAGTATGGCAAAAATACCCCACGATAGTTTGATGACTCTAATGTCACGTAATTACAGTTATCTTCAATCAAGCCATATTCTTGAAATTCTGCAGAGAAGAGGATTTTGCGTCAATCTGCAAAGACCCCATAACTTAACGGCGTTGCATAAACTAATACATGGGACGGGTCATGAATTTTGCTTAGTAACTCATTCGTACATCGATTGCTTAATGAATTTTATCTGGGCCATATTTGCTGACTTTTCGGCCATTCAATGCGAACCACGGGAAACTACTCTGGTTGAGGAATTTCCTGTCCCGCGCTGCCTGAACCCACCGGAATCATTTCCTGTGGCGCCACTTGAACTAGCACGGTCACTTCCTGTAGCGAGACCTTCAACATGCAGGTTCGTTGCATTGAGTACAGTGTACATGCTGGGATAGATTCAGCGGTACATTCGGTGCAAACCAGGGTCACTTTCTGGGCGGTTTCGCACAGAACGGGTGAAGAGTCGAGGAAATTATGTCGCCTGCTCAAAAGTCCGTGGTTAGGCTGTCCGGAACGATACTAGACTGAGTGAGCGCTTGTCTTGTGTAATGTGTGGTAGCAAGCAGCAGTTTTATTTTTTGTTTTGTTTTTTATTATTTTTTTATTTTATTTTTTTCTTCTTCTGTTGGTTAAACCACAAATATCAGATGAATTACTGTAGAATAATGTTGGTAACTTTGCAAGTATGTTCTGTAAAGTTTAAAAAAAAAAAAAATAAACATTAAGATTGTTATACGCCAGAGTTATTGTTTTTTATCAGTGTTGACTTGTGTCTTCTGGTTGTCTCATTGTTGTCGTGAAATCCAGTGTTGATGTGTCTGAATAAACAGTTTCATTGTTATTATTCATATTCACATCATCATGATCTTCATTCTCCTCCACTTTCGTTACCTTTCATCATTACGGGAATATAGAGGATTCTTATACAATACATGTATGTTGTGTATTGTCAATTTTCTCAAAGTTCTTTCTCCTGTTCTTTTTTTCTTGCAAATATTTAACTTTTTCTGGCTCTTTGCTCATTTTCAGTCACCTCCCCCCCCCCCTTTTTTTTTTTGCTCTAGTGTTGCAGTTGTTGTTGTTGTTGTAGTTGTTGTTGTTATTGTTGTTATTGTTGTTGTTGTTGTTGTTGTTATTGTTGTTATTGTTGTTGTTGTTATTGTTGTTGTTGTTATTGTTATTGTTGTTGTTGTTGTTGTTGTTGCCCCATTACAATTAATTTGTTTTGGTGCTGATGGTGAAATTTGACAGACTCCAGAATGTTTCCTGTGTATATATATATACATGTACACACACGATCAGTGATGATCACCGAGCACTTTAAAAATTGCATACACTGGCACTCACAAACAGCAATATAAAATCCCACGCTGTTATATAGTAAGTTAGAACTCTCAACAGACATCGTCCATTTGATTCAGGAAAAAAAAAAATTGAAATACAATTTATGCATCAGTGAAACAAACAACAAACAAAGAAATTGAATACTGACGACTGCCAGGCAGGCACAGAAAAGATGCACGGCACAATAGACTTGGGTACAAAAGCAGTGAAACAAAACAAAACTTGCCGCAATTCGGGCGTGAAGCAGTGGAAATCTCCAGAACGCACGAAAACCTTGTAAATATCATTATAGACCCTTTCAACTTCCGCGTTACGGTTGTTTGCGGGGAGCCGCACAGCTTCGAAAAGCACTGTGTAGGGCAAAAACTTCAACCTGCCTTAATGATCGATGGCATCTGAATAATTATGTGCACATTCAAGGCAAAGATGCATTTTTATGCCAGAACCAGCACGTAACGGGTTTGTACAGTTGGGTGCCCAACAAGAGGATGGCATCGTTCAACCGTTGTCCACCGCTTCCGCCCTACAAGTGGGGCACGCCCCCATTTTGTTTGCAAATCACGTGATATGGGGGACGGTAAATTAACAGATTCTATATATATCTAAATTATATTGTGTACAGTTGAACACTTGAAGACCACACCGGTACCAGAAAGTCAGATAAATGTGAAACCAGAAATTCCATTGTTTGAAAGACCACAACTTCCCTCTTCAGGCTCTTGCAACCGAAAGGATGATTTCTCATATTTTGTTATTGCAGCTCGTATTTCAAACTCTGTTTTCTCAAGGGCAAGGCCATTGTACCAAGCTTGCACAAACGGGCCCGGGGGTGTGGGAGAGAGATTAAAGATGAAAATAAATCGCTTTTTTGTGACGTAACTGTACTCGTAGAGATCTAGCGAATTTGGGGTCAAGGACGAATTTTCTTTACTCAAGAGTCGAATAATCTAATTACTGTATGATTGTGTAGAGGGTTGTACAGTGCACTGCTTTGAAACATTAGCCAGTTTCTAAAAATGTTTCTGCTGGTCTCTTATCTGTAGCTCGAGCTGGACACGGTGGGAAAACTGTTGATTGTATATAGCCACAATCAAGATTAGGAGCATAACGTTATTTTTTAACAAAGGACATTTTTCCCCTTTGGTCCACAAGTTTCTTTGACCACATAAACGCGTACGGTCTTGCTGTGTATCAAAGTTCATCATGAATGAAGTTGACCTATCCTTGCACTAAAGCTTCACAAGTGTAGCAATTAAGCTGCCGTTCAGATTTCAGTGTGAGAAACATTTTAACCTCTTCACTAGAGCTCAGGGAAAATCGGCAGTGAAACCAAATACATATATATCTCGCGTTATCAAAGACAACACAGAGATTTGTCTCATTATCGACGACAATTTTTTTATTTCAACGATATTTTTTTTTTTTTCCGTCATCATCATTTCCAAAGAAAACCGACTGGAAATTAAAAAATTTAGAACTCAGCAGATTTTTAAACATGAGAGAGAATATATAACTAAAAACAGGGGTTAAAAACTACATAGTGCAACACTGTACCGTCATCATCACTTAAACCATCGCTAATATTCTCTTCTTCATTGTGCACACTATAACAAGATCGATGTCAACACTTTCAGCCAACAATATTTTAACGATCATCGCGGTGTTTCTTCACATTCTTTCCTTTGGTTGCTTTATGTTTTCCTTCCTTCTGTCTTCTTCTTCCTTTTAACTCCCTCTTTCTTTTTTCTAATTCAACTTTTCTTTTTTATTATTATTAATTTTGATATCATTTTTTATTCTATTTTCATCTCTCGTGTGCCCTGTTCCTTTTTTCTTTTATTTTATTTGGCTCCTGAATGTTCGTGGCGCCTTTCTGTTAAGTAATGGTTCTGCTGTGCTCTTTGTGAGCCCTCTTTGAATCAGTCTCTTATAAAACGGCAAAATCAGCAAGTAAACAAACGAACACAAAAAAAAAGTCCATGTTCCTGTTACGAAACCATGTACTTTTTTTGTGTGCATTTTTGCAATCAGTGCATGGAGGTCTCTCACTTAATGTGCTCGGCAAATTCTGGAATATACGTGGCAATGCAACAATCATATTAAGCAGTACGAAGATTTTTGCACCCCCCCCCCCCACCCCTCCGTGTGTGTGTGTGTGTGTGTGTATGATTTTCTCTCCGTGTCTCTTTCTCTCTCCTCTCTCTCTCTCTCTCTCTCTCTGTGTGTGTCTCTCTCTCTCTCTCTCTCTCTCTCTCTCTCTCTCTCTCTCTCTCTCTCCTAAGCTGTTGTGGGTTTTTTTTAAAGAATTCACTGTACCGATTCGTGATGGATTCAAACCATCACAGAATTAAGGGGAGTTTGAGCCATTTATCATTTCAGGAAAATAAAATATGAAAATATTAATAAATCCCTGCCAGCAATCTTTCCACACACAAAAAATCAATATATATCGGGATCTTGTTTTCATACAGCTAATAAGCACAAGGCCTAACAGCACATTAGGTCACTTGCAAAATTGTTTTCATTGCCCACAAAATCAATGGTATTCTATTTTAGGTAACTTTCGCTGAGCAGCTTAGACCACAAGGAAAATGAGCTGCAATGTTGCTTTGGTGCATTATTGATAAAAGGGCATCATTATAGAATCTATCTATCTATCTATCTATCTATCTATCTATCTATCTATCTATCTATCTATCTATCTATCTATCTATCTATCTATCTATCTATCTACATGTACATCTATCTATCTGTCTATCTGTCTGTCTTTCTATTTGTCTTTATGCTTGTTTGTCTGTCTGTCTGTCTGTCTGCCCATTTGTCTCACAGCCTGCGTGCCTGTGTGTCTGTCCATCTATCTGTCTGTCGGCCGGTTTTGTTCCCGAATTTCGAAAGGCTGTTTCTGCCAGTCTCTTTCTTTGCTTACCTGTACACTGTGTGCCTTTCACAACCTGTATAGATTTGTCTAACATCATTTCTATCCGATACAACTGCCATAGCTTTCCATATTACATGTACATCAGTTTGGCCGTCGAAAACCTTAATGGACGCTGGCTAGTATTTTAAAACCATTGACTAAGGTACAATGAGCCAAAATGTTAAGCACAAAAGATTGTTTGCCGTTATTTTACGGCCAACCTCCCAGAGTTTTCATGGCCATTTTCTCCAAGGAAAGGCCAAATTTAGCAGTCTTCTGACCAAACCACTGACATAGCACATCAACGGACCAAACCCAATCCTGTACCGTACTTAACCCTCAAACTTGCCCAATCTGGCTAAAAGGCCAACCAAATCACTTTGAAGAAGAACTGCCATTCGAGTAATCCATGTATAATTGTTTTTGTTGTTTTGTTTTTTTTTAACTGCTAAATAACTGCAAGTTACTACGGTACCAAATAACTTCATTATCAAATAGACGGTGCTTTTATATTTTTTATCCAAGAATAAGATGGTTTTTGTTGTTGATGTTGTTGTTGTCATTTTATTCCCCAAGTTTTTCTGCTTACGTCTCTGCTTTCGGTTTCACGTGTTTTAATAGTGCATATCCGTACAGCGCACACAATTCGATGACGTAGAACACACACCGGAATACTATATTACTGACCTTGTTAATTTGCATAATTTTTAAAAATATGAATCTGCTTAGTAGCAAAATTATCCGTCTTCTGCTCGGAGATTGCGTGATCTGCGCTAATATACTTGAGTGCACGTCGATCACCAAAGGCTACCCCAACCCCTTTTCGTCTGATTAGTCAAGCTGTCTACCGCCCATTGATACAAACTGACCAGACCCTCACGCCCCCAGGTCCATCTGACGATTCCATGTGTTGTCACTTTAAATTCGTGAACACCATACCAAGTTTTGTTTCAGCAAACCATCACCAGTCGCTCTTTTCGGTAAACATGTTGTATAGATATGCACTGTCAATATCCATACAACATGTTGTACGGATATACACTTCGTTTAATAGTACATGAATTCCGTGGGTTTTTCACCTTGCCTCCCTGCTCTCACGTGTTTTAAAAGTACGTGTCAAAATTGAGCAATAAGAAAAAGTTGTATAGCCCTCTTGCTACCCGACAGATTCTCTGTGGCTTTTATAATATTTCGTCAATTTAAAAGTGCATGTATTCTAAATAGTTCCATAGACGTGTTTTGTTTTGTTCTTAATTCGTATCACGTGTATGTTTTTCAATTCTCTTGTTACATCTACAAGAACATGCATTGGTACAGAAAATGTTGGTGGTTTTTCCAATTTTTTTTCTCCTTAATTTTTTTTTCCTTCATCACAGTTCTAGTTTCTGTTACTTAATTTTGCATGTTATTACACTATTTAAAATGTCAAGCTGACTTTTTAGCTTAGGGAATTTCTGAACAGATCCTGGACTGTCTGGTCTTGGGAGGAGCCGGAAAAGGAAAAACGTGCATGTTTGTGGAAACATTGACATTGGTGTGAGTGAGTACACTTTCTCGCAGTCACGCTCTCTCCCTCTCTCTGAGTCTCCGTCTGTTTGTCTGTCTTTCTCTGTCTATCTCTGTCTGTCTACATGTCTACTTCTTTAACGCTCTCTCTGCCTCTCTTTCTGTTTGTTTGTCTGTCTGAGCCTCTCTCTCTCTCTAATACTCTGCATCTGTCTGTCAGTTATGTCCGTCTGTCTATCTATCTTTGTGCCTCTCTCTCTCTCTCTCTATCTATCTATCTATCTATCTATCTATCTATCTATCTATCTATCTATCTATCTATCTATCTATCTATCTATCTCTCTTTTATCACAAACTCTCTCTCGTTAGCTAGTCTCTCTCTTTCTCACACTTATGCTACCTCTGTGTATGTGTGCGTGTATCTGTCTGTCTGCCTGTCTCACTCTCTCGCTCTCTCTCTCTCCCTCTCTGCCTGCCTGTTTGTCTATCTCCCCCTTTCTCTCGCTCTCTCTCTCTCTCTCTCTCTCTCTCTCTCTCTCTCTGCTTGTCTATCTGAGTCTGTGTGTGTGTCTGTCTGGCTCTCTCTCTCTTTCTCTCCCTCTTTCTCTCCCTCTCTCTCTTTCTTTCTCCCTCTTCCTCCCTCTCTCTTTCTCCCTCCCTCTTTCTCTCCGTTTGGCCACCGGCAAGATATTCTCAGTTCTGAAACCGCAAACCGGCAAGTAAGCCAAACAGAAACGATCTGATAACACATGTATCCTCGCTGTGTGTGGTAAAGAAAACATCCTGCAGTAGACATGGATAGTGGTACAGTGGTAGCATCTCAAGCCCTCACAAACAAATGTTTCTTAAATTAGTGTATTGATTTCAAACTTGATCATGTCTAGTGGTGACACATGTTTGCAATAGCAGGTTATCAACCATCTATCTATCTATCTATCTATCTATCTATCTATCTATCTATCTATCTATCTATCTATCTATCTATCTATCTATCTATCTATCTATCTATCTATCTATCTATCTATCTATCTATCTATCTATAATAATAATAATAATAATATATACATTTATATAGCGCCAGGACTAAAACATTAAAAGCTCTAGGCGCTGTACACAGTAAAAAATCATAAAAGCACATTCAAATAAACTTACACACACACAGACAAACTAGTTTTATACATCCATAGCAAGCTATAAAATTCAGTTTTTAAAAAGAAATGTTTTTAACCTGTTTTTAAATATTATGTTTAGAGAGGCAGAATTTCGAACCTCTTGTGGTAAAGAATTCCACACACAGGGACCAAAACAACTAAAAGCTCTATCTCCATAATTTGATGTTTTACACCTGGGAACAACCAGTTTGTTTTCTGTAGTAGATCTTAAAAATCTATCAGACTCATGTTTTTTCAAAAGTTCCGAAAGATAGGAGGGAGCTGAACCTTCAAGACATTTGTAAACCAAAACTGCAGCTTTAAATTTTATTCTGTTTTCAACAGTAAGCCAGTGAAGTTGGTCAATAAGGCTTGAGGCAGATTCTCTTTTTGATTTTCGAAAAATCAGTCTAGCTGCATTATTCTGAATTATCTGGAGGCGTTTTATTTTGTTGCTCGGAATTCCAAAGAGCAGAGAGTTACAATAATCAAGCTTTGAAAACATAAGTGAAGTGATAAGTATTCGAGTTGCCTCTTGGGATATGAATGGACGAATAGAGCTGATGTTTTTTAATTGAAACATTAATGATCGACATAATGAACTTATTTGATTTTCCATGCTGAGATCTGATTCTAAAAGTGTGCCTAAGTTTTTAACTTTATTCACGTTTGCTACAGTGCTTTCACCAAGATTTAATTTTACATTTTTAATTGCAGTAATTTGTCTTTTCTTTCCAATAATCATAACTTCTGTTTTGTCTTCATTTAGCTTTAGTTTGTTTTGGTTCATCCATTCTTTTGTGTCCATAATACACTTTTCACTATCTTTTATAACATTGTCAACATGACCTAAAGTCGTACCAGGGTGATATAGTTGGACATCATCAGCATACTGATGGTAATAAAAACCATGATCTTTAAAAATATTAGACAGGGGCCCAATGTACATAATAAAGAGAGTGGGACCTAAAACTGAGCCTTGTGGAACACCATATGGCAGTATGTATTCTTTTGATTTTATGTTATCTGTTACAACAATTTGTTTTCGGTCACATAGATAGGACCTGAACCATTTCAGAGCTATACCAGAGATCCCATAGGTTGCTTCTAATCTGCAAAGAATAATTTCATGATCTATAGTGTCGAAGGCAGCTGATAGATCAAGAATGTTTAAACACGAAACCAAGCCCTTGTCCAGTAATCCAAACAAATCATTAACAATCCTCAATAAAGCAGTTTCAGTGCTACAATTTGCACGATATGCTGACTAGAATGATTCACAGAGAGCGTTATTGTTTAGATGACCAAGTAGTTGTTTTAAAATTACTTTCTCTAAAATCTTTGATAAAAATTGAAGATTAGATACTGGTCTATAGTTTTTCAAGTTTTCAGAGTCAAGATTAACTTTCTTAAGCAAAGGTTTAACGAGTGCAACTTTATAGGTCTCTGGCACAGCACCTGTACATAAAGAAGTGTTAATAATTTTTGTGATGGATGGTAAAAGATCAGGTAAGCATTTTTTTAACAAGTCTGTGGGCATGGGATCTAGTTCACATTGCTTAGTAGCAGCAGAACAAATTATGTCATTGATTTCATCACTGGTAACTTCACTGAAACAAGAAAGATTATTCCCAACAAATACAGAATTTTCACTAGTTATATCACAACTACTTAAATTGTCTCTAATTTTTTCTATTTTGTCCATGAAGAAGTCCCCAAATGCATTAGGCAGATGTTCCTTTTCTATTGAAGTTGGCAGGTTGATCCTTTTCTGTTTGCCCAACAAATCATTGGACAAATTGAAAAATTGTTTTGAATTTTGAATTTCACAAAACCTTGAGTTGTAATAGTCACATTTAGCTTTTCGAATGGTGTCATTCACAAGTTTCTTATGGTGAATGTATATTTCTTTGTCAATTTGTAACTTTGTTTTCTTCCATTTCCTTTCTGCTCGTCGCCTGGCCTGTTTTGCTGCTTTTGTTTCCAACGTGAACCATGGTGATGGTGTCCTGTCGGTCACAGTCCTTGATGTTTCCGGAGCATGACTGTTTAAGACGCTTTGGATTTTTTCTGTCAGAACTTCAGCATTGATGTCTTCTGAGTCAGCCAACGTTGTTCTCAAATCTAATTTGAAATTTTCTAAGTTAATTTTCTTCACGTCTCTGCATTTTACATTCTTTTTCTTTGGCAAGGGTTTCTTGTAAGGAATGTCGAAATATAGAAAATGGTGGTCAGATATTAGTTTGTTGGTATTTACCACCGCTGATGCAAAAGTAAATTTGGACGAAGTAACAATCCAATCAAGAATATGGCCAAATTTGTGTGTGCTGGATTCAACATGTTGTGTCATTTGATGTTCATGAAATAAACGTTTCATAAAATTTACATCAGCAGATGTTTTGGAGTCGTAATGCAAGTTAAAATCACCCATGAAGACAAGTTCCTGCTTTTCGATGTTGTTTAAAATCAAAATTTCTTCAAATTGTGTCAAAAAATCTGATGTTTTGAGATTGTTTTTCTTGTTAGGTGGTGGTCTATATAGCAGGACAAATTTTATTTTCTTGTGAGGTAATGACAAAGTCATAATCGCAGACTCAAATGAAGTAACAGTATCAGGATTCTCACCAAAGTTCAAGGCCGAAGAGAGAGTATTTTTGTAGACAATACCAATGCCACCTCCATTTTTGTTCTTTCTAGGAAATGATTTATAAGAATAACTCGGTGGAGTGAGTTTAGAAATTACATGCTCATGACCGTGTTCATGGATCCAGGTTTCTGTGATAATCATGATGTCAATGTCATAGTCACCAATGATGCCACACAAGTCTGTTGTCTTATTACATGCTGACTGTGCATTAGTATACCCAATACGAATGTTTTTTCCACAGGTTACATCTCTAAATTTGTTTCTTGTGTCAATTGGAATCAAGTTGTTTTTATTTATTCCACTTTGATGGAAGCCTTTAACTGTATTGTTTATTTTTCTCTCACTCAGTACAGATTTTATTCTTCTTCTGGTCCCACCTCTTGCTCCCCTCTTTCTGTGTTTCTGTTTACAGATGTGTAGATTTTTCAGTAGTTGGAAAACCTGCTTGGGCAGTTTGTTGATGTTGTTGTTATTTCTACACTGGAGCAATTGTTCTCTTGTGTAAACAAAGCTGGTCATATTTACACTAGTGTGTTCACAATAGTCTGACTCTCTACTGTCAGTAACTGGGTCACTCATGTTGTTATGCTGAGTGTTGGTGTTAAAATCAGCACAGTGAAGCCTAAAAATGGCCACAAGATAAGATAAAACATAGAATAAAATCACTTCATGTTGAAACATCTTGAAATAAATTAGATCCTCAGAATCACTGAAACAAGAGGAACTCTTTGGTGCAAACTTCAAAGTCTAATAAATATAAAATCCTTCTAAAAATTTGAAAAAACAGTGGAGCTGAAATCCTGCTGCCTGTGGCGCTGAACACAACTCACAACTCCTATCTATCTATCTATCTATCTATCTATCTATCTATCTATCTATCTATCTATCTGTCTGTCTGTCTATAGATCTGTCTGTCTCTGTCTGTCTATCTGTCTGTTTATAGATCTGTCTGTCTGTCTGTCTCTGTCTGTCTATCTCTCTTTTCTATAGGTCTGTCCGTCTGTCTATTAATCTATCTTTTTATCTATCTATCTATCTATCTATCTATCTATTCGTCTGTCTGTTTATCTGTCTATCCATCTATCGATTTCTTCACATATTTAACGTCCTTCCATTAATTTATTCTATTTACTTGCTATCTGTGTCTCTCTGTCTCTCTGTCTGTTCAGTTGTTCCCGTGTCTGACTGGCTATCTCATTAAGGGACTCTCGACTTTAAGACAAACAATTGGCACATAAGGACAAATTAATAACGACACGTAATCAATACGGTATCCACGACCTATCCAGGTTTGCACAGACCTCAACGGAAGGGAATAAGCTGGAAAAACATCAATTTACGCTCATAATTTGAAAAATTCAGTGAATGTTGTTAGGGACACGTAGTGTAATTACAAAGCCAAATAGAGAAAATACTGAATTTTGATCACTGTTCAGCAATGGCTTACAATGTAAAATACTAGGCGCCCCTGACAACATAAGATAAATAAGTTAAACAAAACTCTACCAAGTTGAGACATTGTCAGCCAAGACAAGCTCTAAATGACTCTTCACACTAGATCAGCTTTCAGTAGGTCAAGACAGCCAGCTGATACTATTGGCTTTCTGAATTTATAATAAACCTCGGGTGGTGTTCGATGACAGACAGGTGAAAGTTGCAGTAGGTGTGAAATATTGATCGACTTTAGTTTTAGCATGGCAGGTGCCTCAACCTCCTTCAACCTGTGCAGTCATCTCTTTAAAATTATTGCATTAACTGGAAGTTTGAGATTGTATGTTGTCAATCTTTATTAATTATTCTTTTTTTTTTTTTGTTATTGTTTTTAGAAGAAAGCGAATTGAAGTCTTTTTGTGGTCGTTTTTGACGCTGTTTGTGTGTGTGTGTGTGTGTGTCTTTTTTTTTGGGGGGGGCGCCTTTATTTATTTATTATTTTAGGAGAAACACAGTGAACATCTTCGTGATCTGTTTATTATTATTTTTATTTTTTTTTTGGTTTGTTTTCTACATATATCAAGAAAAACAATAAATGTGTCAAAAAGAAGGAAGTATATATTATTCTATACTGTTTCCTTGACATTTCCAGAAGTGATACAAGGTATGTTTCAATATTATTAATTCCTGACAAAATAAGTTTTACTTAGTAAGAATAGAACTTGTAAACTGGCAGGAATTAGTGAAATAATTTATTGAGCTGAATCACTGTTGTAACAAAGACATTAGGTAAGTCTCTGGTAGAGCCCTACTCACCATCTCGTTCTTTAAGATCAAGCGATCAGGGCCTTCTTAAGATTTTTAACTGCAAGTCAAAGAAACTAGGAGGCAGAGCATTTACACACTGTGCCCCGCACATCTGGAACTCACTGCCAAAATCACTGCGAGAAGCATCTACCGAGTCAAAATTCAAAACTGGTCTAAAAACCCACCTTTTTAAAAAACACTTTCAGTTGTCAAGTCTCATTCCCAATCCATTTATTTTCTCATTTCACTTCAATTTTGCTGTTTTATCGTTTAATTTCTGTCTTAAAGTATGTTATGTGTGTGTATCTATGTATACAATGTACGTATAGCAGAGAGAGAGGGTGAGAGAGAGAGAGAGAGAGAGAGAGAGAGAGAGAGAGAGAGAGTGAGTTGCAGATGGAGAGAACACGACTTTCTGTAAAGCGCCTAGAGCAAACTGTTTGGATTGGGCGCTATATAAATGATCTTCATTATTATTATTATTATTATTATATAATTACAACTGACAATTTAAAGATTTTACACTGTGCTGCTGGATATAAATGAGTGTTGTATGTTTATCAATCTGTCAGTATAACACTTTCTTGTGTTTGCTGGTTTTGTTCCTGTCGCATCATTCCTGAGGCTGTGGAATCTATATCATAAGAAACTCGTGCGTTTTTCAACAAGACTTACTGCCCCTCAAACAGCTCGGATTAGCCCGAAATTTGAAGGTGTCTTCCTTTCAACCTGTAGAGGTTTTTTCTTCTGTTTTTTTTTTTTTTGGACTTTGAGACTTGAAGTGGTGGGGAAGTTGGTTTGTTGTTTTTTTTAGTTTGCTTTGTGTCGCTGACTTTGCCCCCGGTCCTATCTTTTCACGAAAGCATAACTTCCTGCCAATGTTGCCACTAATAAAGAGAATGCCAGTACTCAGATTATTGCCATTTCAAGGCAATTTTCATCGCGAATACTGAGGGCATTAGCGTGCAAGGCGAGTGCAATAAACCTAAAACAAACAAACGAACAAAAGCAACAACTAAATAGATCTAAAGGATTATCTATTTGTTTATTTGAAATCCATTTATTTATTTACTGTATATAAACGTCTACTTACTATTTATACTGTTCTTCGAATTATCTTCTTATCTATTCAGTTATCTGCAATCACTGAATCATGCATTGAACGAATACATTCCAAAGCGTATCCAGCTGATGGGCACTGGGAAGCACATCTGTCATAATCACCCAGAACTGAAACTAATCATACAGACATATCCCGGGCAAAGCTGGGTGCCGCCACTAGTATACATTACAAACTTACTGAATTGTCACTTTATAGGTTATTTTGTTTCTTTTGATTTTTCATTCCTCGGCATTTTCACAATAATAATAATTATGACAATAGTAACATTATTATTATTGTTTTTATTATTGTTGTTGTCGTAATTATAATTTTATTATTATTTGTCATCATTATATTATCATTATTGTTATGTTAGTGGTACAATGACAAAAAAATATCTACTGATATAAATATAATAAAGTCAGAATTCATTTCATTATTCTTCATGCATAGTTTTGACATTAATATTTTTGTCATTGTTATTATTATTATTAGTTGTAGTAATAGAAATATTGTTATTGTTGTATTATTAGTTATTATTACTGGATGAGGTACCCGGCATTATCCGGGATAAACCTGTAAACCCACAGTTCAATCTCTCTCAATTTGGTCTAGAAAGCATCTCACAATATTTTACAGTCTTACTACAGATTTCATGCGCACCAGAGCTGCACTATGCACTCATTTCTGGCAGGGAAATTGCATTCACGGAACTGAACGCGTATTAATATCGTTTCCAGTGAGCCTACTACAGGGAGCCAAAGCAAAGATCATTCTATTTTATATTTTTACAACTTTTTTATTTAAAAATACCTGAAACTTGAATCAACACAATCGGTCGATTCAAAAACGATTAGGCTGAATTAGTTGACACTTGAGAAAATTAACTTTATAATTTTTTAAACTGTCATTTATGCTGTAGCTTTGGCCCAAAAAAGGGCCAAAATTGCACGCAATGAATTACTCATGCCACTATTTTTTTTCATAATAAGATTATTATTATTGTTATTGTTATTGTTATTATTATTTTTATTGTTGTTATTATTATTATTGTCGTTTACTGTTATCACAACTATTATAATTATCATGATCATCATAATCAACATCATTATTATTATTAAATTATGGTTATTTTATATTACATTCATGTAAAATTCATTATTGATATCAAAGTGAAGAGATATGTTTTCTGTTCCCTATGGATTCTTCTTCTCCCTGATTTAATACATAATAATTATGCTGATTCAAACTGAAAATAGATAGACCTACATTTTTTCTTTCTTTGTGTGATAATCTGCTGTATTCATTTTAGGATTTGGATTTGTGTGCAATATCTGAACCACGTTGATTTATAGAAACGAAAGCAACCGATGAGGGAAAATTGTTAAAAAATCTATTTCGAGTATGATTTTTTGAATTCTATTATTATTTCAACAAAAATGAGAACCACAGAATGGTAATGTATTTGGAATACATGAATTTCTTTTCTTTTTTTGTTTTTAAATTCATGACAAATTTACGCCTGAATGCGTAATTTTATATATATTTTTTTTTTCAGACCCAGTTAATTTTCCGTACACTCATTGCCGTTTCCTGACATCCATAGTAATGTAAATGAAAATACCAAACTTGTAAACCCGTGACGACACGAAACAAGACACGGTTCAGTGACAACCAGATAACCACACGGAATAAATTGTCAACATTAAAAGGATGCCTTTTTAAACACAGCAGCCTTAATCACAAAAGACCCACGTAGTTCAGTGTTAAATTGATCGTCCGGGGCGTGCAGTGTAAAAAAAATATATTGTTCCTTGCCTTTTTCCATTGTCCTACTTTCCGTTCGTAGGCCTCTTTCTAGACGAATGCCCATTTTTCATTTTCCCATTAAAATAATATTGTAGTAAATCAGTGCACAATGACGACATTTTCTTAGGATGTTAATGTCTGACACACATTCAAAGCAGAAAAAAAAAAAACCTGTATAGTTCACATAAATATGAAAAATATTTTGAAAATCTCTTCAGTTTTGAGATATTGCAGAATTATTTTAATTTAAGGTGAATGTCGCTATACAACTTCACGAATATTTTTTAAGCTAAGGCTGTTTCCATGGAACGCAATGCCTCCACTGCGGAAAGAGGGCTGGGTTGGACTAGATTTATCTTTTTTTTTTCTTAGATGGTGAGGGGAGGGCAGCAAATGCATTATGCCTCTTTCTTTTTTTTTTTTCCTTCTCAGATTCCAGTTAATCGTCCATGCTTTTATGCATGAGAGATGCACTACGTTTACATTTCATTAGAGTACAGGTTGTTTCAGTGCAATCCAAAAAAATATGGATTTTTAAAATTAAAAAAAAAATTCCCTTATTGCACTCAACTGTTTCCGCTTATTCGGAAAACAACGAAGTAATTACGCCTTTAAAAAGCAATGAGAAGTTGAGACGTTCGAGAATTTATGGTTTTCATTCTGGATTTGAATTTAGAATTATCTAAAACTGTCTACTAGAACGATGAAAATATAATTATGGAAAAGCATGAAAAAAAACCCAACTCATCGGTGTTTTATATATTACGTATAGTCAATAAAAATGTTTCTTTTACTTATAGTTATTATTTATTTATTTATTTATTTATTTATTTATTTATTTATTTCCTGCTAGAGTTATTTCTTTGTGTTGCCCAGCCGACTAGACCAAGATAAATCTTGCATAATCTTTGTGTCAAGCCCGGCTGAAAATCTAAATTTAGGCCACATTAACAACGGCACTTGGGTTAGATGCAAAAGACTAATAGAACTTACTGTGACACTACAATCCCTTGCAGAACACAACAGATGTGAACAACTGACTTTTGATCAGCAATGTGTAAAGACGGGCGAACAATCAATGAAATTTCCAATATTTTATACTTTTCAAATGAACTCAACGGGGGCGTCTCATTTTTGCGGCTCAAAAAAACATTTTTTAAAATTCGTGTGTCCACGTAATTTGTCGTAAAAACTTAAGGCAGTACACAAAAGTTTTATAATTTCGTCGTCACAAAGTTTCATAATTTTTTGGTCACATTGTCACAAGATTTTATGTACTTACACGTTCACCCACTAGCTCCATTATAGTATGGTAATACATTGTACATTATGTAAATTTTTATAAAAGCTTATATTTATGTTTGTTTTCAAGTACAGTTCTTGACAATTATGTTTTTATCTCTGTCGTAAA
>OZ007567.1:12496389-12806389 GCA_963931925.1 Onchidella celtica
TGTTAACTGTTACTGTCTTTCTTTCTTTTATTAAAATAAAATAACAAAAATAACAAAAATACTAAAGCCCCCCCAAAAAAATCCCAAGATCTTAAAAAGAATGTCAAGATCCCAAGATCACCTCCCAAAAATTCCAAGATCTTAAAAAGAATGTCAAGATCCCAACCTCACCTCCCAAAAATTCCAAGATCTTAAAAAGAATGTTAAGATCCCAAGATCACCGCCCAAAAATTCCAAGATCTTAAAAAGAATGTCAAGATCCCAAGATCACCTCCCAAAAATTCCAAGATCTTGGGGGGAAATCCCAAGGCATTGCAACGCTGGCGATCATCAAAGCAGTTTTGTTTTTTTGTTTTTTTTCCAGACGAGTGTCTCTCAAAATCTGATGGGCCAAGACATTTCTTTCATTGGTCGGTTGTGAACGAGCATTTTTTTTTTTTTTTAGTTCTTATACATAAAGGGCGTATAAGAATGTGTACTCTTTGAACTTTAATTGTTTATACAATGTCAATTAACTTTATAATTCAAATTAAGAAAGACACATTGTGTGCAATTACTTGAGTTCTGGCTAGCATCTGTTCAGACTTCTGGCCGTTCTGGGCCAGACACTGACGGCAACACAAACAATAATAACGAAGTAGTCTATTTGCATATAAGTCTACATTTTTCATGTTGTGAAGACACATGATATTTATTTTATCTCTGTATCTTTTAGTATTAGAGTCTTAAATTTGCCGAGTATTTAGTTCAGTGTTTGGTTCTCACGGCCTGTAACAACAATGTAGTATCAGTATTAACCCTCTCATGCCCAGACAAAAATTGCCGTCCCCAAACTTCTGAAATAATATACTGAAGTGATTTTAAGTAGTCAGATTATTCCAAAAATATAAATATTTAATTTGAAAAATTATTTTGTTAAAAAAAAAAAAGGAAGAGTAAGTGTATCAAAGACAGGGCATTTTGCCTCCAGGTGACCTTTTTCAAAAATGGTACATTGGGCGCTACAGGGTTAAAGAAGAAAAAAAATACAGTTTGAGATGCCTGGCTGTCTTAACGTTCCCGTCAGATCGTTCAGCCAATCTTAAAATTCTTAAAATGAATACATATCCACCGAGGTGTGGACTGCACTGGTACCGCAAGGAATAAAGAACGAATGCCAAAATAAGAACAAAAAAACAAAACTGACCAGGGCTTTGAAAAGGAGCACGAGATGAAATGTCACTTGGAATTTTATGTCATTATATTTCATCCAAAAAAAAAAAAAAAAAAACGCCGACCGGCGCTGCACTGTGGCGACGACGTGCCTGCTCCAGTTATAACTGGGCTGCAATGGCACAAAGGCAAAATTTCCCAAATGGGATTAAAGAGTTATACAAATACAAATACAAATAAAGAGAATGGGCTAAAGCTGTGTCTAAATTGACAAATCTATTTTCTAATCCATAATGATAGCTAAATGTGGTCATTAAAAAAAAATGGATCAAGACTTAAAACCAGTGTGATGTGTCTCAGTTTTGTTTATTGTTGTCTAACCAAAAAAAAAAAAAAAAATGTTTTGATAGACAACATTTTTTTGTTAGTAAAGCATCTTTGTGTTCAATTCACACAATAGATCAAATGTGTTCATTTAGCTTGACCACTTTCTCGGTATGAAACTAGAGCGATATATTGATCACTGGCAACTTTGGAAGGAAAATGGCATTTTAAATTAACAATTTCTCTCTTTCGAAAGATTCTTTTAAAATTTTAAACCGATACTCTCAGTCTCACTCAGGAAAACGAAAAGAATTAAATAATCAGATCGAGATACATAGTTAAAGCTTTGTATGAAAAGTAGAAATTGGAGTGTTTGTACTGTACCAAAACAAAAACACGGCAAGTTGTTCAAATTTCCAGTTAACTATTCTACCGTATTTATTATTTTGCATACAAATGTTGATAAATAAAGCAACCGTGTACATTTTCCGCAGTACTTGTCTGTCTGTCTCTCTGTCCGCCCACCCATCCATCCAGCCAGCCAGCCAGCCAGTCGGCCATTCGCCCGGCTGTCTGATTGTTTGTCTGTCCTTCTGTCTATCCATACACCAGACAAAAGCTGTAAAGCTGTCCTGCTAGACCAAGGCTTTTCAACCTTTCTTGTCCCACATCCCACTTCACTTTTCAAAACAAAACAAAAACACCATGCATTCCACCATAATCGAAGAAAGTTAGGCTGCACATAAAGATTGAAGTTGTGCGTCTGTTAAGTTCGATATTCTAATCCGAACTAAAGAAGGAAACCGCCAACATGACATAAGCAAACAACAGTTTATCTATGCAGTTAAGTTAAAATAGAATATTAGATTGAACTTTCTATGAAAAATTCCCACGATCCATTCTGAATTTCCACGCCCCACCTTGACGAACACTGTTCTAGACATTCCACACTGTCATTTTCTACTCAGAAAAATACCGTAACTGACAAATTATCTAATTCAGCGAGATATCAACAGAGCAACTGAATGCCATATCGTGCCAAAGAAAGGTTACTATCTATTCGCTTCGCCTCACAGTTGCAAGATAGTATAATTTCAACAAGGAGTACCCAGAAAAAAAAAAAGTTTTATTTCAAATTACATATCAAGAAGTGTAAGGGAACTCCAAATTTTATTTTAAAACAGCAAAAAAACAATGATTCCGGTTAACTGCATCTGTTATGAAAAGGGTAAAAATAGTTGCAATAAAGTGATAAAAAATGTGTACAATTAGTGTTTTTCCTATCAAAGCGAAACGGCTGACTTTGGCTTCATTCACTGAAGAACCGGGAACATTTTAGAAATGCAAAATCATTTTCAAACGCATTTGACTGCGGAAAGAAGAAAAAAAAAAAACACCACCAAATGAGCAAAGACAGAACAAATTGTTTTTGTTATTGGTTTTGATTTGGGTTTTTTTGGCCGATCTTGCAGTTTCGGCGTAATCTGAAACCTGATTCAAATTTAGTCGAGCCAATTCAGATCTACAAAAAGTATTGTTTGTTATGTTTTGTTTTTTATTACTAAAAGACAATTCACATTTTCTTTCCGCCCAGCAAATTCCATCAGGCAATGGACTCTAGTCTTTCTTTATAAATCAAGAAGCCAGTGTAAATGTTTTGGAGTGGTATCTTATGTTGGATTCAAATTGGATAACGTCCTGTATTTTAACAGAGCAGTTGATTGAATTAGATGTATATGTATAAATAATTTAATTTTTTCATAATTTTGTAAATGTTTTCCTTTATAATGTCTTCTGCTGAATCGGGAGATTGTAAACCAAAAAAAAAAACAACAACAACAACAACATACGACTATAAACGTCTTGAAACGAATTAGAGGAGAATGACAAATCTATCAATAAACTTAACAGTACAGGAAGGTAAATTGTGTTGTGCATTAGGACTGCAAATTCATGTTTACAGCTACAACTGAATCAATATAACTATTTATCTTCCCTCCCCCATTTTTTACACTACTTTTCTTCCACATTGTTAAATACAGATAGACAATGCCATTTTGTTTAATTATCGTTGTTTGTGTTGCCAGTAATTAAATGTGATCAACGTCACTAGAATTATGTTGTTCACAGATCGATGGCAAAAAGCCTGTCAGATTATGACATACAAATTATACCCCTGTTAGAGAGAAAAATGCAACAAAAACCAGATAATTACTCAAGCGAACCACAATAAACTATCTAATTTATTGGACCCAGCTTGAAAGAACGTGGGCTTCTCGATGCCGAAAATGCCCTTATTGTTGTAAAGATTTATAAGGCACAGAATCACCGAGAGCTCGACTAAATGTCGATCTTTTAATTAATTAATTAATTAATTTATTAATTTATTAATTAATTTATTTATTTATTTATTTATATTTCATCCAGGTTCCAATATTTGATAATAGTTACGAGTGTTTAAGAAAACAACAACAAAGAAAGAAAGAAACCCCTGCAGATTGTCCACTTTCATCAAGGCTCGGGTCCGTATGGGCCTACACAACACACAAGCAACTAAGTGCAAAACGATGGAGTTGAAATGTCGACAAAAAATATGCTGTTGATGTTGTTGTCATCACTAATGTCGTTGTTGTTGTTGCCGCCGTAGATTCTGCGTTTAAAATCTCCAGATGAAGATGGAAATGTACGGCCAGACTTGTGGATGTGATGATCTTGCTTGAAAGTTACACGTTTTCTCCCCGTCAACGGCGGGTTCAGCGCACTCAAGATCATGCTGTTTTATTTTAACGAAATAATTTCCGTCGCAAAATAATTTATGTTGTGTGTTGCTGCTTTTCAGCGACTGCAGTTGCAGATTATGGAACCTTACCGCATGCATGTTGAGTGGTAAGACGAGACGAGAAATGGGAGGCGACGCCCGGGTTGAAAGGGCGGGGCTAGCTTGCTTTGATTGACACCTAGTCTATATTTTACACTGGCTCAACCCGCGACCCCCGCCCTGAGAGTGTGTGCTCACCTGTCGGGTTCAGTATTGCACACACGTGCTTTCCGCTGGGTCGGCGAGAAATCTGTTTGAAACTCGACTTTCGCCTGAGTTTGTGTTTTTCCAGATTGTCTGATAAAATAAAATAGTGCAGCTATAGGCAGCCGGCCCTCACCCTCCCCTGCCCTCTCGCTCCCCTCTCGTCTCCTCGCCAGATCGGAAAAACAGTTTTGTTAGACCTGAAACAACATCAACAAAGAGTGACGGTGTGAAAATGTGGCCGGGACGGTGGATGATAACACCCGCGATCATAAGGATAATTAGCAAAACAGAATTGATTCGTTGACTTTAACCGCTACCATATTTTAAGCCATTTATTTAAAAACATGATCCTATATTTATATCTGCATGGTGGCGGGACCCGAGTCACTGCTTGGCTTGGTGGCACTGTTTGTACAGCTGTTCTTTCTTCGTAGTTTTTTGTTTTTTTTTATCTATATGTTTTAATGAAATGTCCATGTCTTTGCCAGGTATGGCATACAGACCCAAATTTCAAACATATTTTTAAAAAAAAACCGTTCCCGTCACACACGCTGATTTTCACAGGTGACAACAGGATGGTTTGACCCTCAACAACTCTAATAAACACAGAGTGCGAGGACTGGTCGACTCATGCCGGGCTTTCCGAGTGCACTCTATCAGCACTCACACGTGGTAGGACCTGACTCAGACTATGATCTTTAAAAATGCAACAGCGCCCATTAAGAAATGAGACGAACACTGATGAAACAGTACCAGGGACTTTGTGGCCCAGGCAGTCACTTACCGGAGGAATAGGCCTGCTTGTGTTGCACAATGTAATTGTGCCAGACACCGATAAATTTCGTTCGGTGTTCACTCACATCAAATACCCCAAATAAGATACCAAAGTTCTTACTTAGAACACTTCCTAATTCATAAACAAATCATCTTTCTTGACAAATATTTATATTTTGCATTGATTTGACCACTATAAATTGGTTTTGCAAAATTTATTTTTACTATTATTTTTTGTTTTTAACCCAAGAAATCTGTGCTAAGGTATTTGAGTGTTAAATATTATAATAGAAGAAGAAGGAAAAGAAGGGGGGAAATGGGAAAATGGCTGAGAGTGGGAGGAGATAGAGTAGAACAGGGTTATCCCTGTGCCATCGTTGATCTTATCGCCCTTACCACGTGCAATTTATGCTGGTACTCACCTCGCGGGTCACACACACACACACACACACACCAAACTGTTTTTGTAACCGACAAAGTGAGTGCATCTTTTGTATCTTGTTTGCCTCAGACATGTGGCGGATTCAAAACTGATTTCTTTTGCAATTTTCTGAACGCAACGTCAACGCGGATCCCGTTTCCAGGCCCAAAAATCTGTCCTGGCATCGGCAGAATTTTATTGTTCCTGCTTATCACAGACGAACTGGTTGGCTGTTTAACCCATTTGATGGAAGTCGAGATTTATTACATGGCCCATTGCTCAATCATCATATACACGTGTTGACTGGAATTTGAACAAAGCGTTAACTTGGGCCTATCGAAAGGAGCACTGAAATTGAGATACGTCATAACATTGGGAAAGGGGGGGGGGGGGGGAGGTAAACAAAAGAAAAAAAAAAAGCTGCCCTCTTCATCTGGAGGGTAGAAGGCAATGGCCTAATTATAGTTTGAAGCCGATATTTTTATTTTTTTGCATGTGTGTAGCAGGGCAAAGGTCAAAATGAACACACACAAAAAAAAAACTTGATTGTATTCAGTGACACTTTGGCGTCGCCCGCTAGAAAATCACAAAATTTAAAGGTGTGGAGGTGGACAGACATTGTGTGTTTGATGTTTCGGGTTTGCCAAATTCAGCTTTACCACACAGTAAAGATTTTTTTTTCGCATGAGGTGACGCGTTAAATAAAACTTTGTCATTGTAATTAACTCGCCAAATAATTACTGGCATCCATCAATAATTCAATCACCAACTGGCAACTTAATCAATCTAACAACCAACCTGGCAAACCCAGCCAAATCTAACCAGGTAATTAAAATATTCAAGCTTATGCACAACTGAACCCGTCCTAATGGAGGTTATTTCACATTTCATGTCAAAGCTTTCCTGGCCATTGCCGAGTGCATGTTGGTATTGTCTGTCTTTTACGATGTGCGCTGAAAACGGCAGCCTTGTTATTTATTTGAGCCAGAAAAGACTTTAAGTGCAAGCGGCGAGCCTCTGGAGACAATTTAGTGTCAGAGATGAACGTTTGATCACGACATTGGATTTTCTGCTGAATTTAAATGAACCGGCGTTTGCGGCATGTTTTGTCGTTCTGGTGAAATAACTGTTCGATATCCCTCTTTGGCCAATTTTTTTTCCCCCTTTCTCTTCCTGCAAGAAAACAATTTAAAAGTCTGAAGAAAAAACGTAACAACGGGACAAAGCGAGAATCTCTTTTCTTAAGTGAAGAGTCTAGCAGAGATGGCAGATTCCAGGAAGATCGAGAGAAAAGGATGGTGAGAAGTGCACACATAAAGACATGCACACAGAGACATAAACACGAACACAATGTTATTAATTATACATTTACATACTCGGTTGCAATTTATTTTACTAATGACCACTGATTAGATATTAGCTCGTGGGGATAGGACAAGTAAAGAAAAAATGGAACATCCTTCATGATTGTGTCGTGGTAACAAAGGTTACCACAGCCTTCCTCAGAATTAAAAAAAAAAAGCAAAAACAAAACCCATTAATGTGGAACTTAAAGCAGCCCTCAAGTTTCAGGGACAGAATAATTGAGGTCAAATTAATAGTTGGCTGGTCTTATGATTAAATCATGATCCTGTTAGCACAAGGATTTACCATAAAGATCCAGTCTGTCAAGCCTGATAATTTGAAAGTGACAAAAATCTATCTGTCTGTTTATCTGTCTCTCTATCCGCCTGTCTGTCTGTCTGTCTGTCTGTCTGTCTACCAACCTCTTGTTTGTCTCTCGATAAATACACAATACATTCCACTATGCATGGCCCATCCACTTCCTTCTCCGTTTGTCTGCTTCAAACAACACAAAAATTGCCTTATCTTTACACACAATAATATATGATTTGATGACACATTGTCAGAACCGCAAATTTCCAGCCCTGACTGACCTTATAAATCTGATTTGAATCTCTTCTTTCTGGAAGAAAACTAAAACGAAGCATACATAAAGTCATACAAAGTAGAGTCCGCCCTGTAACGGAACAGAATACCGAAAGGCAGAGCAACAGGTAGGGGTGTCAGGGACATTTCATGCTCTGATGTCATTGTAATTAATCACTACTTTAAAATTACGGAGAATTTCGTGGTTTGTCAGGGTCAAGAATGTACTGGAAAGTTGCTGAATTTGAACAAGACTGATCGAGTATCACGAAGTGAATGTTTTCGCAGGTGTGTATTGTGGCTATGAGACGTTTGGTTGCCCTCCACTGGATCTGAACTCTTGAGATAAAAACAATGGTATCTTGAAATGTTTAAGTTTATAAATTGCGCATGAGGTTCTCCTAAAAAGTGCAACAGGTGGTGTAATTGTTATTGGTTGTGATTGCTCAATAAACATCAACCTTCCAGCCGTTTATGTCATTGCCTTTGTCTTTTCAACGATTTTTACTTAACAGATTTTGTGGTAAATGGCGCTGAAGATTTAGAGAAGAAATCGGGGTCAGCCGGCTGATTATGTTTTTTACTTTCTGAAATAATGGTTGTAAACAGGCAATGCAGAATTAGAGGGAGAAAAAAGCTTTTAACTGGGACAAATGTGTTTTTTCTATTATATAAGTTAAAATTTATATCTGATTCATTATTGTCATATAAAATTTTCCTAACAGAAAGTTTAACGTCCTTATATGCGAGGATGTGATGAATTCAGACTGGCTATGGCTACTGCTACCATACTTTGGTTTTAGAGGAAATACTGTGTTTTCATGTTAAAGTGACGTGCAGTTACAACTTAGCCCTAATCTTACTGTTATGGATTGTTATGATTCCATTCACTTGTTATTATAGACGGTTGTGTTGATGGGATGTTTGTTCGACTGCATTTTTATAATTGAGAGGTATTCAATCCAAATCTAACTTCCACTCACACACCAGATACTAAATAACAATTGGATTAACTGGCAGACCTGTAGGGTTTATTTACCACTCTAACTACAATGACAATTATGAGTCAGAAACAATATCACAATAATTCATATTAGATTCATAACATATTCAGCTTTAAACTATTGTGTTCTAAATGTTGATTTGCTTCTAATACTACACTATCTAAAACTCTAATATCATACTCTTGCCTATCTCACTATGGAGATACCACATAGAATCTAGGCCTTATACTATAGATGTTCAGAATTATCAACAAAACCCATAATATCATTAACTTCTATTCTCGCTAATTATATAACTAACTAGATCTAGACGTCTAGATCTAGTTCTATATCTAACTCTAGGATGGGCTGGCAACTCCCAGCCTCACCCAGACAATTCAATCACAGTTAGATCCATATAATTCACACATTCACTCTAGATTTAGTTGCAGCTCTAGATGGCAGTTTAACTTTACATCTTGCATTCTCTGGTAATCACTCCTGGTAGATTCATCATTCTCCTATCGGATAAAAGTCATGTTCTTCGCCTCCTTATTGATTGTCAATCATCACTAGCTTCGATCAGATCTGACTTACGATTGTCCTGGCTCTAGGCCAGGGAACAATGGACAATAGCGTTGTGGATCTCAAATCAGCTTATGGATCGACGTCTAGATCAACATCTAGACATGTTGTTCTTGTAAATATTAAAAGATTCATTCAAGTAGAATCATCACTGATCCCTTCGCAGATGGACGTTCTGCCTGGAATGGAGTCCCCCCGTCAGCTGCTCTCTCGGCTGCCTATTGATTATCAATACGACTGCATTGATTGGTTATCAACTTAACGGCCAAGTGACGTAGACAAATAAGTTCTCACCACGTTGAAAACGGGGTGTTAATCTTCATCGATAGCACATTATATTTCCATCTTGATATCCACCATCTCCCCTAGTATATATATTCCCGCTGATTATCTATAGCCCATTCACCATAACACCAGTGATATTCTATTTACTAGAATACTACTGTTTATCTATGCCTTCCTGTTGTTCAATAGTTCTATCTTGCTTAAAATGACGTCATCAAAAAATACCGTCCTTGCATCCTTGACCTTATCTACAAATGACGTATTTCACATGTTATACATATTCACCCTCTAGGTTGTATTAATTAAGTTATTTCCCTTTAACAACATTTGGTCTTGACACTTACCTTAATCCTCAATTAGCAATCATGGTTGAAGGTGCAGAATAACGAAGAGCATAAATTTGGGAACAGATATTTTGTCATCACCGCCATTTTGAAATGAGAAGCAGTTTCCGAAAAAAAAAAATGTTATTGTTGTTTAAATATCGACTTGAAGCTTCCATCAGGTTACAATGGACATTTAAATCAATAAATTATATAGAAAGATGTTAAAGTTACTTATTAGGCTTAGTGCATATTTAATGGGTATATCAACTTTTCCAGACCTAGACTATCTTTGAGTTGCTTTTGAATACTTGTCCTGTTACAGATTTTGTTTTGTTTTCCTGAGAGTACGTGTGAAAAAGGCCAAAGGAAAGGATGGAGCTAAAAAAAAAGAATTTTTTTAATGTGATCGTCTATATAATTAACTGTTACAGAATTGACACATGTTTCCCATTTACAAATTCAAATACATTCATTTGAACCGAATATAAAAAATAATATACCATCATGAGAATTTGGAAAAGATCGTTTTTCATAAGTGCATCCCAAGTTACCTAATTTTCCCTTCTTCAGTAAACTGGCCATAGATTACAATATCTTCTTATATTTTTTGGTTTTCATTTTTCTGGGTGACTACTTTGCGCCATGAACCATATCAGGTTTTGTTTACACAAAGCACAGTGAATTTTTCATTAACTTTTAATGTCAAGGATAAATTTGTCTAATTGGCCACAGTAATCTTGTCGTTGGCGACGTGGTCACAGAAACGATATCGGAAACAGATCATAAAGTGGTCACAAAGATGCCATATAATAGCGAGTATTTTGGGCCCTATGGCCCAAACAGCCTTGCGCTTATAACGGCAAAGCTATAGGATTTTCAACAACTGGAGATCACTTTACATCCCCACTGAGTTAATGGTCGTTTACAGTAAACACAAATATCTCCTTTCTTCAGTCCTTCGGCCGCCTTGTCTCCCGGCTGTTTCCCTCATCCCTATCTGTCCTTTTTCAGCCTCACTCCCGGATCTCCTGCATTTTTTATAGTATTATTTTCTTAAATCCCTTTGTTTTTATTAAAAAGTCCCCACTCTACCTCAGCCCCCCGCCCCGCCCCCCCCCCTCCCCGGTCAATGTCCCTATGTCATCCATTACCAATTCCAGCGGTCGGGCCCTCCGCCCTTGTGGCACGGTGTTAGTTTGATGTTAGCGTCGAGTGTCGAGAAAGATAAATGTCAAGTTAGTAGCGGGATGAAAGCGACCGGGCACTTGAATGCACCGAATGAACTCCTGCACCTGTGCCTCTCCAGTTTACCTACGCCAAGGTAAGACACCGACGGGGAACGATGGAACAACAACAGCGTCCAAAGGAGATGAAGAATATTATCTTTGTAATCTGACCACAGCGGGGTGTCATACCAAGAAGACAGCTTCATCTATGGAAGCCCAGTTGTCGGCAAGTGGTCAGTTGACGGCTAAATGGGACAGCTCTGTTGAGCGAAGTGCTCGCAGTACGCACGGGTACAGTAAGTTTCTGTGCACGTTGCAGATACCCCGTCGTCTCAGCTGTTCATCAGTAGACTAACATATGTAGATAAACGCAAAAACATTATCAGCTAGTTAAAGATAACACACTACAGCACTGCTTTTGGCTACTGTGGGATATTTGAAGTACTTGTACAAATTCTGTGAGTTTGATGTTGGATTTCCAAGCAGCACAAAAAACGATAGATCGCAAAATCCTTCCACTTGGGACAAATTACGTATTCCTGTCTTCCATCTATACAGTTTTTACCCTATGGGGTATCTCGTTTCTCCCCGTAGCTATCTATTAATTACACATTTTTAGTTTATCTGCCGAAAAATTTGATACATTTGAATTTTAGGTTTCATGCCATGCTATCTGCGGATCTCTGTAAAGTTTTTACACTAAAAAAGAAATGTTCAGTAGTTAGTCGACGTTAGCTTTAATTTTATGACTTTTTAAGATTCTTTTTCGATGTAGTGGTGAGATTGAATTCCTCAAGTTATTAAAACAAGTATCGTCTAGTACCATGATGTTCTAATGTCAACTTTCAGAGATACGTTCTAATAGGTACGAATAACTAGAGCGTATCTCTTTATGGCTCTTGTTAACAGTTCGGTTTTAAACAGAATGCGGTTGACACAAAATGATTACGACGTGAACAGAGATGTTTTGAAGTTGTGACAGTCTGTTGTTGTTGTTTTTTTCTCGCCACGTAGGTGGCGTGGCAGTGGTGAATACATTGTCAGCCTCTTCATTATCATCACCAACCTCAGCATCATCATCATCGTTGTCGCAATCATGGTCTCCATCCCCATCAAGACCAACATCATCACCAGTATCATCACCAACATAACATCATCATCATCATCGCCACCACAACCATCACCATCATCACCATTACAACATATTCATCATTATCATCGTCTCAGTCATCTTAACTACCACATTCATTTTTTCCCCTTTATTCCAAAATTATGGAGAAACGAAAAAATGATGAAAGACAGAACTGTTCCCAAAGCATCCTCTGTCTGATTGTTGTCAGAGTTAAAACGAATTATTTTGTCAAGGTGAAATTTTACACATGAAAGGAAAACAACTCTCATTAAGTAAGCGTTTGTCCCATAAATCCTGTATCCCCTGTAGTTGTAAAAATTCGTATAAGTTGATAGTCCCTTTGTGTTTCCCTTACGCAATAAAACTGTATAGCCTGTTAACCGTCAGCAGAGTTTACAGCTCCTTGACATCACCAGATACATAAAATAAACTCCGCCCACAATACCATCCCGGCATTTTCCCCATCTCGTGAAACTGCAACATTTTCTAGAGCTTTAGCCTGCTGGGAATAGACAGAAACATGAAGACATTTTGGAGATAGAAAGTAAAGCAAAAAGAGAAAATTTGGAGACGGAAAGTAAAGGAAAAGGTAGGACTTGAAGAGAAGGTCAAGCACTCAAAAGAATGTTTCATTTTAATACAGCGAAGATGTTTGCACTGATAAAGAACAGTGTTCAGAAATAGTGCATGTGCATGGCAGTAAAAATACATAGAAATCTGCGGAGAAGTGGCGGGATGGCACAGAACAACTAGAAAACTGCTGAATTATTAGTGAAATCAAAACAATTACTATATTTCATTAGCAGTATTACCATTTTTAATTTATTTCTTAAAGCAAATTTGTTAACATTTGAACATTTTATCCATACAATGATAAACATGCCTTATTACTTTAGGATGTAGAGGTTGACAGGGGATCATAAGGGAAGATAATTAAAACTCCCTCAGAAGGAGCAGTTGGCGTTCGCCCCATTCCTTTCATTATCTGTGCAACGCCCCTGCAGTTTCGGCAAATTTATGGGATGACAACTCCCGCGGTTTACAAGAAAACTCAAGTCATTTTCTGACTTTGTTCCCGAGCAAATCCTAGTTACCTTCTCTTGTTCGGTGCTTTTGTAGGAACGGGGTTTAATGACTCTAATCTCTCTCCTGACATCTTGAATTTTGTTTCTTTTCTCAAGTTAGGAGCTGCCTCGTGAGTCTCAAACTCTGATCTACGGACGGGCACGTTCAGATAGCTGACATTTAGGCCAAAAATATCATAGATTTAAAGTTACTAATTGGCCCGCTGGCTTCGGGAATACACAGATGTGATGTTTAAGTGGATTTTCGATCACCAATGTGTAAATTGAGGCGCAGAACGAAATTTCCTATCACACTTTTTAATTTCTACACGAAGAAAATGCGTCTTCATTTTCCGGCTCAGAATGTGGGAACATTTTCTTCTGTTCAACTCAGTTGCGGCTCAAAATCAACGAACGTATTAAAAATCTAGGGAACTTCAAGATCTTTTAGAATTTGCCCATGCAAACCTTTGCGTCTTTCTATGCGTTTTATGACATTTTGTAGAATTTAAGGCTCAGCGGTAAAAAAAAACCTTTCATGATTACATTGGGGGGCCGTCCTTCATAACATAGTGATTTTCAAAAGGCCGGGAGTTATTAAGAAGGAACTGAAAATTCCTAAATGTAAGATCCTTTCGGTCAGGTATCTAATGAATTTCTAAACCTGAACAAAAACAACACTAATTGTCCAGATTTTTACAGCTTCGGATGTCACTCGGGAAAAACAATTTTTCACAAGGCCTGGCATTGCTTTTGTGAGTTTTTTATGAATTGAAGGGATTAGTTGTAAACTATGCCTAGGTCCACCAGAACTCTGAAACTAACAGTGTACTTATGCACAAAGGTCAGCAAGTACACTGTCTTCGAGAAAGCACATTGAACCAGGACTGTTGGTATCAGAGTATAGTGGTATATTGAAAAACCTGAAGCCTATAGAGCACATCATACACGAAAGTCACTTTTTGCTCACTATCCTAAGTTTAGCTTCTTTTAACTCAGGCACGACACAGAAATAAACCCTTTAATTTTATGAGTCGTCGAGCTTATTTTTTGGATACATGAAATCCTATTTAACGCTGATTTCCAATTCGAGGTGACCCAACTTTATCTTCCACTTCAAGAGCTCAGACACAGGTAGTTGAGAGTATTGGATGTGGAACACCAGGGAAATAAAAACAAGCGCCATTTTTTGAAACAAGAGCAAGGATGTGGAATGTAGCGAGATGGTTGAGGTTCTAATCTTCAGCCGCGCAGACAGTGTTAACTTTATGGTGCATTTAATACTATTATTTTTTATGATGATAATCTCTTTTCAGAAAACGATTGATAATAATAAAAATAATAATAATGACAATACAACAACAACGACAACTACAACGTCTACTACTACTACTACTACTAATAATAATAATAATAATAATAGTAATGATAATGCATTTAATAATATAAGTGGGAGCCAATAATATTCTGCGAACTTAAAAGTAACAAAAATGTCGAATAAATAATTCCAAGCATTCTATGTCACGCCGACATGATAAAAGAATATATTTTATCAATACGGTAGGAACATTATTTTAAGTAAAATGTTATTGAGATCATCCGCATTCTGAGGTCACGTCCAGTCAGGACTTGAGAAGTTAACACAATACGTCGTGTCAGTTTTAAGTCTGTAAGGGGTCATCGGCATCTCGTCACATTGAAAAACTGAGTTATACATGCCATCCAGATAGCTGTGAAAGGTCCTATAACACCTGGCCCATTTGTGTGCTATCATTGTGAAGTCATCTAAAGTTTATTAATCAAACAGTTGCATTCAGCATAATGTAGGGTAACAAAGGCATGCACAGATAAACACATGTTTTCACACAGATTTGTGCTAGGATATTCATAATGGTATCCTGCCATGCAGACAACTCTATGAGTTTCTGCAATGGTCCTGGCTATGAGTCAACACTTTTCCTGTTTCCGGTGCTCACTTTTAATGTGCGACAATGAGGGCACCAGTGTTTGACGTTATCAAAGAATAATTGTTAACAATAAATATAAATGTAGATCCATAAAAACAAAGCCTCTCATTTCATAATTTGTGGAGGAATACCTGTCAGGAAATGGGTAGTTTTAAATCTGTTTCAGCTCTTTGATCAACACAGGCGGACAAAGAAGTAGACAGAAATATTTTTGGACTATTTTTATGTATGAAAAGATTTAGAAACATGAAGTTTATACGTTAGGAGATAATATATTAAAAAATATTTTGGATATTTTTTTCTTTCTTAATTGCTTTAACGCTCCTTCCCGGAAAGTGTACCCAAAGCGGTATTCTTCCGGGATTAAGTATGTATTTTTCCAGTACGCTTATTTGCATGGAATCCACAGGGTAGACATCAATTTTACAGTTTTGTTAGTCGTCAAAGCGATGAATGCCCGAATATGATATTATATTTTATAGTTAATATCAGCCGTCCTCAGAAACAGAACAGTTTAATTTGCTCACTCCTTCTTAAACGCACTTTTTCACATCATATTTTGCTGAGATGTGTGGGCAATGTCAAATTCACATTTCTCATATTCGTTTCACTCCAAAAAACCGTTTCATTTTTTAAGTTAATTTATGCAAATTTCATTTCCGTGACGACAATAGAATCGTATGTGGACTTCGGCAACAGATCAAATATGAAACTGGTATAAAAAGGTTGTCAAGAGGTCTCAGGCTGCTGGTACATCTGTATTTGTTTGGATGATCTTGTCTGTAATTTAAGTTAATAATTTATTCCCAAACATAAACGTTTATCCACGCGGTTGGCCAACACACACGTATTTCGCATGCCGAGCGAGGAACAATGATTTCGTTTACATCGATTAAAACAAAATAGTTCGGCGAAGAGAGTGCGCCTTGCACATGTGTCCTTAAGCAAATAATCTAATAAACATTGCGGGATCCTTCGTTGAAAGCCATCAATCGCGTAAGCTAGATAACATTTGGGGCCCCCTGGATAACAATACCTAAAGCGGTGATCCATTCAAAGGCCACAGAGAGCCCGGAAAAGCAATTCAACTTTTTGTTAATTTCGAATCCAGAAGAGTCTCGAATTAATAGCCATACAATATTTTCTCATTTTTTAAAGTATTAAAATATTATCATTATTAGGCGGTCTGTTTGCGCTCTTAACAGATGAATTTTTACTTTTGTCCACGATAATAAAATAGAAAGAAAAAAGCTGCAAGCCCGCGGTCGCTTTTGATGATTTTTCCCCCCTCCGAATAAAAAGTGAATGAAGCAAACGCTGGTTGGATAAAAAAAAAAGTTTATAAATGTTTGTAATAATTGATTTCAAATCAGACACATTCTGACAATTGCAACAGTTGTCCTGTGTAAATTCAGCTGATCTTAGCAAAAGTCTTAGCAGATTCTTCACAACCCCAGTGCTTTTCAACGGAGATTGAAAGAAATATTTGCTCTGTACGTCAAGGGGATGGCAAAAAATCTTTCTTCTTCTCCGTTGAATTGAGGGCACATTCGCTCGGGGGTTCGTGGGCAATAACTTACCCGCCCCCCCCCCCTCTCGCCCATATATGTAAGGAATAGCAAAAAGCTTAAAGTGAAAGGACTTGGGGGGAGGGGGGGGGGGTAGAGGCGGGTGAAGGGGCAAGGGGGGAGAGGGTGGCAGAATGGGAAAATGGAATGTATTCGTCATCCGTTTGCTTTAGCGTTAAGGTCACTGGGTACATGTTTTAGGAGGTGGTTCGGGGCTAACACCATATGTGAAAATAGCTTCAGAAAATGGTTTTTCTCCTTCTCTCTCTCTGTGTCTCTCTCTCTCCCTCTGCTCGACCAGTATCTGCGCCCTCTTCGTGTTTCTTTTCTTCTTCTTCTTTTCTTTTTTCCAGTGTCCCTCATCCAATCTGTTCTGTGCTCATACTAATAGATTAACTAAAACACATCTTCCATCTTACGCTCTCCCTGCCATCATTCCTCTCTCATGTCCTACGTACTTTCATACCTCCTGCCAACATATTTATGTTCCTCCGGCGTTCTGTCCGTCCACTCATTCTTTCCCTCCTACTACCTGCTCTTTTCAGTTTATTCAATTTCCCTTCTCCCTCTTTCACTCTATCATATTCATTACTTTTTTTTTTCTTACTTTCTCTCCTTCCACGATGGTGAGAATTCTCTTCTTGAAATTAAAAAAAACAACAATTATGGTATTTTTTAAATTCATTCAGTTCCCCCCCCCCCCCATCAATTCTCGTGTTCATTACCCCCTACGCCATTTTTTATTCCATTATCACCATTGTCCCCCTCCCCCCATCTACAGGACATCAATTGTGCCCAAGAATACAAGAGTTGTCTATAGATCTCGACATATATTGTTTTAGTGGAAAGTGCCAATGTATTTTTTGCTTTGATTTAAATAGGGAAAATAAGGGGAAATCAAGGAACTAATTACTTTATTTTGTCTCCGGGGAGTTAAGCCTTTATTGCACTGAAAGCTCGGCCGGTCTTGTACTCGCTCGCACAGTTATCTCAGTTTTCGACATAAGTGGAGTTTAGACCATTCTCTTATTAATGAGCACGACCGAGTGTTGAAGGGTGCTGTCCTCACCATAGTGAGCAGCCTCGGCGTCATCAATAAATATGAGTTTGAGTCCACGTCACGATCATAGTAGCCTACACATGGTAACATCGTGCCACATCTGCCTCTAAAAGTTTGATTGAATTTGTGATTTGGCAACACTTTTTTTTTTTAATTTAATTTTTTTTTTTGGTGTGTGTGTGTGTGTGTTGGGGGGGGGGGGTTACCCATTATGGAAAATGTTGAAAATGTTCCTGTTCTGTCCCTTTCCTCTCCCCAACCCCTTCAAATATAAGTGTGGCTTTGAATTCTTAGAGAAAGGCATAAAGTATTTCGGATTTATAAGCCGTCTAAATTTGACTGAAAACGGAGCAACAGGTTCGGCGGTGTGTGCACGATTGTTGCAACAGCTGTCGGAAGAGGCAATGGGTTTTCAATGGTTATATTTAAAAACAAACAAATATACAAAACAAAACTTCAAATACATCTCACAAATGAGAGATATCATCGAAATAAGCGGACTTTTTATATGATATTTAACTATGGCCGAATCATGTATTATTTGTGTAACATACAAAATGTTATAATTGAAATAAAGCAGAAAATTACATGATTGTTTGTGTATCAAAGTAATTCAAGATTTAGAAACAAAAAAAATTTGGAAATTTTAACTGGTATCTGTTGTTGTTTTTTTTTGTTCTCGTCTTTGTTAAAGTCTGCCGTTTTCTTTTATTTTGAAACAGTATCTTCTCTTGTGGAATATAGTCAGGATAGTTCTCTGAATTTTACATTCATTCGTTCTGAAAATAGCGCTTACATGCCGCAATTGACACAAACTAAGCTGGAAGGTGTTCCCAAGGTACAGTGCGCGTATATACAGTATTTAGTGGGAAGAAATTTGGCTGTCTGAAACTGATATGGGTTGTCTAGTCGGATTAAATTTCTACCACACCCCCATTCCAATCCCCTTCCCCTTCCCTCGTCTCTAGAATTTTCCAGTAGTTTGCACTGATGAAGAGAATGACCTTTTTGCCTTGAAAAATATGATTTTCAACCACCTCCACTTTTTTCTTTAGCATGAAAACGTAAAATTTTATCTTCCTTCTGAACGGTACCAAGAAAATGATGCTGTTTCTCATTGACAAATTATACAGGTGAACTTAGATTTATGCTGCTAGAAGGAAAGACGGAGCCTGGAGTCAGCCAGTGTCTCAAGTGAAAAATTGAAAATTGAAAATTGAAAGGCACTCTAGCATATATCCATATTATATGCGGTTCACCGAGCGCATTGGTGCAAGTGTAATTATATATATATATTCCATTTACTGGAATAGACAGATCTAATATAATGCAATTCAGTTTTGCGGCATTTTTTTGTTCATTTCTTTACTAACTTATTTCTTTTAGACCCCAAATAAAAACCATGAAAACGCTTAATTGCATGTAACAATGTATCACGTGTAATAAAGCTTCCGTATTTCACATTCAGATAAATCTAGGGGTCACAGCATCATGACGGTGGACAAAGGAGGGGGCAGGCTTGGCAAATGGGGAGGGGGGGGGGGGACAATTTCATATAGTTCATGAACTCTTGTGCTGTGAACCTAATACTCGGAGTGCAGCATCAACATACATGATTGGCCGGAGTAACGAAAATGCGGGTAGACATGGCCTCTGGTTTTTGTTGAGTAGAAGGCTGCATGAATCAGAAGTCACAGGCGATTATATGCAGAAATTACGCTACTGGGAGAACAGAGAACAAGAGGAAGAAAGCGCAGATGGGGATGATGAGAAAACTAACAAACAACGAAAGAAAAACGTAACGACTGTAAGAAAGAAAACAGATCAAAGAATCCACGTAAAAAATAATAATAATCAGTAGCCCGAGGAAAGGGGAGACTGGCGAGGGGGGGGGGGGGGGTCACTGCGTACATAGTGCATGACAGAAAATGTGTGTAAAAATATAGGGCAAAACGAAACACAAGTTGAATATAACCAGGAATCCGGGGATGAAAACGGCAATTATAGTAACAAAGGAGTGCAATGGTCATTTTCGTGCACACACAGGAGATAGTGGAATGTCTATTTGAAGAACAGCAATCTTATGACGGTTCTATTTGGGGGAGAGCAAAACCTGAGAGATGCTTATAATGCAGTCTAGCTGGTTGAACATTCAAGAATTTGTTTTAAACCAAAAACAGATGAAAACGCCACCCAAGCAGTGAAGTTTAAATAGTTTCACTCTGATTTTTCACCTCAAACGGAAGGCTAGTTCTTAAGAAAGCAAAAGGCAGCCGGTGTTTAGCCAGGAAGAAAGTGTGACACCTAACCGGTTAATACTATTTTAACATCTTTGCATCTACCTGACACTAACGGTGATGACTTTTGGCTATAAACCACGATTGGAAGCTTCCTATTAGCATATTATTATTATAGCAAATAGCAAGACTGGAGTGAAATGTGGACAACCGGGCACACTTAAGGCAACACTTGGACTGATAAAAAGAAGGGGGTAAAAAGCAGAGAAGAGCTGCTTGGGTCCACGCACTTCGCTAGCAGATCCCTTCCATACGGCCACATTATTCGCTTGAGAGCAGCCCGTGAATGCAATGCGCCATAATCATTGTGAATCTTTTGTTGGGCTCCGAATGGCAATATGGCTTTTTATTAAGTTTATACAGAAGGGAGAAGTCGAATTAAATAAACTATGATTTCCGCATCGCTTTCTGGGGAAGTTTTGCATTTTTACTTTGTATCTTACTTTCAATTGCGAGCTTAATATGCTATTGAGAGTCAGCTCCGTGAAGTAGCGTGGTGAGAATGCCAGCAGGATAATGAACAAATTCAATCGTTCGCTTTCTGTAAATGCCAACCAAATTGAGCACTCGCTTGTTTGGGTATAGTGCCTACTGTTGCCAATAGTGTTCACACCAATCCACGAAGAGCATTCTTTAGGCCTTTCCGCTCATAATGTAGCAGGACAAGTGATCCCTGGGGGGTCAGAGGGTGCAAAACTTCCCAGCCAGGGGACGATGAAGTTGAAACGCCTGGCGACTTTCCCTGTGCAGAAACCTTCTTTGTTCCACATTGTCGTTTACCTTTCTGTGTTTTTGAACGTCTCCAATGAAAACAGTTAATGACCTAATCAATCAGCGAGACTTCGCAATGAATGAAGGCAAGCTTGAATGTGTTGCAAGTTGGTAAACAGACAGTTCATCAGCACTAACATAAGATGAATGGCAATTAAGCCAAGTGGTTTCCTTTCTTAACCACTTGAGGCAAGAGTTTCAAAGGGTATAACGAAATTGGGACTCGTTGGGGTTTTGTTGTGACTTTTTGTTTCTCATAAATCGTACATTCTTCACATAACTTTCGTGTCCATCAAAGCAAGATAAATCAGCCTGAACCGTGAAAGGGCTGAACGGTCAAATAGAAATCAGAGACGAAGAGTGAAAGTTTAATATAGAAAAAGTACGAAAGAAAATATGAATTGGAATTTTTCATTTTTGGGGGATGCCAAGTGCACTTGGTTTGGATCCCTCTGGTTTTAGATTTCCAATATAAAGATAATCCTATTTAAATAGTTGCAGTCCGACCAACTAGAACGCCACATTAGCATCTCTCAGTCCGAATAATGTTGCAGTTGCTCCCCATAAACATAAGGAATGGATTCCATGGAAAGAGACTCTGCCAATAATGCACTTCAGCCACCTACAGCGTAGGAAGATGCTTAAAGAGACTTGCAAAATATCTGCCCTTTTCAGACATCTCATTATGTCCCTGATGGCAGTAACTTGACAGATTAATGGCAGATGTTTGATTCCAGCTGCCACAAACTGAAACAGCCAATTATATCCAAAAATATTTATTTTTGTTGTGCTTTGCGGAAATTATAGTATCAACAGTCTTCTCAGTTGATGGAATGTAACCACGGCTGTTTCTGACCGTTGTCCAATGTTTAGTATGTTCTGTGTATTGGTGAATGAGTGTGAGTGGTAGAATGTCTGCAAAGCTCGTGGAGCTTGGATTTGACGGGATTAAAGGCTATATAAATTTTATATTATATTGTTATTGTGGAATAAGTTCGAAACATAATATAATACTCTATATCACAGCTTGGCACCATGACCTCCGTTGATTGATCCCTGTACGAATGCTGAAGTACAAAAATCCAATAATTGATGGATTAAATCAGCCCCGATGGACTAATGTTGAGGACGGGACGAATGTGCTTTTGTCAAGATATTTCATATGACTAGGACAGTCAAGAAAAAGAAATTGCTTGTCCAATATAACTGTTTCAGCGACATTTTTAGTACCGTGGGTTTATACAATCTTATTCAAAGGACAAATCATTCAAGTGTTCCAAATATTAATATTTTCCTCTGTGCAGTGCAAGAGGTGATTATCACCCTTTTCACAAATAAGTTCTTGCACCGAACTGAAATTTGTTTGAGAGAATTTGTTTGTTTGTTTTGTTTTGTTTAATGCCTAACGTTTAGTAAATAATTAAGGATTCAGATTTCTTTAGCCGGAAAGGTTTTGAGTTCAGTCGTGCTCAACGTTTATGATTTCATTTATTATGGTTTTGTTGTTATTGTCGTTGATTTATCTGTTCCAGACTGACGAATTTATCAGTAATAGATAAAACTAGAGCGACGTTTATATAGCTATTTACTAAAGTCATAAAACTATTAAAATTTATCAATGTAGTTGCCTACGTGGGGTAAAGGTTTGGCGTCTATTTTCTTGGGTTCTTTAAAAAAGCCGTCCATGCCATTGCCAGCGAGTGGTTAAAAAAAATCGTCTTTACTTTTTATGTTATTTTCTTGGATAGATTAAAATGTCCAGTGGTGAGCATATCATGTCATTTGATTTAGGCAAAGGACAGTCGGACTGATTTATCGAGCCCAGCAATAACAGTTATACATTTCATAGTAAGCCCATAACCTCAGCTAATAAACGGAACAACACTTAAGGTAACTATAATAATATTGTGTGTTTTGGATGGAAAGAGCACAAAGTGGCATGTACATCTTCAAAAGGTTGCCAGACGTGAAAATGCACCGTAGACATACGAGACTTCGAGATTTTTGCAATGTGTGTGACCATGAGTCATGTGTTACAGGCAATGTTCGTCCTCGGGCCAATTTAAAAGAGCACAGTGCAGAAAGACGTGTATGGCCTACAGAAATGCAAGGTTCCTCCAGTGCGAAAATGCTGCTATTCTGCAGCTCTGTCACGAAGAAAACCCATATGACTATGTACTCCCTGTCACGAGTGGAGTGAGTGCAATTAAGGGGATTGCTACAGAGCGGGTGTAGAGTAAGAATGGCTCACGGTAGACAAGTAAGATAAGCGTGCTGTCGTGAGTAGGGGGGGGGGGGTCTGAATGAGGCGAAAGCGCTGTATTACTATCACTGCAAGTTAGAAGGTCCTACGGAACGGACCTGTGAATAAGAGCCCATCGGGCAGACATAAGGGGAGCAGTCGAGAAGACTAGTGAGAGAGTCTTTCCAGTGATGACTGGTATGTAGAACGTTGATTGATTATTATGATTGATGTATTATATTATATTCGTCTATTACCATGATGTAAATAAGTATATGTGAGGAATGTGGAAGTCCTTGATATTGGATATAGCAATGTGCGCCATGAGCGATAGATGAAAGTGAGTTCATGGATTTGTAGCGCGAGTGAGTAGTGTGTACTCCGATGGAAGTGTGTTACCGTAAGATGTGTGGTGAGTGAAAGGTGAACTAGTGTGTGTACGCTTCATGGATTGTAAGGAGAGGTGGAGTGAATAGGAATGGTAGGGTATTATACCAATGTAATGTTATTCTTGTAGGTGTCGAGGACGGGCCGCAGAGCCACCTCGATGAGCACAGGGGATAGGCCAGCATAGGGCCGGAGGCCACACATAGGCCAGAAGTGAGGCTGTCAGTGCAGGACAGTAGAGGCACATAAAGTCGTGGCAGTCAGGCCACGGACAGGGACGTAGATATGAGCGTGAATGTGATAATGCACTATTGCCATGTTGAGGGGAGAATGTACTATTGAAATGATAATGTACTATTGAAATGATAATGTGTTATTGCCCTGCTGAGGTGCTAGGGGAATGCTAAGGTGTATGACAATAGGAAGGTGATATTGAGAGACTGCGGTGCCAGTAAATTATTAATGTGCTATTAAGACCCTGAGGGGAGAGGCTGAGGCCGAAGTGCCTTTAGGAGTAACTACCGGATTGTGGATCCGAGGGAGAGTGTGTGTGAGAATAAGGCCGTTGTACGGCAGTTGATTTCAATAATATAATGTATGTAATTGCGCTATTATCTGTATAATTATGTTTAATAAATGTGTGAGTCTGATGGATTGTTCTGTTAAGTGTTAACTTGTTTGTTCGTGATTGTTGTCCTGTCATAACTTATTACATCTCCCAGTCTGGGATTTGTGACACTCCCAACTTGGGTCAAATTCACTTATTAGCAATTGTTCTATAATGTGAAATGCGCTTTGCCATCTTGTCTGGGTTACAAATTTATACGCCTAATAGTTTCTTATAAGCCTGACAAAATGGAAATTAAACATAGAACGAAGAGTTGCGACAAGTCACGTTTATTTTTTTGAGGAACCTGTAACATTTGTTTTTTTGGCATATTCGGTTTATTGCCATACCACGGCAGTTTGGGCGATGACGTCAGTGCTTTTGCTCACACAAGCCACGCCTCAGAGAAAAATATGCACTCGTCCCAAGTTGCCTCCAGCTTAACATTTGGAATTTCTGATGTATTATCTCTTCTATGAGATGAAAATAAGTTGCTTTCAAGTACATGTAATTTGCCTTGCTTACAGCCCCGGTTTCGCTCATTAACAAAAATAAAATTGCAAAAGCCATCGTAAATCACGAAAGAAAATGATCATAAGAAAATGCGGTTGAAGACACCCTGATATTGGAATCACATTAAAGGATAACCCCCTGCCTTCTTGAGGTGCTTTAGAACGTGTACTTTTAATCCATGTGCTATTAGCTCAATCAGCGGTTCTAACACTGTGTTTCATAGTATACATAAAAGGGTCTCGGAGGTAAGCGGTAGGAGCATTTTTTTTTAACAAACTTGCATGCATGATTGGATATATAATTATCTATTTGAATGGTCGATCAACAGCAGTTCTCAGCAGATTTTTGTTTTAATCCCTGGCTCGATTTCATAGATTCCGTCCCTCGATATGCAAGTGTAACAGAAATATTGTAATTACTTTTTTTTTTAAATATTCATTCTGACAGCTGTGTCACTTATGTAAAGGTCCTTTCATTTCTGAAATGTTCAGAAATGTTATGCTGCATGACATTTCTAGGTTGGGGGATTAAGTGGCGACAACATTGCCAGGACCGCTTTTGTTCCGGTCAAATTTCAACCGCTAAATTTTGTGTTACATGAGCCAAATGCAAACTGGCATGCAAAATGAGCCCACACATCCGAGAGGACTTTGAAGAACGATCTTATTTTTCCTAGAACGCGAGATGTAGAAAATTTGAAAACAAACATACCAAAAAAGGAATGATCAAATTTCCTTTACTGTTGCTGAACTGAAACCCAGTGAACTTTGACTTGAAGGGCAAGATCCGCACCTTTAGACAATAATGTTCACATATGACAAATTCTGGAAGTTGCCACTGACCCGAAATATTTGAGAAACTCTGCACAAATTACTCCCTCAAGCTTTAACTAATCATGATTATTAACCCTTTGAATACTGACACCGTGAAAAGCTAGATTTTCCCAAGACCAGTTTATATTAAGATTCACGTATTTCAATTACTTTCAATGGTAAATATGAATCTTAATCAGGCTATTGATCTATATTTAAAAGCCAGTAACGGAGGAACAAAACATGCAAATAATGCAGCAGTAAAAAGTTAGCGGCGATGTTGTTTCAGTACTGAAAGGGTTAAAGTTCGCACATAGCTGAGAACAAAAATTGTTTTAAGTGAGTTGGTTGGTTGCTTGCTTGCTTGCTTGTTTGCTTGATTGGTTGGTTGGTTGGTTGGTTGGTTGGTTGGTTGGTTGGTTGGTTGGTTAGTTGGTTGGTTGGTTGATTGGTTTGTTGGTTTGTTGGATGGTTGGTTGGTTGGTTGGTTAGTTGGTTTGTTGGTTGGTTAGTTGGTTGGTTGGTTGATTGGCTTCAGAAATAAAAGCTTGTACTTTCAAATGTCAAGTTTTTACTCAAACGTGTACCACAATGTCATCAGGACTCCGCTTCGCTAACTTGTCGCAATTCAGCATTTCTTAGAATAAAATTATTTGACAGAATTGACCGACCCACGATGCGCCCAAAACACGGAAAGTTTATTATTCCAAACTCCATTTCTCATTCATGCTGTAAATCTCTTCTTAGTATGAATCGAACAGAAATATCAGTAATATCAACTGCATCATTGGTATTGCGTACTCTTTGCCTAAACAGAAAGGTGTTCTATTGAAGCTTGTGATGAACCTATCTGAATATGTTTGCCATTAATTTGATGATATGATGAGATTGATTTCCAGCTAGCATAAGTACATCTCCTCCTTCATAATTACTCGCTTCAGGCAACCCATTTTTAAACAACACGGGGATCACACAGGAGAAATGAAAGGAGAGAGAAAAAAAAAAGATGCAGGAGCGGAAAGGTGCCACAATGACAACATAATATACAACAGCAGTTACAACAACAATTACAACAGCACAACGTCAATCACAACAACACAACGACAAAAGAACAGCAACACTAATGAGATGGCTGTCATAGACCAAAAACAACTACAACAATGAGGCAAGCATCGTGAAGAAAAAAAACAAGAACGGAGAGTACGATTTTCCTCATGTCTACTTTCCCGCCTCTTTTCCCATCTCTCCCCATTCAACACAATGTACCATGCTTCTATATCAGCTGTTCTCAATCCTTTCCGTTGTGGCTACCCCTGGTAACTTTTGGAAAGTAAATTTACCCCCAATCTGTTTTGTTCAAGGATTTTAGTTCTATATATTTTCGTTTTTTCACAGAGATATTCTCTTCTGAATGAGGTCACTACGTCGGCTACATGGCATTTAAGAAGTATAAAATACAGAACTTTTAGTCCATAAAGGTAGAAAGAAAAAAAAGCATTGTTTCATAGACTATGCTTACCTCAATTAATATTCTGCTCAGTTTTAGAATTTTTTTTCTTGTTTGTTATCGAATTATAATTTTAAAAAAAAAAAACAGCATGTACAAATTCAGAATCAGCAAATTTCTCCCCATCCCCGGCTGGCGAAATGTTACCCCCTGGGTTTAAATTTACCCCAAGTTGGGAAGCCGTGTCCTTTACCGGGCTACTTTGTATCAGAAATTCTCAGAAAACATTGCTCTGCCCACAACCACATTTTGTATAGAGCGAGGGCTGCATTTGAAACACAAAAGTACATGGTGTATTTGTACTGTCATTAGCGCTAATGGATCACCAGAAAAGTAGGTGTGTGTTTTGGAAGGGGGCGGGGGGAGAGACCAGTGATCTACAAATCTGTTTATATAAAGATTCTGTTCAAAGAATAAGAAAACCTTAAGCAGGCCTGTTTGATTTGAATCGCTTTATATACAAAAGCAGTTGGAAGGAAAGGAAAATAGCTATGTGTAAAGAACACACTGTACTTGTAAGGGGAAACAACAACAACTCGTGTGCGGCATTTGGAAGTGAAAGAGAATTTTATTTCAGTTAGTAATGTGGTGTCCTCTGTTTAATGGGACAAGGTGGTCTAGAGGTAAGTTGCTCGCCTCTCATGCCAAGGGTCCCGGGTTCTAAACCCGGGCAGTGCAGGCATGTTGGAAATTGGATTTTTCTCATATTTTCAAGTCCCTGGTCCTATTGGGGGGTAGGATCGAGCACCTAGTCTTCTCGGATAAGGACGAAAAAATTCGGAGGGCCCGTGTGCACGTTGCGCACGTTAAAGATACCTTGGCAGTTGGAAATCGTAAAGAGCAGGCCGAAAGGCCGCTGCCCGGGCAAAATTGAAATTAATAGATTAAAATTTATCCATATCACCCCCCCCCCCCCGCCAGAATTTATTATTCATTATTAAATATATTTTGTTATTAATAAATATTCAAATATTATTTGAGTTGTGTGTTGTGTGAACTGATGTGAGTTGTGTGTTGTGAACTGCTGTGAGTTGTGAACTGTTGTGAGTTGTGAACTGCGCCTAACAGGCTGCGTTACAATTTGCTCTGAGATAGAGAGAGAGAGAGTGAGCGAGACAGGGAGAGAGAAAGAAGCAGTGCAGTATGTTAAGCGCTTCGCATGCAGCTCCATTCTGCTCTGTGGTTGACATGTTGTTTCTGTAAAGCGCATAGAGCATTTTAAATGGATATGCGCTATATAAATGCTATACATTATTATTATTATTATTAATGAGATTATGCCAGAATGATAGAGCATTCATGTTACGGCACGTGCACTAAATAAACAAATGCACACACCCGCAGAAGCACACAGACGCATGCGCACACAGAACCATTTAGGCTAATATTCAACATTTCTTCAGAACCATACGGCAGTTCCATTTATTCTGCCAAAAATGTGTTCTTCCTTCCCCGAAATTTTTTATTCCATAAACCAGTTATGTCAAACGTGCGGCCCGCGGGCTGCATGGGGCCCGGGGCCCTTTATAAACTCAAGTACGGCCCGCGACAAGTCCGATGGATATAATTTCAAACTGGATATTGAGCTTGTCCGTTTAGCCACAGACGGTGCTACCGGCATCACTGGCAAACGTAATAGTGTGGGTGCGAAATTGCTGAGTAAGATACAAGAAACACACCCAGGATCATCGTTTGCCCACTTTCACTGTGTCATTCATGAATAAAAGTTCGGCTGTCTTTCAGAACTTCAGAGGTGGATCATGTCATCATGTCAGCCTTGTTAGTAGGACTGTGAACAACATTCGTGGAGAGTAGCCGGTTGTTAGATGACATGGGCAGTGTCTTTGAGGGTGCACCTTTTTACATTGTCACGCCGCAAAGTTTTGAAAAGATTCTATATTCTGAGGAATGAAACTATTTTTGTTTTAGAGATAAAAGGGCTGACCACAGAAGAACTAAATGCTGAAAACTGGGTCAGGATCTAGCCTTTGCTGTGGACATAACTGGACATTTTTCCAACTTGAATCTGAAGTTACAAGGCAAAAACAAAATTGGTACAGAGGCGTGTGATGATATCAGGTGCTTGAAGTCCAAAATTAGTCTGTGGAAAGCACAAATTTCAAATAAAAAATTGATTCATTTCGCCACCTGCAAAAAGCTAAAAAAGCGAAAATGGACAATCTGGCATGAGTTTTGCAAAATATGAAAGTTTGCTGGAATCTCTGTCAGAAGAATTTCATCAAAGATTTGTGGATTTTTCACCCTATGAAGACGATTTCGCTTTGTTCACAGCACCATTTTCCTTTGATGCTGCAAAGGCAAAAGAGAATTTTGCAGTTGGAGCTTTTGGAGCTTCAATCAGATTCTTCACTCAAAGCGGAATTCAGTAAAGTGGGATCACCCATGTTATTTGCCTACTTTCTTTACCGATATGAAGATACCCGAGGTTTGCTGCCAAGATTCAAGCCATGTTTGGCTCTACTTACGTGTGTGAACAACTGTTCTACTTCATGAAAGTAGCCAAATTGCTGAAGATCCAAGCTGACTGACAAATATGTGTCATCAGTGATTAAAGTAGGAACTAGCCAGACACTGAAACCAAACATTGAAAAGTGTTGTCAGGCATCAGGACAATATAAAGCCAAAGTGAGACATATCAACACTATGACTTGGAAAGTACCCAAAGATTCAACTTGGTCTGCTGGGTACAAACAGTCTCTAACCCAAACCTAAATCTCCAAATCTCCCTTCCCTTGAATTTAGTGCCCATTCATCGGAAATCTTGGATCTATCAGGTCCCTAAATCGCGAAAAGCTAAACTGAGGTGAAAGCAGTTTTCGACTCTGAAAACTTCCCTCTTTCGATGTGCCCCACTGTAATCATAACAGTTCTGGGTTAATGTGCTTTTGCACAGAGGATAATGTATTTGGTAATCTTTACACGCAACTTTACAGTTTATTTTGCAGTCCAGGTGGACTTAAGCATGATATAGAACCAAACCTTTCAGTAGTTTCCACCTACGCCAATGTTCTTATCCGGTGGGAGGGGTGTAGGGAGGTGATTTCAAGAAAGAAATATCCGGGCCATTTTATAATACACTCCACACGACTGTAACTTCAAAGATACAGTATCGCTTTCTTTTTCTTTTTCCGCAACCTGCATAATCTATTGACGCTTAACTCAATCTCCGTTGTTCGATGCTTAACTCATTGCCTTGTCAGTGTTGCCAGTTCTATGGAATCAAACCTGAGTTGTTGTGAGGGAAAAGGGAAACAAAACCATAAGACACGGATGCTATGGGAAACGGGTTTTAACCCTCTGAGCCCCGTGTATCACCAATGATGCACGGAAATGTATCACTCCGCTGCAGTTCCCACAGTACTCAGGCTGAGAAAAGTTACAATATACACTAAATCAACCAAATGATCACCAAAAAAAACACAAAAAAACTCTTAATTATACCCCTGGGAACAAATTCTCACAAAATCAGAATTTTCCCACAATCAGAAATGGGGTCGGGGCCCAGAGGGTTAAAAGGTTAAGAACCGTTGATCTATTTATATAAACTCATATCTGACTGCAAATCATTCAAGCTTGCCAATTATGACGTCAAAGTGTTTTGGTTTTTTTTTGGTGTTGTTATTATTATCGCATGTTTAGCATTGTTCTCTTTGTTCTTTACAAGTACTGTCAAGTGCACATTCAGTCTGTTGGTTATTGTTAGCGCGTGTAGTATTTGTTACTCATAGTAGTAATGTCAGGATTGATATCATCCAAATACTGTAATATCAGCTCTTGATATCATAGTTGATGCACATTATTACATTCACTTCTGTCATTGAAAAAAAAATGTTCTGTTAACCTTAGCGTGTTGCTAAGCTGGCAGGCAGTAGGCCCAGGCAAGACTAGAAATGTAGACCCTCGTTTCAAACTGCTCTTAAGTGATTTTAATGTGATAAAGAGGTACAAGATAGCTCATTTGCAACATTAGTTGGATTCAGTCACCGTATCCTGTATTTATATACATGTATCTCTCTATTTGATCTGTACTAGTCGGCCGACTGACTCTGGAACTACTACACAGATGTGATTTTTAAAGTTGAGTTTCCATAACCTTTTCGTAAACTGAGGCGCAGAACGAAATTTCCTGTCATATTTTTTAATTCTACTCGAATAAAATGCGTCTATTTTTTTTCCCCGGCTCAAAATGTCGGTACACTTTTTTCTGTTCAACTTTGTTGTTGTTCAGCATCAACGAAAGTATTAAAAACTAGATGAGCTACCGGGCATTGCCCAGAATAAACAATCATGTGATTCCCCCCCCCCCCCTCTCTCTCTCTCTCTAGTATAATAAAAGTAATAAACTAGTCTTGCTTCAGAACTCATGCGCACCACAACATTATGCACCAAACTGAACGCTTCATACGGTTACTTTTTATGACATGCACGGTACTATATATTACGAAACAAACATGCGAATATGTGAGTGTGCATGAGAAAACCCGGTATAAGTCGGCAGAGCTGATTTTGAGAAAAACGGCTTTGAAGTGAAAATATGGGTCCGACACAAACTTCCAAATTGGCTGTTGTTTAGGGGACCGTGGCATGTTACAGGGTAAACTGTAGACGAGCAGTGAACACTACTCACTATGATCTCTATAACGGCTTTGTAATTAGACGACGGTCTCCTAACAAGATCCAAAAACTTCCGACTTGGCTGTTGCTAGGGGGCCGTGGCATGTTACAGGGTAAACTGTAGATGAGCAGTGAACACTACTCAGATGGATCTCTATAACGGCTTAGTTATTAGATTGCGGTCTCCTAACAGCAATCACTCCAATATTACTTGGTCAATTAGCTATTGCCACTTATAGGATTAAATGCCATTTTCTCAAAATGTTGTTTTAGGGGGGTCACTGGCTTCAATTTATCAGAAATGTCTTGTCTTTTATTATATGTACAGGACTCAAAATGTCATTTTGCCGACTTATGCCGGGTTTTCTCATGCACACTCACATATACAGATGTTACATAGCTATAAACATTGTTATTTTTTTAAAATACATGCTTGAAGTAAACAACTTTTAATTATAGATATCATGTTCCTTATCTCAATTGACACCTTCCTGCCAAATTCAAGGCCTGAAGAGTGTATAGTTTGGTCAGTTAGTCATGCCAAAGGTTGCAAATTACTGAAATATATAATAGATATAGGTAGAATGCGCATATCCACCATCTTGTCTGTCCGGACTCACTTAAGGCGTCGCTAACCAATCGGCGGCGAGTTCACTACTGTAAACAATGACACGTGTGTATACGCACATGGGAGACGTTCGGTCAATTCTTTCACTTCCTTTCTCTTGTTTACACGGATGGTATGGAATCGGACCAGTTTGGATATATCCTTTCCACCCCTGCCATAACAGTCAACTGCAATGCAACCAGCAGGCATTTTAACTGCTTAGACACATCTCGAAGTTACACTCATCAGCTGATCCACCGCCATCTTGTTTGGCGGAAGTACAAAACAAAAACTCTGTGACGTCATGCGCATTCTACCTATAGCAAACTTCGAGACCTTTTAAAATGATTATGCCCACGCTCACTTTTACATCTTTCTGTGCGTAATACGATATTTTGTAGAATTTAAAACTCAGAGGTTAAAAAGCCTCTCATTGGAGGCCTTACTTCCTGTATAATATGATTAATCTTTGACGAATTTTCTTTAAAACAATATTTTATGTTAATGGCCCCAATCTGACTCTGTTTTAAGAATCATTCTTTTATCATCGCTTCTACCAAATGGGAGCCCCCCCCCCCCTCACATCTTGGACCCATGCCAACCTTTCCACCTAGCCCCCCCCCCCCACCCCTCTCCCCCCGGCCCCCTGGTCTGGCTACCTTGCCGTTTATTAATTTTTACTCATCTTAGGATGTGACACTGTCTTCATAAGGTGCAAGAAAATATATGTGGGAAGAGGGGGGGGGGGCGGTGATTGATTGCAAGCATTTTTAGTTTTTTTTTTTTTTTGCAACAATTAAATTTTATTGTGATCTTTGTGCATGTATGAACTTGACAGCTGCCCGGTGACAACAGCGAAGGGCGCAATAACAAAACCTGCGAACTCTGTCACAGTATTCTATACAGCTGAGATTAAAATGCATATTGATTGAAATTCTTCTCTTCCTTTCCACTCGCACGAATGGTGAATGAAAATGTGCAACAATCAAAGCAACGGATTTGGTTAAGAAGGAAGAAAAGCCGCCCTCGAGTAGAGAAAAGCGCACTGGTCTCTCATTTTCTGCCATTGTGAACGGGTGAAAATATTTATAATTTAATTTTAATTTGATATTCTCACTACAGAGCATCTGGCATGAGTAGTTGCTCTGAAACTGATATGCTAAGCCAGCAGTTCTTATTCTCTCTAGCTTTGTGTAAACTTCGTATCTTTATCCACAAAGAATGGCAAAACTTTATTAGATAAAGCATGCTAATATACGTGGAATTTTTTAATTAAATCACTGCAGCGAAGCTTATGCCATTATTCCCAGCAAGGGGTACAGGACACTGAAGGCGTATTAGGTTGTTTTACGCTTTGCCAGTTGGCCTACCAGTTATTTCTTCGCCAGCTGCACTTTTCCGTCTATTTTACAGAGCAAGCAAATAATTATATTTTTAATCACATAAATATGACAATCTGCCTATTCAAGTGCTTTGATAAAACTATAGACGGGGGCGTGTCTACAGATGTGTGTGACTCTCCTTTTTTCAGGCCTTGGTTATAAATAGCTTAAATGTAGCAGTAAGTGTGATCTCTCCACGCCCCAAATAACGAACAAACAAACAAACAAACAAGCCCCCCTTCCTGAAAAAAAAGAAAAAATAATACATAAGCAGAAGAAAACGGGAGGAAGATTTAAACACGGAGAGGATATTTTTATGAAAATGAAAAGAACGAAAGAATGCAGGACAAACAGGCAGTAAATTGGAAATTCAATAGGTAAAGAAGGAATTAAGATCGAAATCATCATCAGAATGTAATGTAATGAATTCAAAGATCAAACATGAATTTCTGAATAATTCGACAGTTTCAGTCCGCTTTTACTTTCGCATCTATTGCTAGACAAACACAAAATGCGGGAGTTCGAACTGCAAATAGGCCTGCATCTAGTAACCGTTTTATCGACATTAATGGCTCCTGTATTCAGCTAACATTAACATATTAATACAATCACTTTTATAAAGTTGATTTTAGTACTTTCCTGTTTGAAAAACGGCCAGGAAAGTTTACATGTTATATTTTCAATAATGACAATACTGAAAATGGTCCTGTGCTCATAATCTTGTCTCAGAAAGTCTGTATCAAGACGTATAGTTCATCTAACACTCAGAAATAATTGCTTGAATTATTTGAAGAGGACACGACACTGTTACCAATTATCAGAACAACGTAGATTTAAACATCTTAACTGTAATTTTGTACAGGGTGGCAAGCTTTTTCTTGGACTTTAAGAGATTTTAAGATTACGTCCACCGAACTCTAGTGGATGCTAATATACCACCAATTGAAGCAGTTGAAAACCGAAAATAATCGCACAAAAGTAGTTATTTTTAACCTGTTGTTCTATGCATCAATAGAAACGCATTGCATGTTTCCATACCCTGAATGGTTTCGTGACAACGGTGATGGAAGTGGATGTGGTGACAGCGGCTGCGTGGAAGTGGTAATAGTTGTGATGTTGTTGGAAGTGGAAGTAGTTGTGCTCAAGCGTTTGCAGGGTTGTGTACAGCCTCATTGGCGGTGCATAAGGCTTAATTATCCTGGAAACAATACCTGAACCCTGGGTAACTATAGAAATGAGTGCATAGGCCTTTTTCCTCGTTGATGCAAGGAGACATTCGAACGCCAATGTCTCGTCATTCATAATCGTGACGAGTAATGAAACCAAAGCCTTCCCATCTGCTTGCGTCAAGAAAATAATTTAAGAGAGTTCCTGTGATCTTTCCAATAATTTCTTTTCGACATGTGGGGTACCATTCTGTCTCCCGAGCACCCAGGGACCTCCTTTCTAATGTGGGCAGACCCGAGCACCGGTGAAAATAACGAGCTCTGTAGGCCACGATGTTTGCTGCCACAGCTGCCAGAAATTTGGTATTACCTCCCCTAGATTACTGCAAACAGCGTGTCAGGGGAAGAAACTCATGTTTTGATTGAGCCGCTTACAAAGAAAATAGAAAAATCGTCTAATGTGATTAAAGGACAAACAAAAATGTTGTTTTTTGAAAAGATGAATTTCGCGGGAAGGATTAAATAATAGCCCATTTTCTTTACCCCATTTCCACCTTGAACTGGAGTCCACCAATCAGCAGTGGCGACCGAGATTGTTGGGAAATTATAATAAGTTTTTTTGATACAGTCTTACCACGGGCGATTGTACGCTGAAATACTCATGACAATGATAGCTAAAAAATGTGAACACTGCCTCACACAATGATCTCAGAGAACACAAAGTAGCCGGCGAAAAGAACAATTCATTCTGTTACGATGCGCCGTGTCTAACGTCAATCCCGACCAAATCATAATTCAAACTACAGCATGACATAAATTTTCTCAGGCTCCGCCCCCTCCGGTCTCTCAAGTCAGGGAAGAAACTACGGGGAGAAGAGGGGGGTGGAAGGTTGTAAAGATGGAAATATCTAATGGAAGAGATGGCTCAGGGAGATGAAACACCGACGGACGTTTTGCTGGCGACGGATGCTTTGTACGACCCGGAGTCATGGAGTAAACTCCGTCCGCACTAGATGCCAGAGGTGGGCGATTCCGAGACCACTTCAGATATATGAGTATGATTGTTTGACAGATACAGTCGGAAAGGAGACTCGATTTTCCACGCTCCAATTCCAATTTTCAACCCCCCACCCCCCCCCCCCCCATCCCCCCAATACACAAATTCAGAGAAAGCCATTCAAAAATATCTGAGCCTTTTAGCAAAGATTAATTCCTCCATTTAATAACCAGACAGAGTGACGTTAATTATAACATTATCTTAGCCACTGCAGGGTCCTGTCTTGTTTCTTTTGTGTATGTATATAACTGTTGTTGGTGTTGTTAAATACTGTTATACTTCTAAGCAGTTTGGTTCTTGTCCATTCCCTTAACATTTGATTAAATTATCTACGGTCATGTTTTCTTTCTATGCAGTACGACAGCCAGTCATTCACTGCCTTTCGTGACAAACGAGTGTTTCCATCGATCTAATACACACAGTCTGTGAAAGAAACCGTACAGAGACTGCTCCCTTAACATGACGCCCCGATAAGATAGTCCGCGTATCAATGAAACACGAAAATCCACAGCACGGTGTGCGCTAGTCACAAAATGCGAGATTATCTTTGCGCCATTCAAAGTGAAGAAGGAACGCCAATGAAAATTTGAAAAAAACAAAAATTACGGCAACTCCCTCATGCAACAGTTTTCGACGGAACGTGCCAATAGATGGTAGTGAGAAGCAGGTCGTAGTAAGTTCCTTTTGTTTTCTGTCGACTTCACAAGGTTGACCTGTATCCTGCAATGCTAAAACGAGAATAGTTTCCTCACAGCAAAGCTTCAATCATTATTACTTCGGTTGTTGTTGTTGTTGTTTTTTTTCTTTAGTGATTTCACCAACTTCTTACTGCAGAAGCCCTGCAAACATCATAAGATGAAGATTACTACAGGAAATATTCTGAATGATAATTTATTTCCTCTAGGCCAAAGATTCTGAAAATTTGTAACCCAAACGCCTCGTATCAAACTCTTGGAATCTGCATTGCAAATGTGACCAAGGACAAGCTCAAATAAGAATGAAAAAAAACACCAAAACAAAATCATGGTCTCTTATTCTTCACTCAGAGCCATGAATTATGACCCCAAAAAAATTTGCCGTTGACCATCTTCAGATTCGGTCAAGACATCGAGTTTGTACGTTTGCTTTTCGGCATCGAAGTTACGACGTGTGATGGAAAATGTTACCCGAGAATCGAATGTGACCTACCTCTTGTACTTAACTCAGCTTCCTTCCATATGTTATCTTCCTTTTTTTCTTTCTTTTGGTTTCTTTTACTTTCCCTTCAGTGCACTTTTTAATTCTCTTTTTGAACTTACGATTGGGTTACCTCTCTCTGACATGAGCTGAGTTCGCTGGGTACACCATGGAGCAAGATTCCCGAACATGCTCCACAGAGGCCCCCACTGCGACGGAGATGGAGTTCAGTCTAACGCTACGTGCTCGGGGCCAAGGCATGAACTTAGAAGAGAACAGATTTACGCCAAACATATAAATGACTACACCAAGAGCAGAGATGTCGAATAGGTGTAGAATGTAAATGCTATGTAGATGGGAATTATGTAGAACATAAATGCTGCTCTTGAGAGGGGAGATATTTTCTGGCTCCAACTGAAATTAATCTGTTCCAAAAATACAAAGGTCTTTTCGTCTAAGTCGGGGTTTGCTTTGGTATAAACTTCTGATATTTATTCTGCCCTGAAATCAGGCGATGAGAAATGGAAAGACACGGAACAGAATTCAGCTACCCACTGTCTTCCCCAGTAATGTGACAGGAAATCGACTGGAAAAATAAGAACTGTCCCTATTTGTGTTAAATAGCCTCGTCTGGCTAAACAGTGTCATATTAAGTCAAGGACATTTTATTCAGATTAGTGGTGTAGCATAGTAATAATATAATGTTTTATTTTAAAGCTACGTTCGTTTGTTTAATTTTAAAATTACGTCTACATAGATAAGGCAATCTTCAAAGTGCTAAATGAATAGATTAATCAATAAATATGTTATTAGAAAAACAACAACTGAACATTAAATCACATGAGCAAACAAATAGCTTGAAACAAATAAAGAGATATATGAAATAGGCAACTGTGTATTGAATAAATAAATAAGTAAATGTATGAATAAATAAGTAAATGAATAAATGAACGAATAAATAAATAAATAAATAAATGAATAAATAAATAAATGAATAAATAAATAAATAAATAAATAAATAAATAAATAAATAAAAAAATAAATAAATAAATAAAAAAATAAAGTATAAAGAATGAATGAATTGAATGAATGAATGAATAAATAAATACAGATAAATAAAAACAAATAAATGAATAAATAAATAATAAATATACAAATAAATAAATTCTTTATCATGCACAATAAATCCGTGACTTGAGAGATCATCACAGTTTCGTCTACAAAGCAATATAACAGTTGTGGACTATCAAACGGTGTAGTACACAAAAGTAACCAAAAGCTTCAGAAATAAATACGACAAGGAAGTCAGTTGGATAATAACTAACATAACACTTTGGTTTATTTATCACTGATTAGCTAATTAATTCTATAAAATCATAAGCAAACCACTAAATAGGAACTAAATTAACTGATTATCTGACTGGCCGGCTGGCAGCTGAAGACAGGCATGGCTCTGTGGTACTCCCCTCTCAAGAAAAAAACAAACAACTTTATTTCAATAAATAGTTTTGGATGAGTCTTGCAGTTCTCAAGAAGTCAATCCATGTTACCGTATGCATGAGCCTAAGTGTATGTGACTGGGTGATTGAACTAACGAATATAGAAATGACTACACGGGCAGCAAATCAACAAAGAAATGATTTATTCAGAGACACAGCCTATACAGACTGAACCAAGGTAAAAAAAAGAAAACCAGGAATAAAATTAAAGTCAGAAATACTTAAAAAGAATTTTTTTTTTTTATGTATTCCTCGCCACTTTATGAGTTTCGACTTTCATGAATAACAATTTCCTGTATAGTTTTTTTTGTAAATATATATTTTTATAATACGAATTTTTCATTTATCCTGGGAAATAGCATTTTTATAATTATTATTAAAGCATGTCACTTCATGCCTGAAATGGTTGTATTTTTTTCCGCAGCACTGCTAGGAATAAATGCAATGACTGAGTATGTCAACGACAGCAAACTCCATATAATAATAAAATTATATTTGGCTCGACCGACCTAAATTTATACGACTTTTTCTCTTCCAGAGAAGGGAATGCTACTTAACCGTTGCATAATTCAGCAAATGGTACTATCACCTAGCCAGACAAATTGCCTGTCTTTATCTCCCTCAAACTGGAAATTTACAAAGACCAGAAAATATGCCGTTGTCAAGACATTTCTGTATCATTTTAAACAAGAAACCGCAGTCACACCAAATTCATGACAAAATAACCATCCTAGATACTCATTAAGGATCTTGGAATTTTTAAACCATCACTGTTTGATCACATTTGACTGTATTTTTCTGGCATATTTTTGATTGTCTTCATTTACATTATCTGGACTACGCTAAACAATGAAATTAAGGGCTAGCAGGCCCGTGGCGGGATTTTCCATCTCCCAAATTTAAGTTAAGCGAGGATAGATCTACCATTTACTTCGACATGTAACACGCGTATTTCATTGCCTGGATTGTGCTGGTATTGAACAGCTTGGAGAATTTGAATCCGGCGGGGGGGGGGGGGGGGGGATTGTTGGTGTCCAAGATATCTTTTCCAATGGCACAGTTGTGTTGAATACTTCGATTTTGTAAAAATATTATTTTCTGGAGTGCTATGATAACTATAGGGCTAAATAGTTCAGATTGTATCATAAACCACATAATAATTACTCAGGAAGATATGTAGGCTACATATTTTCTAATAAATCAGCTCTTGGTGAGTATTGTCCAAGAAGACATTAAATATTTCCCTCAGAATCTGGAACAGTTCCGCAAACAACTAGATTTTTTTTTTCAGGGGGCGGGGGGGGGGGGGGGGAGAAAGAAACGAAACTTATCGAGAATATAATAATAGATTTGCAAAATTTGCACTTTCCAACTTCTTTCCTTTTCTTCTCAAAACATGACGATGCATTTTTTTTTTCTTTGCTCGTTGATCTCCACAAGCAACTTGCCGTGTGATGAGAACAAGCACCCACATGCACGAACGCAGGCACACGCCACTACGTACACGTACACAAACAAAGGCACCAATAAAACTAACAGCAAACAGAAATGACCCACACAGGCCGATCAGACTTCCAGTTCCCCTTGCGCCACAGGATTCCCACACTTTATATTTAGTTCACATCTGTTTATGAGTGTCGAGGAAGGAGATTTATGAAAATCTGATGTTGCTTGTAGAGTCAAATTGGGTGAACCCTTGGCTGAAAAGTTACTGAGTACAGTGCAGGGTGAGGGTACATTGCAAATACACGCAGGTTCATTTCTTGCCCCCTCTCTCTCTCTCTCTCTCTCTCTCTCTCTCTCTCTCTCTCTCTCTCTCTCTCTCTCTCTCTCTCTCTCTCTCTCTCTCTCTCTCTCTCTCTCTCTGTCACGATACAAGAACAATTTCAAATGAAACTCCTCTGAAATGCTGAGTTGGGACGGTCATAAAATTTTAATGACCCGGGAGTTAAGTAAAACAAGCATTTGCTGAAAAGTTTGGAAAATATTCAAGTTTGATTCTGCCAAGAGATTTGGAAAATATTAGATGTTTTATTCTGAGACTTTTAAAGTCTCACATTGACATAAAACATCCTCAAAGGTTCATCGTAAAAACTGAAAGTAGGTGGGTTTTGTCAGTTCGATGAAGAGCATTAATACTTTTAGTTTCGTTTATTTTCAAAATTAGACTGAGCAGAAGGGTGAAGAAATTGTGTTGTTGTAAAGTCAGATTTGATAAAACAGTATTTAAGGCGTTTCATCACACACCGCAGGTGCAAATACGCCTTATCTTTACTGTTTTGGCATCTTCAAAATCACATTATGCATTATCACATATGATGTAATTTTAGAAATAAGACTCTTTAAAATTTACAAGCTGAGAGATAGGCAGTCGATGGGGTGTGAGATATTATGAAGTACAGCGAATAGCTTGAGAAGGAAGCTAGATGCTTTACGTTTCATTCCCTATCCCACACCATCTCCCTCTCTCTCTCCCTCCCCCCCCCCCCCTCTTTCTCTCTCTCTCTCTCTTTCTCTCTCTCGTTCTCTCTCTCTCTCTCACCCTTCTGCCATTTTTAACTTCAAAAACAAGGCTTACACAATCAAGGTTAAAACGAAAAGGTAGATAGAAGTATCTGTTTCCCATGTGTTTTCCAAAGTGGATGGAGAAGGCAGATGAGAGAACAGTGTTGCCTGCAGGGTCAAATCTGGAGAAAGCCCGAGCTGAGAGGCTGTTTGGTACAGTACAAGGTCGTTTAGGTTCACAACACGACCGACGTCGGAAACATCTCATTTTGACATTTGTACCTTTCCCGGCATTTGTCATGTTGCTCGCGATGTGTTTGCATTAGAAATGAGTTTTGACTCCAAGTTGATCAGCCTGGCGAAGCACTGGCATGCCACAAGGTTTTCTTTCAACTATAGGCAGGGGCGTTTCCCTGCGCATGCTTGGGCGTTGGATTGGTTTAAAACCAAAGGCGGCGAGAGGAGGAGGGCGTGCCTAGGTAAACTTAAGGTTAGACGTCTTGTGTGTGGCTCCGTGAAATCCTGGTATGCATGTGATTTTTACTGTGTCGAACGCGTCCTACAATCGGACGAAATGTGCAATATCAAACAAAAAACAAAAAAGTATAACAACAGCAGCAACAACAACAACAGCAACAACAACAACAACAAAAAGCCTCATGGTACAAGAAAACAATATCAGCCTTTACTATTATCATTATTTGGTAACTTGAACTCTTTGGTGGCTATGTTCTCTCTCTCTTAAACAAATAAAAGCAACAATAACGGCAACCTCTAGGCATATGGTCATGCAACTTTCGGAGATGAAAGGTAACGGAATAAGCTAGGTTTGTACAGAGCCAGTATGTTGATAAACTGTTCTGAAATATATGTTGATAAACTGTTCTGAAAAGTAATTAGACCAACAAAAGAAAAAGGAATAATAATAGGCTAATAAATAATAATAAAATTGTTATGTGAGGCTGGGGGGTTTTCTTCGCAACTTTTTATCCGATTCCCCATTAATGCACCACCATGATAAATAGCTCAATGGCGTCATCTTTGGTAGATGAACGGCACGCTCCGGTGCAGTATTCAGTTATCACGGTGCAGAAGGTCAAGGTGCCGATGAAAGCATAATTTTCGGGTGTTTGCTGGGCTATTCTGCTTGTTTCATTATATAAAAAAAAAAATGCAATGTTGGAACAAGGAGGGTCAAGTGTTTGGCTCAGTCACATTGCGAAAAATACTCGCTTCCAGTTAATGACTGTACTGGTGCATAGGTTAAGATGCATACTTATCCATTCCAGAACTTATGCAGAAAACCCGTACATCTTTTCCAACAACATGAATTTGCCCGTACATCTTTTCCAACAACATGGAATGCTAGCGTACATCCTTTTCAACAACATGAACTGCCCGTACATCTTTTCCAACAACATGAACTACCCGTACATCTTTTCCAACAACACGAACTACCCGTACATCTTTTCCAACAACATGAACTGCCCATACATCTTTTCCAACAACCTGAACTGCCCATATATATTTTCCAACAACATGAACTCCCCATACATCTTTTCCAACAACCTGAACTGCCCATATATATTTTCCAACAACATGAACTCCCCATACATCTTTTCCAACAACCTGAACTGTCCATACATCTTTTCCAACAACATGAACTGCCCATACATCTTTTCCAACAGCTTGAACTGCCCGCACATCTTTTCCAACAACATGAATCCAACAATGTGTCACAGGTCGCGGAAACAATAACAAAAGAATATCAAGAAATTATTGCAATTATTTCTGATGAAAGTGAGGATTTTTACACCGCCTTTCCTGGGACGCTGGGTATGAGGTCGTGTAACTAACGTCTTAGGCTTGTAGACCATGAACACTCCCAGTGATACACTGAAGCAATTAGATCTATTACCCAGCCAGGGGCCTTACGAAAACCCAACGTGTAGGATTAAAGTCGTTTGCTTATTGGAATGACATCGTTCCCACGTAGATCTGCTGGTAACGACAACATGTCGTAGACAGTTCGATGTAGGAAATCTGCCCCTAGGGTAATCCTTCCAACCCCAGGGAAATCTACGTCGGTTTGACGTTGGGATACTGGCTGAGTACGGGCTTTACGATTCTTATTCTGAAACTATTACTAGGGTCCCTTGAGCCTTTTTAACAGGTTAACCGTGCATGGTTTCTTGGTACACATGAAGTCGTTGTTTAATTAACTTGAAACAGGTCAAAACTCAGCCAAACGTGGCAAATGTACAAACGGCAGCCATGAACCAATGTGCCAGGTAGGCTTCTGTGCTGGCCAGTTAGTTTTGCATTTTTCATGACTATTAGGCCTAGTATGCTTTTCACTGGAAACCTGTAGCCAGTTTTATTATTTAAATTCCTGGCATTGTCATTATTTCTAAAGAGAAAGGCACACACACACATGACACAGGGGGTGGGAAGGATGCTTTTCAATCCCAAGAAAGGTCAAACACACTGAAAATCACTGAATCTATGTTTGTCAGCTTTTGTAGAGCGGGTATGTTCCTTTTATAGCAGACAGATCTCAACAACGACAGCAACAACATCAAGAACAACGACGACAACAACAACAACAACAACATCAACAACTACTTCTACTACTACTACAACTACTACGATCTCTCTTGCGAACTTTCAAACGCCTCCATCGGATCGTTTCAAAGTTATAATTTTAGCCCTGGGGGTAAGCGCGGAGATGTAGCTACGCTTCTGAGAAGGTTTTGGTAATCAGATAGGAATTTTCTTTTTTTGGGGGGGGGGGTGGGGGTGGGGGGGGGTCAAAGTACTGCTTTTGTCATAATTTTATTTTATACTTTAATATGCAATCTATTATCGTTATAATAATTACACTACTAAACGGTATTCGTACATGTGTGTTTACATTTTTTTAAAATTCGGTCTAAAAAAGTGTAGCTGCAGAGCCCAGCAGAGAAACAAACATTTAACAATGGGGAAAAAACAAAGAAAGAAAAAAAGCTTTCGGTCACTTAGGATTAAAAAAGGAAAATGAAATATTGAAGCTACTTCTAAAAAATTCCCAAACGATTAACTAATTATGAATGGGCTACCTAGGTTTGATAGTCGCTTCAGTTCAATTTACTAGCCACGTACCTTCCACAAGTAAGAAATCTATTGTAGTAAGCTATGTTAACCTCTTTTATTTCAATAACAAACTGTAAGATTGGAGAACAATGTGCATGATGAAATATTCGTTTTGGGATTTTCTCGAAAATTGTTTCGGTATTTCCATTGTTTGTTTTGTTAATTTGATGAACGTCCTTCAACATGCAATCAATTTTCAAGAGTAAATAGTTGTTGATACATTCACGTGGAAACCCATTTGTTTTACTTCCATTTTCCTTACAAATTAAAAAAAAAAAAGAGAGAGAGAACTCTTGGGAGAGAGAGAGGGGTGACAGGAAGTCTGTAGTGGAGGAGATCCCCGTCAAATAACAGCTTTATCATCAGTTCTGACAAATAATCGCAACCAGAAATGTGTATGAAGCTGATGTATGGAAAGCAAACATGATAATTATGTATTCATACATTATGTACGGATTCTTACACTTTTTTCTTATAATGTCACTCTGACGCCGCCCCCTCCCCTTCCTCCCCCTTCCCCATCCCTAATCCAACCGCCAATCTATGAATGAAACCCAGAGTGCCCAAACTTGTATGTAGATTAAAAGCTGGTGAAACAATATTACACTTTATAATGTTTTTAGACAATGATATTAAATTAAATAATAATACAACAATTTATAATAAACTGCCACAGTTAGGAGAAGAGGCGGGGATTGGGTGGGCTGAACTTCACAGCCACAAATTAAGTTTTGAATGTTAATTTCCAGCTTTGCCTTTCAAGTTACTTAAACAGAACATGTATACCGTAACAGTTATTGTCTGGAATTTAAATACACCAAGATTTACGTCAACTGTAACCTGTTTCCTTTGTGCTCTATCAAATATTAAACAATAAACGAAGTCAAAAATGTTTTTGGCTTTGTTTGTGAGAAAATTTTCGCTCACTATTTATGTCAGTTTAAAAACTAAACCCTTCAACTGACATATTCGGTCATGACAACGCTGGTATAAATGCATATCTGATGGGATGTCGCCCTCTTGCCTGAATATGTGACCCTTTATTGAGTGCGAAATGTCATTAACAACGATATAGATCCGTTTCTGATCCCATTTCCTGACTGCAAATAAACTAAAGCTCTCCGAGTTCGGGGTGTCCAACTCGCACCATTTAACCTGTCACCAAATCAACGTTCGCTATTAAAACTGACAGTTTTTCTTCCGGTCGACACGAAATTGTCGGACCATCAGATACGTTTGAAGGAAGGCTGCGAAATTTCATTTCGCTGGGTCGGGACATTCATTTCTTCACTAAAAAATTGTTCCTACCCGCTGACACCAAGGAATATCAGATAACTATAGCTGAACGGTGTAAATCAGCGGTAGTGCGCAGCACCCCGTCAACTTAGCAGCCTCAGAAATTGGCGGTGCTACTGGGTGCTATCTCCGTGTCACCTCCGGAAAATGAAGAATTTTGAATGACGCTGTGGATGGTTTTTAAGTAGCCAATGGACCACTTTTGACCACAAAATACACTCGTTTACACGTTTTAAGTACCGATAATACACTTTTTAAAACCGACATTATGCGAGAAATCACAAAGGGCGAGCTATTTAATGTGGTTTAAAAAGTAGAGCAGTTGGAGTTAAATGGTCTTCAAGGGGTTTTCTGTTTGGTATTATGTTTATGTCGTATTCAATAAACTGTTATGAAAAAAAAAAATATGTATGTTTATGTTATAGTGCGCAAACTTTCACAATATGGTGAAAGATGTGGTAAACATCGCTCGTGCCAAGGGAAACAATCGCGTTTTTTTTCCCGCTTCCGTCTTGATAAAACTGCATTCATTATAACTATCCAGAGATGGCGGCCTGAAGATCCAGCATCATGCTATAGTGGAAAGAGAGGGTGTAGCCTACATATACACACCTAAAACTTCGTGACCATGTGGGAAAAAGAAATCCATGAAACTTTGTGTGCTGATTCAAGTACTGATGATAAATTATGTGGACGCATCCATTTTGGACAAAATCCCAATCTCTTTCATATGATTTACTAACCATTTTGTGATAAAAACAACAACAACAACAAAAAAACGCACTTTTGTCGAGTAAAATTCAAAACTATGGTGGGAAAATTCGTTTTTTTTTTTTTTAATGTTCTTCACATTTTTTTTTGTACACACTGAGAGAATCGATTATGAATAAACTGTGCAATTTAGCTGGAGAGGAGGACGGGGTTTCTAGTGATTATAATGAAAAAAATCTGGGTTTCAAAACAGCCCCAAACTACTGTGAAAATTTGTAGATGTCTTGCTCATTCCTCATCTGAATAAAACTGACTTTAGAACTGAATTAAGAAATTAAGCTACCATTCGGTATCAGAGATACAGTGCAAAAGAACGGTAGCCCATTTCTCTTCCATAATTTTGTTTTACTTTTTTTTTTTTTCTGCCATTGTAGTGCGATAGCCGAAAAAGTAACAGAGGTAACAATGAAGTCTCTTAATTTTTCTCTCCTCACGCTGCCCCCCCCCCCGCCCCCACAACAACAATTTCTTTCTGTCATTTCCCTTTCATTCATCTACGGACAGTAAATTGTGACCGTTTGTTTCTTTCCGAAAAACATTTTATTTTTATTTTTCTTTGCAGCGTTTTCGCTTGTGTCAAGCCCTGCTGCGACCCCACAATGTTTCTGTGTTATTTAAATAAAGTACCAATAGAGTTACTGTCACCAAAATAATGATAAATGACTGACCCTGGACACTTTTACATCCACACAGACAGATCTGAGAGGGACAATTTCACCCTGCTCCCTTATTTGTTAGTTTTGGCATCGATTTTTCACGTAGGGAGGGAGAGAGGAAAGGAGTATTAATTCTTGTTCAGCGAGTGGCTAGGCATACGTAATAGTAGCGCCTGCCGAGAAAGACATTTTTTGGTCGGGGCCGCAGCCGTATACCAGTATTGCTGCCTGCCCCAATATAATTTAATTTAAATACCAACGGTCTGACCAGTAAATAGCCGTCTCACTTCGACTGGCCAATGAAATTTCTTAGTTCTAACCAGCTAAAAAAATAAAAATAAACATGACTTGTGATATTTAGACGGTATCTCGTACATACAGAAACAAAACAATTCACACATTTTCCCCATAACCGGTGACCATGCTCCAATGTTTGATAGAAATGGCAAATAACTGAAGTAAACAATGATGTTTAACAACAACCACAACAACAACAACGACAACGACTTCGACAACAGCAACAAAATGAACGAATAAGAATTACTAATATAGTCCTCAGTATTGCACAAGAGTGCTACATGAGACCTCAATCGGCTCATAAGAGCAGAATGAAAGAATGATTTTCCTGATATAAAAGAACGTACGAGCCTTGTAGAGGGTCAGTAGGGGACAAGGTGGTCTAGAGGCAAGGTGCTCGCCTCTCATGCCAAGGGTCCCGGGTTCTAAACCCGGGCAGTGCAGGCATGTTGGAAAGTGGATTTTTCTCATATTTTCAAGTCCCTGGTCCTATTGGGGGGTAGGATCGAGTAGTTCTTGGAAATTGGATTTTTCTCATATTTTCAAGTCCCTGGTCCTATTGGGGGGTAGGATCGAGTACCTAGTCTTCTCGGATAAGGACGAAAAAATTCGGAGGGCCCGTGTGCACGTTGCGCACGTTAAAGATACCTTGGCAGTTGGAAATCGTAAAGAGCAGGCCGAAAGGCCGCTGCCCGGGCAAAATTGAAATTAATAGATTAAAATTTATCTATATCATCTCCCCCCCCCCCCCCCCCCCGCCAGAACAAGAAATAATAAAACAAGTAAAGTGAGGTGTAAATGCCAAGGGCAGCGAACCTCCTAAAATAAAGACCTCAAATCAGTAGAGGGTCAGTTGGTATGTTTGAAATGACGAGTAAACAGGCTTCCTGGAAATATTCAAATGATTCAGACAATGTGCTGTTGTGTTAACAGTAGCAGAATTATTATTATTATTATTATTATCATCATCATCATAATCATTATTTCAACGAACAAGAAATAAAAACTTCTCAAAAGAGCGTTGAGGGCCTGGGACACCACGTACTAAGAAAACCATGGTATTGCGCATGCTCGGTTGCATTATGGGAAAATGAAAACACTCATGACGTCACAGTAGTCAACAAAATGGCGGCTACAACACACGAAGGTAAGACGTTATGATTATGAAAACCACTAAAAACTTGTCCTTTCTTTTCTCTACAATGAATGAACAGCTAAGAACTGTTGATTCCCGATGTGAGCCTGAGCAGATGGCAATTGTGCAGTAAAGTGTTCTGAAAGTATTGAACGTGAACAATTAGAACAAAATTACAACCTATTGTCGATATGGGGTAGATCTATATCTGCATTGTTCAGAAATGGAGCCAGAGCAATTACCATTCTGTAATCCATCCATGTTTATCCCCTGTAACAGGGAGGACTTCCGAATGCGTTCCATAGCCCGAGTGAAAACAATACATAGGTATATTATATAGATAGCTACCCCGGCGGCTTTCCCTGAAATGTCCATCTGATTACTGCCCAGACGAACATCGGCTACGGCCTCGATGATAGTATGATACAAACTGACTAGATCTAGACCCTCACGTCGTTACATATCAATCTGACAATGCCTAGACTCTCTATGCACTTGTCGAGCTATGGAACGCATTCGGAAGTCCTAAGTCCTTCCCACAAAGTACATTCCAAAGTTAGAAAAATGCTAGGTTCGATGTTGTTTCAAAAAATTTTATAACAAGTGATCTGTTGGCGCTTGACACACTTGTGAGACCAGACTCAAAGTGCTCCCTCATTTGGTAGTCTACTGGTCTAGGCCTAGCCTAGATCTAGATCTAGCTAGCTTCTAGATCTAGACTCTAGATCTATTTCTAGTTTGAGAAGACTGAAAAAACTGGATCTAGAAATCTAGATCTAAATCTAGACTAGTCTAGATCTAGACAGATTATTTTTAAAAGCCTTTGTTCCTGGAAAGTTCATTCTCATTTCCAGAATTTCATATGGGGATCATAATAATTATGGATTTACTGCCAGTGGCCCAGTCTTTGTTGCACTTTCTTTGAGTTTGAGTGCACAAAACTTTGTCTCCAACCATCCCCCAAATTGAGACTAATGGGGCTGGAGAAATCATGCGGTAAAGACTTGTAATTGTGAACTTATTAGAGATTGTATAGACCTGTGATATTTATCAGAAACATGAATATATTTTTGTTTACTGAAAAGATCCAAGGTGTTCAATCAAAGGGTCGCAAAGATATGGATGAGGAACATGATGAGTAGGCCTATGTGTTTAGCTGGATCATACATTGTATTATTCAAGTTGCTCTTTCTGTGTACCTTTTAAATGCTTTGGAATGGTTCTTGACATTTCTTTGGTGAAAAGATTTCCTTTGAGAGTTTTTATTATAATCTGTTCACAGAAATCGAAGATGCAGTGCGGAATTTACAGGCTAAGAAGCAGAAGCTTGTTACCAAAGACACAGAGGAAGAAAGGGTTGGACTTGGCTCAGAAGGACACTTTGACACAGACATTTATGGAGGCAGCCGCTATGAAGGAGGCTATGTCACATCAATTGCAGCCAACGATGAACCAGATGTAAGCATATTTTAGGAAAAGAAATGTAAAGCTGTTTAGTATAGTCTCACATTTTATTTCCCTTTATCTTTGAGGAAAAAGACATGTAGGCCTACAGCTGTTTTTTGTGGCATTGGTTAGTCACAAGTATTCACTTATAATCAGCCTAAAGAGTAATCAAAAGTTGGGGCTTGCTAAAGTAAGAATTACTGGAGGATTAGTTTGAGTAATTTTTATTTCCATAACTGAGTTCCATAACTTTGTATTGTGGAAGAATATCAAAGGCAGACTGAGATCCTAATTGTGTAGATGTATCATATCTGTTGGATAATGCAGTACATGCATGCTTCTCTACATATGGAGCATCTTGCAATAAGATGATTCACTTTGCTCTTCTCAGGATGATGACGATGTCACACAAGTGTATCAGAAGAAGTCAAATTATACAGCTCCCCTCAATCTGCTTCATGAGACATCAAATGATGGGGTACGTATTTTGAGCCCAAAATTAGTGTTGCTGCAGCTCTTGCAGCAAATGTGAAATTGCACTTTTGTATTGCTTTTTTTCATAGTATTTTCTGGTTCTCTTTGAGGAACAGTTCAGTGACAGTTGGCAAAATAGGTCATTCTAACTTTGGTTATGTCACAGTCAGTAGGAAACAAAAAAGTAAACATTCCACTCATGTTAGATGAAACAGTGAATCTGTAATTGCTAGCCTGGCCCAGAAAATATTGTGCGAACAATTGAAATTTCATCCTCATCCCTTTCCAGTAATGAAAAAAAAGGAAACTGGAAAACAAACCAGCTATGAAAGTAACCTCATACTTTGTAAGTCAAAGCTGGTTTCTGTACAGGCACAGTGACAGTGTCTATTGCCATTTCTCTACCAATGCCATTGAATTTTTATTTTTTTATTTCATGTTAAGTGTTTTTAGCTTAATGCACTGGAAAGTTCAGTCCATTCTAAGCATTATGCTTTTTAAGTTATTAAAATCCATCCAAAAATAAAAAAAGTTCCAGTTACCAGAATTTGAAACATATTTATAGAAGAAAATATTATCAAAAAGTGGACCTTCTAACCACAAGTTTTTTTTTTTTTAAATCGATCTTATCTCAGTTTCAAATTGGACTATCTATGAAAAAAAACAACAACTATAATTTCGTTATGTTTTAGTTTTATTTTCAAAATGATGGTGTAAATGACCTAGATCTAGATGGTAAAACACGCTGACGACACAACATTCCATAGCCCATGTTTGTGCTCTTAAACCTTGTAGTTCGGCAAGTCCAGTATTCATGAAAAAGTTAGAGAGAAATGGGGTCAGAGTCAACTCTCACTAACAATACGATGTCATGTCGTATTTTGTTAATATTTCATATTTAAATCACTTTCCCCCCATTGTTTTATAGTTTAAAAGCAAGCTGATTATCAAAGGATAGTCAACACAGACATGAACAAAACAATTATAATAATGACTTGCATTGCGCGTTTATATCGTGCCACCCCCGACATATTTAACGGAGAAATAGAGCGATAAATAAAATGTGTATGACCAGCCCGGCTGAGTTATTTTAAGCGACCAATCACATGCTGACCCCTGACTATTTTGGGTCGAGGGGTTACCTGGAATGCATATCCGATCGCTTTGCTATGCCGTTTTTGACAGGGGGTACGTAGATGTTTGCAGGCGGTATGTAAAAAGTAAGGAAGACAAAAATTAAAAGAAAAAGTATTCAAGTCTTGCCCTGTCAACGACGAAACTGCTGTTGCTCATGGTAGCGAAATACATAACGATGAAACAAGTTTGGTAGACTTCAAACTGCTTTTTCGTGTAGTAAAAAGATCGTCTGCATATCATTAGAAAGATCTATTGTCTGATTGGTTGCCAAGTTTCATTCATATTGATTAAGAAACAACACATTACGAGTGTATACAAGAGAAAGACCCTCTTTCACACACAGCCCAAAATATACACCTGTTAGCAGTGACCTATTTCGGACCCACGGAAATGCGCCTGAGCATCATTGCTAATTTCTCTAGCTGTTTGTTTCATTGTTATTGTGGACATTCAGACATGGTTAGACCTACTGATGGCAGTGTTCTGTATTTGTTGATTGTCATATGCATTTCTGAAAAGCTTGTATCAGAAAATGTTTTTGTTAGATTTTCAATAACATAATTATGTTTTGAAATAAAAATTTAAGATTCTCGGTGTGTTTCCGACAGTTTAATGTAAACTTTACATATGTAATCAGTGAGAGTGCTTTAAAAGGTGTGGTAGAATTTCCAATTATAATGTGTTTTTGTGTTTTGCAGGACTTTGATCCCATGGCAGAACATAGAATCCCTAAAATTGCTGACAGGGAAGATGAATACAGAGCCAGGCGTCGACAGATGATCATTTCTCCAGAACGATATGACCCTTTTGCACAAGGTAGAGTTATCAATCTGTACTTGAGATTTGTCTTTCTTTTTTTCATCAATGAATGCATTGTAGAGGAAATTTATGAGCTAAAAATTCTTCTGCTAATCTGTATCATCAATTGTTATGTGAATGCTTTATATTATTACCAGTATTATAGCTACAACTGAGATTGCCATGTAAAAATCTAACATAGGAAAAGACAACATTAACTCTCTGACTACCACAGATTTTTTTTCTTTGTCTGGATGGTCGTTATCCGGCATACATGTTTCCAGATACATAGACATTTTGTAGTGCTGGATGTGCCTATCTTGTCCACAGGTGAATGAAGATATTTTTTAGAGTTTAAGGACTTCCCCAAATATTTCATTTCTGATGTAATCAGAATTAAGATCCTTTTTTGTTTTGTGTAGTGAAGACTACTTTGCGCTTCCGTTTTAATTTTGTGATTTCTTAAGAGAATTCTGACATTCTGGTGTAGAATATTAAAAACAGCAATGTGTGGCATTTGGTCGTATGAAATTTTGTTGTTGGCAATTGAAATCTGTAGGGAATATGAGTTTTAACTCATTCCCTGCAGTAACTAATGTGGGTGTGAACGGGAACTCTTGACACAATCCAGTTTGAAATTTGGACGTAGTTCAAAGGTGGTTTTTATTTCACTCAGCATAAACACATGACATAATAACAATAGACATTATAGTAAAAGAAAATCCTTGAGATTCAGTAATTCGAGAAGTTGGCTTAGATATTAGTGTTGGAAAATATTCGACTTTCCATACCAAAGTGAAAACTCATGAGCCAAATATTTGGCCTTGGCTCACTGTAGCGAAAGGGTTAATTCTACAGGTTTATTTAACTGAAAAAACCAAAAGGAACATTTTAAATACAAATTCCCTGGGCTTGTTATAAATTGTAGCTTTAACATCTGGTCAGATATAGATTTTCAAAGCTGTTGTCTGATGAAGATATTTCTATTAGCACAGTTGTAAAAGGCTATCAGCCTGGTGGTCAGAGAGTTAATCCTGAACTTATCCCAGTGAAAGCTGGCCCTGTAGATAAGCATCATCCAGTACAGTGAGTACACTCGGGTTTATCCATTTTAATATGAAATGAAGATGTGAATTTAAGTTGAACCACCAGAATTCAGAATATTTGTCAGTGAAGCTCTTGGATAACATTGTCTCAAGCCAGTCCCTTCAGAAAATCTCATACAAATGATTTGAAGTGAACAACTTGTCATTTTAAGTGTTAAATGATCTTTTGGTATGTGGTAGAACTGGTTGAATTTTTTGGTGAATCCTATCACACAGTGAAAAATGATGTTTACGTCACTCTCTTTCGTTTTCGTGTGTTGTTTGTTACATCATTCTGAATGTTTCATTGACTGCTTGAAACTGAGTCTAATACGAGTCAAACCTTTCCTTCCTAGCTGTGTTCAATCGCTGATGATGACCAAGTGATCTGCAGAAAGCTCACCATAGCTTCGTGGTTCATGGGTTTAGAACTACCTCGAACATCATTATCATTTGTATGCTACTTGTGAGAATGTATGCCAGTTTTTAAACATAGAGTATGACTAAACTGAAATTTGATATGTTGAAATGAAGGTTGTACTGCCTTAAAAGACTAGCCTTCTTTCATGTAATCATGAGATTTTGAGAAAGTTAAGTTTAAGGAAAAGCATATAAATAAAGAAATTAATTAAGAAAAAACCTTAGATGATATTTAGCAAAAAGTGTGAGAGAGGAGAGATTGGGAAGGAATTCAATGTGGAAACTGGAGCCCTATACCATAAATTGTTATTTTGATGGCACTTTAACATTATTTGAATGGAAGAGCATAAGGTAAATTTTGTGCTGTCTGGATTGAAGAAAATCAAGCTATCATTAATTTGTAGAAACAGCTTGTGCAACGGGGTAGCACAATGTCACTGTTGCTATGGAATATTTCATCATAAACGATTTGTGTAGAAACCAAATGGACAAGACTAAATTGTGTCCTTCCCAATCACCGAGAAAGCATTGTATATTGTGTTCTTGTCTCTCAGATCATTGTCTTTCCATCACTAAACTAATGAAAGACTAATTTTAGGGATGCGGCCTCATATGTTTACAACCCTGTGAGTCCCAGAGCTCAACAAAAACCTGAAAGCGTACGTATAAGTAAGACAGATAGTCAAGGGTTTGTTCAGCTTTGGCAAACATTCACTTAGTGGCATTTTGTGTTGTCTGAAATGTGAGAAATGATTTGACTTTAAACTGACATATGAAGTCAATTATTACTGGTTTAGAATCCAAAATGCAGATGATGTAAAGTACACAGTGAGTGTAGAGAACTGAAATGTTTGCCATAGCTTTTACTCACTTTGATGGAAAAGTTGGTATCAGGAAAAGTCATTTTTGATGTCTTGCCTGAAAGTCTTCTTTTCCTGCCTGGAAAATATGTGACCTTCTCGTCATGAATTCTGCAGCATTGTCAGGTTTCCTAGAGATCCGTCTACTTCCATTGTCATTTATATTTGTCTCACACAGATGACAAGATTATGCTTATGAAGGAATTAAATGAAAGTTTGGAATGAAATATTCATTTTGAACTTTGAAAAGAGAGCAAAAAGAAGTCTTTGGAATTCATGCTGCTGATAACTTTGAGACTGAATCATGCATGTGCAGGTTAATCTGTCTTGTGGTCCTCATGATGTTCTTGTTCTTGCTCCAAAACATCAGGGTTTTTTTTATTTCAGATCTGAAAATTATAATTTGTGTAAATGCCTTGAATCTGCTACGGTACATAAATCATAAGCATAATTTTGTCAGCTCTCAACTATTCTACTTGTTAAGCAACACTGCCATTTTCATCCTGCTGTTCTGTTCTCTAAACTGAGGCACATATTTTCCAGAATCAAGACAGGTCTTGTACAAAATTTTCCTCTTTCCTCTTGGCAGACTTGGAAGACAAAACTATCTTGTCTTACCTAAGATATTTGGAAAGGAATGGAAATTGATTTGGAACAAATAGACCTGTCCGTATGAAAGCAGCTGCTTTATGGTGAAATGGAGCTGTCTTTTGATATTACCAAAACAATTAATCAATTGTCATGTCACGGCCCTGTCGTGACTTGTCTGCTTTCTCATTATAGGTGGAAAAACACCAGATCCACGTCATGTTGGAAGAACATATCAAGATGTCATGGCTGAAAGAGCTCTCAGTAAAGAGCAGGTTAGTTTTGTGGCAAAAATATTCCAAAGATGTTTGACCATCACAGACATTGATGAGTTGACAAAGTCTGATGATGCACAATTCATTTCTGGATGATGTTGTCAAATAAATTTATGTTTCTTACTTGGATGACAATAATTTAACACAACAGACCGAATGCTTCCTTTTGCTACACCTGTGATAAATTTCATGGCCCTGGAATGAGATATTAAATGAAAACAAGATGTGTTGAAGGATTGTATAATTTGCTGTTCATTTTGTGGGGTTGTAGTCTGTCAACACCCCCCTGAGTGTGGTGATAATCTGTTTGCTAGGCTCACAAGGTGCATATATTATTTACTCTGGCACAGTGTAAAAAGTCCAGAATCTGATTTTCATCAAAATGTGGACCAAAACAATTCTTTTTAAGAAGAGGGGTTTCCAGTAGTAGTAATATCCATGTCAGAAGGCAGAGAAAATTTAGCATCAGTAATGTACTGTTCAGAACTGTGGTGGTTACAGATATGGTAAGCTAATTGTGTATTTTTCGTTTCCCAATTGTTAGGCCGGACTCCGCCAACAAATGCAGGATAAAGCCAAAGCTGGAGAACTGAGAGTTATTAATGGCTCAGAAGCACCAAAACAGCCTGCAAAGCGGAGGCGATGGGATCAATCAGGAGATGATACACCAGCAAAGAAAAAGTCATCTTGGGATGTTGCAGAAGCAACCACACCATCAATGAGCAGATGGGATGAAACGCCGGGGCGTGCTAAAGGTGAGGTTGTCAGTTCAGTTGTTTGTATTTGCTCTAATGTATGTTCATCCATAACTTGATGAGACTGTTCACAATTTTGAGGAAACATGTAAAAGTTCTGAACAAAGTGGCCATGTCTGTTTTTCTATGCTTTTCTTTCCAGAGATGTGGTAGTATACAGTAACTCTCAGTCTGTTATGTATGAAGTACAGTATTAATGTTGGGCATTAATTTTTCAATATTCTTCTGAAAGTGTAAATTAGAGAAGGAAGTTGGAGAAAAGATGATTGATTACAGGTAACAGGAGTGATGTCTGTGACTTCAATTGCTAACAGATGGAATACAATATTGACAGGTGCTGAAACTCCAGGAGCAACTCCCAGTTCACGAGCATGGGATGCCACCCCAGGTCATGCAACACCAGGTGCAGTCACTCCTGGGAGAGGAGAGGAAACCCCTGGTCACAAAGGCACTCCCAGTGCAAGGAAAAACAGATGGGATGAAACTCCCAAGACAGAGCGAGGTAAGTTCTATTGAATTTCAAGTTTGTTTTGCATACTGTTGATTTCGGACACACTTGAAACAATTTACTACTTCATCCAGGAATAGTTTATGTAAGTTGATAGTCCACACTAAGGAGTCCTTAACAATGGCATTTTCTTAAAATTGATTTGGGACAGAACAGACCTGCAGTTTTCCTTGTTCATTTGAATCACTCTTATTAGATTCAAATTTGTCTCGTTTTAGACATTTTACTGTACAGAGACTTTCTCTTTGAAATGAGCAGTTCATAGTGTTATGAGTTCATGTGAATTTTGGTGTTGTTACTTATTTAAAATTGTAAATTTGGTATTTAAAAGAAATGAATTGACCCTAAGTAATCAGGTTGTTCTTTTTCAGAAACTCCTGGTCATGGGAGTGGATGGGCTGAGACCCCAAAGACAGATCGTGGTGGTGACCTGATTGAAAGTACGCCAACACCAGGGGCCAGCAAGAGGCGGTCTCGTTGGGATGAGACTCCAGGTGCTGCCACCCCTTCAGCTATGACTCCTAGTATGACACCTGGACAGATGACTCCCAGCATGACCCCTGGTGGAATGACCCCACAGGGAATGACTCCTGGAGGAATGACGCCAAGCATGACTCCAAGTGGTGTGACACCCACAGGCTCAAAAGCCATGGGGATGGCAACACCCACACCTGGACATTTGATTTCAATGACACCCGAACAGTTGCAAGCATTCTCATGGCAACGGGAAATCGATGAGAGAAACAGACCTTTGTCAGATGATGATCTGGAGGCCATGTTCCCACCAGGCTATAAGGTCAGTTATAGTTATAAAATGTGTAGAGACATCAGCAAAAGGACTGAATTTCTAATTTCTAGAGATTGTGGAATATGGAAATTCCTCTCACTTCAGTGCTTATTATGAAATGTTAAAATACTCCATCTTCACAATTATTAATTTCGTATGCATCATTTTGTGCTTGTTCATGGCATTATCTTGTGTAATGCTTACTTTAAATAATTTGTAACTGTTTTCTATGCAATCAGCTTCTTATTTCAAAATCTGTCTCTATTTTTTTTCAGGTATTGCCACCACCGGCTGGATATGTTCCCATCCGCACTCCAGCCCGAAAACTTCTAGCAACACCAACTCCAATGGCAGGCACCCCTATGGGATTCCGAATGCAGACTCCAGACAACAAAAGCAGCAAGGACATGATTGTTGATATGCAGCCGAAAGGGAACTTACCTATGATGAAACCTGATGATATGCAGTATTTTGACAAACTCTTGGTAAGGGATGATTCCAAAATGAAGCTAGTAGATTTGAATTGATTCGCAAGATAAAGTTCATTTTTCACAATGGTAGTTAGCTTCATAGTGGTGCACAGTACAAGTTAACTGAATTAATTGTATTTTCTGTGCATCTTGGCTGGCTTTATAAACTGAATGAAATGGCTTTTAAGAAACTTGCCACTGAACATTTTGTTAACATATCGTCGGTGTAGAACAATACTCCTGTAACCCACAAAATATGTTGATGGAAAAGTCAGTATAAATAGTGTTGTTTCTGCTCTCCAGGTGGACGTTGATGAAGACACATTGTCTCCAGAAGAACAGAAGGAAAGAAAAATTATGAAATTGCTTTTGAAGATTAAAAATGGCACCCCACCAATGAGAAAGGTGAGTATGTGTGAATATTGAATATAGTTAAATACTTGGGTCATGGTTACAATAAATTTATGCAGTAATTTGCACAACTTGACAAAATAGGTTCAAAGAGAAAATGGGAAAGAAAAAGGGGTAAACTGTTGTTTGTTAAATTAAATTTCTGTTATTTTTTGAATTTCTGGTGACAGAAAAAATAATACCACAACTAGAACATGCAGGAAAGCTTGTAGTTTTGAGGTATTGGGATTACTTAATAATTGAGGCTCATGGACTCTTTAACAAAGATGAAACACTGCACTGATCAGTTCATAGGATGACAGTTTTTTTTTTGTGTGCGAAGGAGCCATATATACACTGCTAGGCTATAATAAGTTTACTCTTTCTTTCTTAGGCTGCTTTGCGACAGATCACAGACAAGGCTCGTGAATTTGGAGCAGGACCACTGTTCAATCAGATTTTGCCACTACTAATGTCTCCCACCCTGGAAGATCAAGAGAGACATCTGTTGGTCAAAGTTATTGACAGAATCCTCTACAAACTGGATGATCTTGTCCGACCCTATGTCCACAAAATTCTTGTTGTCATTGAACCCTTGCTCATTGATGAGGACTACTATGCCAGAGTTGAGGGAAGGGAAATTATCTCCAATCTTGCAAAGGTCAGTAACACGTTATATTCTGAAATAGGTGAGAGGTATCCGAGGTTACAGTTATAGTTGTTGTTGTTGTTATCATTTCTGTATGCTGTAAGAGGATTCAAATTTGTGAAATATTCTTTCGGTTGATACCCTTCTGTAGCATTGGCGCAAGCTTTCAAAAAATCAGACTAATTACATTTACAAATAAGGTTTATGCCTAAGCCATTTTACACCATCCTGCGTAAATTGTTGTCATATCTCAATTAATATAAACATGTTGCATTTAGAATTATGTGATTAAAATTGTTTCTGTTAGATCTCCAGTATGCAGCAAAAGTCCTATTGACTTTGAATTAATGTCAGAAATAAAAGTTTCAAAACATTTTATCTTTACATGCTTCTTATTTGAAGTTGTTACTCTTGTCTGTTCTAGGCTGCAGGTTTGGCAACTATGATTGCCACTATGCGTCCTGACATCGACAACATGGATGAGTATGTGCGTAATACCACTGCTCGTGCTTTTGCAGTGGTGGCCTCAGCTTTGGGTATTCCCTCCTTGCTGCCCTTCTTGAAGGCTGTGTGCAAGAGTAAGAAATCTTGGCAAGCCAGACATACTGGTATCAAGATTGTGCAGCAGATATCCATTCTCATGGGCTGTGCCATCCTTCCTCATCTGAAGAGCTTGGTGGAAATCATTGAACATGGTGAGCCACAATCTATTTTACATTCTTGTTCACATTTGTTTTTGTCATGCTGAAAACGAGAAATGAATAAATAACAAACCAACCACAAAACGAAAAAATATTGAGGAGAAAATCATAGTGTAATCTAGATTTCTGTAACATGAGTATTTGTAAATTTTCCAGCTGTTGTGAATTTTCACGTGTTCTACATGCACATTGTATTTCAAGATTTTGAAATCTGTGATGGGAGAGATGTGTGTTGCAAGGAGCAGTACATATTGTTCATTAATGTGAATACAAAAAATGCTCTTATTTTTATTTTGAACACACAACGTACTAAAATTGTTATTGTGTGGAGGTGGTGATATTTTGGTGCATCAAATGATTGTTTCCTGGACTTAGGGAGGAAAATGATTGTTACCTGAATAATCAAATTTAAAAAAATTATTGGGTAATGTTCAACTGTTTTTCTGTGTTCAGGTCTGGTGGATGAACAACAGAAGGTCAGAACCATCACTGCTTTGGCTCTTGCTGCATTGGCTGAAGCTGCTACACCTTATGGTATCGAATCTTTTGACAGCGTCTTGAAACCTCTTTGGAAAGGTATCCGTCAACACAGAGGCAAGGTAAATTTAGACTTAAAAGGACACTGAGTCCTTAAATAATGATAATGTATTATAACCTGTTGTTGTGATTTTGTCATAATTCATTGTATTTGCAGTGAGAGCATTAGTGGCACAAAGAAAATGTATTGTTTGGAACTTGTTCAAGGTGGCCAGAAACATTCATAAAATTCCTAGTGCCTGCTGAAAATACCATATTATAAAAATATTTTGTGGTAATAAATTTTCAGCCATGACAGTTAAATAATTTTCTGATTTTGCCTTTTGCAGGGAAAAGGGAAACAGCATAACTCATTTTTGCATTTTCTTTTGAATTATTTAGGAGACGAAACAAAATTTTATCATACACTAACTCACTATTTATCATACATTATAATTATGTTCTGTATGTAATGTGGGTTGCAGAGTGCTTCAAATCATTTTGATTGTGTATTTTGTAGGGTCTTGCTGCCTTCTTGAAAGCCATTGGTTATTTGATCCCCCTCATGGATGCTGAGTATGCCAACTACTACACAAGGGAAGTCATGTTGATCCTGATTCGAGAGTTTCCATCACCTGATGAAGAAATGAAGAAAATTGTATTGAAGGTAATGTTTCTTTTTTTTTTTTTTTTTTTTTTTTACACTATTTCCTTGGAAGTTTTTTTTTTTTTTTTATAATAGTGCATTGGAAGCGAACAGACTTAGTTCTTTTTTGTACGAGTTAATTGACAGATTGATGACCTGAGCATACAAATTCACGAGATAATCCATGAAATACATTTTGCTCATGGCAGTCTAATTTTCTGATATTTTTATGAATAGTAAGTTTTCCATTAGGCTGAAGATTTGCTGCAGTATGTAGATGACTTTCAAATGTTTAAGAGTCTGTGTTGACTGATGACTTTGTATTTATCTAAATTTTGGATTACCATTGATTAGTCCACATACCTTGTTTGATGCCAGGTCAGTGATGTCCTATTACTCCTTTAAGGGGGACATAGAATTAGAGGAGGACCTCATATGTCTTCTGTCATTTACAGGTAGTGAAACAGTGTTGTGCTACTGACGGTGTGGAATCTCAGTATATCAAAGATGAAATCCTGCCTCCTTTTTTCAAGAACTTTTGGAATCAGAGAATGGCGCTTGACAGACGTAACTATAGACAAGTAAGACATCAGTGTGGAAGTGTGTGGTTTTAAGTAATTGCGGCATTAGCAATAGAACACTACTGTCGCTTCAATGCCATGGTGACAGAGATGGCTGTAACGTTCATCTCATGTGGGTGGAAATTTACTGTCTGTAGTGGTTCCTCTAAGCACCCTGGAAAAACCATGGAAAATGATGTACAAGCACTGGAATAGCCCTGGGATTCTCTTCAGGTTTAAAAAAGTGGACTTGCATAAAAAACAGTGTAATTTCAGTTTTTGGTTTTCTCACATTTTCATGTAAGTTGTAACCCTAGAAAACTAAGCCCCCCGGAAAATCCTCAGAAATGTCCTGGAAAGACATTCTCAGAACAGTCAAAATTTCCTTTTAACATTTTGTAGGAATCGTTTTCCTTTCTGAGTTTTCATTATTTTGTAGTGGACATTTCTTTGTTTGAAATGGGAAAACCCCAGTAGTAATATAAAGCTTACAGAATGCAGTGCCTATGGTTCTCCAATCTGATACTGATCTGGGCAAGTTTGATTATTGAATGTGGTTTTGAAATCCTCAGCTTGTAGACACAACTGTGGAAATTGCCAACAAAGTGGGAGCAGCAGAGATTATTGGACGTGTTGTGGATGATTTGAAAGATGAAGCTGAACAGTATCGTAAGATGGTGATGGAAACTATTGAAAAGATCATGTCAAACCTGGGGGCTTCAGACATTGACTCACGCCTTGAAGAACAGCTGATTGACGGCATTTTGTATGCCTTCCAGGAACAGACCACGGAGGTTGGTTCGCATGTTTCATTTTAATTTCTAAGTTAAAACTTTCTACCTAACGACAGTAGTATTGTTAAACAAGCTTGACTTTCATGATGATATGCAAATTTATGTTGGCTGTGCTGGTTCCTGGTGTTTTGCAAAGATGGCTTCCTAATAAAGTCATGTAAAAGAAAATACTTTCTTAAAAATATATGGAGCCAGTGGAATAACACCTTTTGTCACAGAGGTTCACCTTTTTGTCAGCAAGATACCATCAATAGTTATGTTGACTGACCATTATCACTTGTTACAGGGATGTAAATCTTCCGAGAATCCTCGGAAATCAGAGAATTTCTTTCTGGTTGCGATTTCCGAGAGAATCGGAGTCCCGATTTTTTGTTTTTTTTAATGAATAGACGAGAGCGAAATTCTGTTCCGAGCGTTGATTCATTTCCATAGCTACTGCTAATAGCGCCGGACCTAGCGATTGAACGGGCTCAACCGTAAATGCGGCAGCTCTACCCTACCGTGTTCTGCCGTACTGCGTATGTCCGAACTCGCAATAACTTTCGTCTCCCCACTGCGGCCCCCCTCAACTAGTCATTAGTAATGTTGCATAATAAGTTGTCACGGCATACAGTGATACACCTTCGCCCGTGTCCGCCCGCTTTGGCCGTTCATACGAGCTCGAGTATGTAAGCACGTGTAGGCCACACATTATTGATTTTTATTGTATCGTAAACGATGGTGGTCATTGAGTAAGAACAGTGGACACATTTTGTGAAGGGGTTTCATTTTATTTCGCTGTTGTGTTTTTAAAAAAAAATCTTACATAGCTTACAATCATCTTTGGCGGTGGTAACTCCCGGTAGATCTAGGTCGGCAGACTTTTAGAATCTTCGAACGTAATTGACGATCACGGATTATAACTAGATCTAGGCAAAGGCGTACACGTGTTTCAGCGACGTTAGAAAGATTTATGTTCCGTAGCATAATTTATTTCGTTTCATACGATTGTGGTTGTTTCGTCATGTTTCCGAGCATGTTTGTAGGGTTTTAAAGGAGGCGCACATTTTCATGTTTTTAATGTATGTAATTTTTGTGAAATCCGACAAGACTCTAGTCATAGGCCAAGTCTACTGTCTGGCATAGTGAAGATTCGCACGTCATTTCAACTTTCAAATCTTGTCAGTTCCGTGCCTTGGAACAATCGATTTTGTTACACATACACTTCTTCAAATTCCTGGATTTCTCAAAGAATTATTTAGATCTATATCGTTTTAATTTTTTGACTCTATAAAGATATAGAAATATTGAGTGTGGTGGCTGATCTTTGCTTTAAAAATTAATATAGGTCTACTCTAGATCTAAATCTTCTATAACCGGTCTGTTTTGAAAAGTTCATTAAGTGACAGAATGTTGTGATCGAGGAGCAAGTGCTGGCTTGTGATACACAGAATAGATCTGTATTGGTCTAGAAATATTGATCTTTTTCTAGATTATGTAGATATTATGTAGATCTATACTTTGACAGTGAGATCATGGACTTAAAGCCCAAAAGGTATATTACTTTAAATATTTGATGTAAAACTGTAAAGTTAAGTTTATTAGGTTGTTATGTGTTATGTTTTCCATCATAGTTCATTAAAGTTAGACAAATAGCCTGCGCGCCGCAGTGTCAGAACTTGTTTCAAAGAACGCCGCGTTGGTTTCAGAGAATTTTTCAGGAGGCCATTTACATCCCTGATGTTATTCTATTACTATGGTGGTAAGGGTTATTGCATCTGGTGAACTGTGGGTGGATAGCAAACAAAATTCAATTGGTTTATTTAGCCATCTAATTAGTAGAATATCTATTAACCACTAGATTGGCAGCCCATAGGCAAAAACCTTCCTTGGAATCACCATCAAGGAAAATAACTCTAAATGACTTTGCGATTGGTCGCAATGAAAAGGTCATCACTTTCTTATTTGTTGATCAATTTTAATAAAATAAATCTTTAAAAATCCAGAATTGAATGACCTTTCCATTGATACCATGCATTTTGCATTTTGATTGTCAAAAAATTTCTGAACTTGAAATCAGCTTCCTCTGGCCACTCTCATATTCACTAGATCTAGACTCTAGATCTAGATCTAGATCTATCACTGTCTAGGCCTATATCGGAAGTAGATCTAGGTCGAGGGGCATCATCTACATCAAGTTCTACATCACTTTTACTATCTTCCCCTTCATCTAGATCTACAGAGGTAGAATTGTCTTCATTATCTTGATGAAAATCACCTGACGCCACCAAACTTTTCAGCAAATTGAAGGCCATTTTCACTAATGTCGTATCAACAGCTGTCTCCACATATTTCGTCCCGGTAAAAAGCAAAAGGAAGAGCCTTTATATTACACCGGAAATGTCTTCTCCATTATAATCCATGCTTATTATGGTCCACAAGGTTGACTAAAAACAACGTAGGCCTAGTGGGCGATTACGGGCGATTTGCCAATGAACTGTCGCGGGTGCCTCCGGGCGCATTGCATATCTAGTGGTTAATAGTACCCCCAAGAGGGATACTTCTCAGTCATTTGAGGTGACATCACAATTCCAGTAGCTGTTGGTTTGGGAAGTTTTGTGCAAAGAAATTTCATATAGGATGACCTTGCCCTGGCTTACACCTTGAGATAATGGCAAAGCTAATGTTTTCCTGTCATCACATGAAGTGCATTTATGGAACATCTAAAGTTTATGACAAAGGATTGATATAAGTGGAACTCATATTTTCGGTGCTCTTTCACACCAGACTGACATCTGTCATTATCAAGTGTGCATGTTGTAGATTCTTTTTTGGTCTTCCTTGTACTTTTGTGAGAAATGGTCATCGCTACTATTAATAGGACTTGCACTTTTAATATTTGAGAAGTATACTTTTACTCCTTCAGGATTTTCTGAACAGGATATTTCTGGCATTAAACAGTAGCATAGAAAAGTTCAGATTTTTAACCTGTTAAGCATATGAATTTATGGCACTTGCCTATAAATTATGTGAAGGTCATTCGATTAACATGTTTGCTGTCTCGAGTTTGTACCATAAAGGATAGACCTTCATTTTCAGCAGTAAATTGTATTTTTTGCTTGGTTTTATTTTATTTGCACGTTCTACTTGTTTGCAGAAAAATGATATGTGATAGTCTTGGATGGAACTTTGAGACTGCAATTTTGAGTTTCAGTTGTTGGTATTTAATCAACTTCCTGTTTTGTCCATTCTAGTGGGAAAAATTATTGTGAAGATGTGTTGTTTTGTGACTGCTAATTTTCTTACCAAAAATAATTTAAACTAACTAAATATCATCTTCTGTTTTATTGGTAATGTCATATCTGTGCTTTTTGTGGACAGTCGCACAATCTGAAAATCATCATCCTATAAAAGGAATCCTGGGATGTTGGGATATCATTGACCACTTGACAGAAAGTTACTTGAAACTGAGTTAAATTTTGATTTGTTACTTTGGGATTTTGTGACTATAAAATTGATGTACATGCGGTTTGCTGTGTTCTTTTGATGGTTATTGTAGATTTTTTATCTATCTAAAACCTTCACAAGGATGTGGTAATGCTCAACGGCTTCGGCACAGTAGTGAATGCTCTGAGCAAGCGAGTCAAGCCCTACCTGCCTCAGATGTGTGGTACCATCCTGTGGCGGCTCAACAACAAATCAGCCAAAGTGCGACAGCAAGCGGCAGATCTGATCTCTCGTATTGCCATTGTCATGAAAACTTGCCAGGAGGTAATGATTGAAACTTATTTCAGCAGTCAATAAATCTTTATTGTCTTACTTGAAAGCAGTATTTGAACAACAACAACAAAAGTTCTGAGAGAGTATAGAGTTAAAAGAAAAGTTCTCCATTTGTAAGTGTAGCATTTATCATTATGTGATCAGAAATTGAAAGCACATTGGTGCTTCTGTAAGCTGGATGAGAAATTGTAATGTTTAAAAACCTAAATGTCAGAAAATTTTATGTTCACTTTTCCCCCTAAGTATTAAAGAAAGGTTATGAAACTGTTCTAAAGAATTATTGACTGTGTATAGTGGTTGTTTGAATAAAATGCAAGATTTTTTCCTTGTATTTCAGGAAAAACTCATGGGTCATCTTGGCATTGTGTTGTATGAGTATCTGGGAGAGGAATACCCTGAGGTCTTAGGGTCTATCCTGGGTGCCTTAAAGGGCATTGTGAATGTGATTGGTATGACAAAAATGACCCCTCCCATCAAAGACTTATTGCCTAGGCTCACACCTATCTTGAAAAACAGGTAAGCAGGGAATGGAACAGTAAAACTTTGTCAGTATTAACTGAGTATGTAGTTGTATGAATTAGAAATTTGCCCTCTTACAGGTTATAGCTAACACTATTAGTGTGTGCTTTTAGAACACACAGTAGACAAAATTTAATGTAAAAGGAAATAAATCATGAAGTAAAAGATAGCAGTTCTTCATAAATTGATTAAATTTTAATCCAGAGATGAAGATATTTGGTAATGTCGCACAGAACTGCTTTGCTAGAAATGCAGTTAATATCATTTTGAGGGCCACGTGGTAAACGGTCGTAACTCAACCTTTTTTAAAAATTGAGATGTTTGGCATTCTTGTAGCCCTTGACAGCCCGCTGATTATGTTATAAATGGGGGGTTAATTTCTGATAAAGAAAGTAATTTCAGTTTGTTGCTTCTCCTGAAGAATTTATAAAAACTGAGTTACAGTAGTTTATAACCATGAGGACCTTGATTTGGTTTTTTTATATTACTGATAAATTTATCAGTTTGTTGTACAAAAAAATTATGATTTTTTCTTCCCAACAGACACGAAAAAGTACAAGAGAACTGTATTGATTTGGTGGGACGTATTGCTGACCGTGGGCCTGAATTTGTATCTGCCAGAGAGTGGATGAGGATCTGCTTTGAACTTCTGGAGCTTCTCAAAGCTCACAAGAAGGCCATTCGTAGGGCCACAGTCAATACATTTGGTTACATAGCCAAAGCTATTGGGTAAATATGTGCAACCTTTTTTTTTTGTATTGTTAATTGTTTGTTCATACAAGCTGGACTTTTGGTGATAGCTATTTACAATGGGCAAAACAGCACATGTGGACAAGTCTGACTTGTCTCTGAATTTCAGTGGAAAAAAAAAGTTCCTCGGTGTACATGTGGTTGGCCAAACAGCAGCATATGTTAGCAAAATATCACAGTCAGTGAATACAGGCATCCACTTTGGATTGATTTGTTTCTGACATGCAGCATGACAGAGATGAACTGAATGTGGTACATTTTTTTTTTTTTTTAGTGAAAGACAGTAGTAGTATAAAGTTTTGATGGGTTAATTTCATGTTTGGAGAAAAACTGAGAAACCTTTACTTGAGTGAATTTCTTAGTCACGTTACCAATGTCATTTCAGTAGCATTTGTAAATGATTGAAGCTCTGTCTGTCTTTTTCAGCCCTCATGATGTGTTAGCCACCTTACTGAATAATCTCAAGGTGCAGGAGCGTCAGAATCGTGTGTGCACCACAGTGGCAATTGCCATTGTTGCTGAAACATGCTCACCCTTCACAGTCCTGCCAGCCCTTATGAATGAATATCGTGTCCCAGAGCTGAATGTACAGAATGGGGTACTCAAATCTCTGTCTTTCATGTTTGAGTACATTGGAGAAATGGGCAAAGATTACATCTACCCAGTGGCACCTTTACTGGAAGATGCTTTGATGGACAGGTAGATTACTCCATTTATCGTCAGATTTTCTCAATTTGCATATATTGTACTGATCAAAGCCATTGTTACCACAAAAGGAGCCTGTTCAGTTTCTGATATTATATAAGAAATTTTCTCTATGTACAAAAGATTATGAAAAGATCTCCAGCTATGAATATAGTTACCCCAAGGCCAGGGTGCATATGGGGCTTGCTGTTATGTTGCAGCTATGTCTTAGTTTCATATTCCAGTCAGACTCAGCATTGTGCCCATGTCTCGCACATCTTCATTCCACCTAGATTCCAGAAAATGCACCGTGGCTGCAATGCAACACAAGTCATATGTATGCGCCTAGCCATGGGTTTGAAGATACACCCAATTAATTGCAGTTATTTTGGTTTTAGGATCCATGTTTGTCTTGACTGCCACTGCTATGATCATAGGAAGAACATTTATTTATGATATATGGACCACCAAAATACAGAAAATCACAAGGTAATTGTGGTACATATTACATAGAGTTGTGAGAGCAAAATTATTGTTAGAGAGGGGTCTCAAACATGTGGTCACCTTTGAAAAAATATGTGTTTTTTCATTTCCTTTCAGAGATTTGGTTCATAGACAGACGGCTATGGCTGCAATTCAGCATATGGCCTTAGGTGTTTGTGGGTTTGGCTGTGAAGATGCATTGGTCCACTTACTCAACTATGTGTGGCCAAACATTTTTGAGAACTCGCCTCATGTTGTTCAAGCTTTTATGGGAGCTGTTGAAGGACTCAGGGTTGCCATTGGTCCATCTAAAGTTTTCCAGTATGCCATGCAAGTAAGTCATGTTCAGATACATCTTTAAAATGAAAATGAAAGTGGAATGAGGAGGAATTCATGGTGATTGATGATATTTGAGACTGAAATTTTGTATTAATTAAATTTATATTTTCATTTTACCTGTGAATTGAGCAGTAGCATATCTTGTGTTGGCTGAGGTAGATATTTGTGTATGATAACTTTTGGTGTACTGAAAAGAGCTAAATCATTCACAAGGCCATAACTTTCACAGCCTATAAGAAGGTATTATAAAACTAGTTAGAGAAGTTTGTTTTAACCCTTGTCCCGCGTTGAGTGAACTCGTCCACGTAATGCCCCGTGCGGGGATAGCCAGCGGCCAGCCAGCCGATCGTTCGCGTGTTGCCGATAACCTCGGCGGCCGGGTCAATCGGGTCGTTGTGAACACGTGTATCGCGTATACTTCAGGACGCAATAACAACAATAGTGGTGGATAAATAGTAAGGGACCCCTATGATATTTGGATAAAGTACTTGTGATGATATGCAATAGGTTTTATTGTGAAATGGAAGGCCCAAATCAAGAATTTTCTGCATTTACACACATTTTATCATTTTCCCAAGACCTCTGAGCTTTTTCTGTCCCTAAGTCAGGCCATTCAGGTGAACAAATTATTTTTTAAGCCATTTGCTTAATTTACTAACCACATGTATCGTGACATTGCCTTCTCCCTCCTCTACTATGTAAAGCTTCCACGGACTATGGTGTTAGTTTTAGCGAGAGATTTGATTTCCAGTTCCAGGTCATAGAGCACAGTCATACATGTACTGAAAAGCGGTTTAACCAAAGGAACACAATAGCTCTCTAATTACCACATCAAATAAAGACCACGACCAACAACAAAGTCGGTCATTTTCTCCCAGTTTTCCCTGATGAAAAACCTACTGACAGATGCCCTAATATTACATCGGAATTCATAATTACAGACGTAGAACGGTGTCTCAAATACGCACATGGCCCCTTTCTTCTCATTTCACATGTAGATGACAACCAGCATCAAAGTAAAAGTTTCCCCAAGATTTTCCCCAGTTCAAACTTCAGACCGTCAGTACTATTACACGAGTATGACGAATAGTTGCATCGTAGTAAACGTAATCGGACGATACCATTTTGTTAGATATAGTAGGGGTGACAGGATAGATAAACACGTGAAAATAGTGTGGAAAAAAACCCAAAAAACAACGACAGCCTTGGCAACCGAATACACAGAGCGCGAGGCGCACCGTTGCTATACAAAAATGTGGCCCCCCGCAGGACCCGCGGTTAAGCGTGTCGGACAAAATAATGGCCTCCCGTGTCTGGCGTGTTGCGCGGGGGATGCCAATATAGTGGCCTCCCGCAGGACTAGGGTTAAGAGATAACAGCAGTGTTGTAGTTTGTGTTAATGCTGTGTAAGGCGACTCTTATTGCGCGTAAATAAAGTCATGAAAAAGTGCATTTCTTTTGAAAGGTTTGTTACACGAAGTAAAAGGTAGTTCATAGAAGATTGAAATGACCTGCAAATATATTTTCTGTCTTTAAAGGGGCTTTTCCATCCAGCAAGGAAAGTGAGAGATGTTTACTGGAAGGTCTACAACACGGTGTACATAGGGGCTCAAGATGGTCTCATCCCTTCATATCCACGAATTCCCAATGACGCCAAGAACCAGTATCTGAGATATGAATTGGATTATGTCCTTTAGTGGGTCACAGCACTACATCTTATGTGACTTTTACAGAGCTGTTCCTTTCCAGCTTGTGAAAATATTGTATCCGTTATCATTTCTTTTTTTAAACTGAAAATTTTCATTCATTGGAACTGAAAATGGTTTATTATTGGTATGTAATAAGGTATCACTCATTTGTTATTTGTATTTTAAATTGTCTGCAAAACATCCTGATGGATATTTTGAAAAGAATGGTGTATTGCAAACATGCTTGAACTGAATTTTATTGTCATAGGACACATTCTAATAGAGATGAAAATCATATTTTCTGAGTGTCTTTAGAATGTCCTCTTTTTTATGAACAGGTGATAAAATTAAGAACATTTTGTTAATGCATGAAAGGAATAATTTTGAAAAGATGTCATTTCATACTCTGTTGGCATTTCTCAGTTTGTTCAAAAGATCTGGACACTTAAAATGAACAAGACAAAATGATGTGATTTGATGATGGTGCATCCCTCTATCATTTTCAGCAGAGTGCAAAATGTACATTTCAAGCAAAAATGGCCAAGGCGTTCTACTCTGGATGATATGCTTTTCAATTGCAATGGATGTATTTAAATATAAAACTTGGCTTTATTTTTTGCGCATCAACAAGCTGACATAATATTTTGTTGTCTCCTGCACCATCAAATTAAGTACGTGCTAGACAAAAAGAGAAATTCATTTGCGGGCCCTACACTCGAAATGGCATTGGTGCTTTGTCGTTAAATATCATTGACTCACTGACTATTGAATACATTAAAGGAAAAGCAGCTTTGGTGATTTCTGAATATGTGGGGCATTCAAAAGAAAATAAACGACCAAAAGATAATTAAATTAAGAACTTGAATTTATTGGGAGCCCTATATTTCCTTTTGACCATGGATTGCCAATCTCATTTTTGTGCCCAATAATGAATTTTCTGGACCTATGAGGAACTTGAAGTGACATAAAGGAGAAAATCAAGAAGCTCAGCGTTTTAGAAATTTACCATTGTCAATTTTTTGATGTTTTGACATTATTTTCTTGAAAAGTCAGTTGTGATGCTATACTACTATAGTTGACTATTAGCTCATTTAAATTTTGTTACTTTGCTGCAATGTTGTTGAATGCAGTGTGAAAGCATGCATGTATAGTATGCTTAGTATTGGTGAAATCAAGCTTGTAGTATGCAGTTTACAGAAACTTCAGAATGTCCAAATGCACCGTTACATAAAAGGCACATGTTGCATGATGTGGCCAAAAAAAAAAAAAACAAGTTTTCAAACATTACATTTTCCCAAGACATGATTTTAATGTTTTCTGTTGTTGTCATAAGCTGTCATTTCTTGAAATAGAAAACATTTTGTTTTGATGCTGAGGGCTGGTGGTGGTAATTCTGGCGTTTTTCTAGCTTCTGATTGTTTTCACATGCCCTGTGAATTCTTGGAATGGAGAGGAGTTTGCCTAGAACTTGAGAGAAGGAGGTTCTGGTGGCAGGGTTGGCATGATTTAAATCAAATGATTTTTTTAATTTAAATCACTGATTTTTTAAATTAAAATCAGTGATTTAAATCACTTTTTGATTTTTTTTACTTTTTAAAGATTTTTTTTTTTTTCAAACTGCTTGTTTTTGATGTTTTTATTGTTCAAAAGCACTAGACTTAAAGGCACTGATAAGTAGGAGTGCTTCTCTATTATTATTATGCATCATTCAATAATTTCTGATTTTGGCTGATTCATACAACAGTTGGAGACTTGAATGTGTCGCAAGACACAATTCAAATATAACACCTTGAACAAAAATGTAAGTCTGAATTTGAATTTTGTGTACCTGTGTAAGACATTAAGACAGTCAAGTAAGTGAAAAAGGCCTATATTTTATTTCAAATAAACATCTTTATTTTTATAAAACAGTTAGTGAAATCCAGGCATACAGATCAGATCCAGAAAATTCTGATAATATATAAGAAAGGAAAACTTTCTACTCATTTTCAGTTTCAGTTGTCTCCAATTCTTTACTATTGAAGGCCCTGAACAGAAACACCAGTTTTGATGCTTTCTCATTCCCCAAGCGATTTCTCAACTTGGATTGAACAAGTCCATACGAGGAGAAAATTCTCTCCACTCCAGCTGAGGAAGCTTTGTCGACAAAATATTGAATGTGTTATGTATTTTTTAAAAAATCAAAAAAATCTGATTTAAATTTTTAAAAAATCGATTTTTTTGATTTTTTTGAAAAAAATCTGATTTTTTTCCAACCCTGTCTGGTGGTTTCAGTTTTCCCCTGTTTGTCTTAATTTTGTTGTTCAGAATTGTTTGACATTGTGTTCTTGTTGTTTTCCACTCTGGGACCCAAAAGTGCAAGTGTGAAAGATTTAATGGTGTATGGACAATCTTCATAATGTTGAGGTTAAAGATTGATAAACCTCTTTTCCTGTATGTGTGTGTGAGTGAATAAAGACAGATGTACAGGATTAATAAAGGCACTTTTACCATTATGGACAATTATCTTATTGTGAGTAAGACATCGTTATCAGAGAACTTTGGTGTGTATGTGTGTGTGTGTGCAAAGCATTTTTCTGCAATGTCATTAGGCTACTTTTTTGAAAATACTTAATTTAATGTATCTCTTGTCTTAGAGGCAACAGATTCCGAAATTTGAGCAGTATCATGAAAAAATTGAAAATTTTCAGCCCTAGACATTGATTTCTGTTGTATACTTTGTGCAAAGAGAGATAGTTGATTACTGAAATTGCTAAATATCCCCAAACCCCAGTTCAAGAGATCTGCACCAAACTAGAAATTTTAGCTAGTGTATGTTTGTGGATCAGTGATAAATAAATTGTCTGAAATGAATTGTGGCTTTTCTTTACTGCAGATATGTCATCCTCTGTCTTGTTGAATGTGGAAACAAAAACACAATTACATTATATCAGATTGATTGCTCATGAATATTAATTCCATATCATGCAGTGAGACTACCCAATTTAACCAAGTTGTAAGGAGAGATAGAGGAGAGTATTCCCTTCATATACAGTATGCTAGTGTGAAAAGATAACATGAGGATGTATTTAATGATATACCATCACTTGCATCATGCATTACCAAGGACTACATCAGCATCAAAGAAACTTTCTCAGGAATATTATGAAATATAGTGTAAAGTTAAAATATGGCCAAAAACAAAAAATGAGAAAAGGTTGTATATTACATACAGAGTCCCACCTTAGGAACAATCGGAAATGAAAAGGGAAAAACAACACGACAATTTGATCAGCAAGGACCTTCTTCATGCAAAAAAAAACCCAAAAAACTTACAGGTGAAAGAATTTTTTCAAAATGTTAATTTAAAAAAAGAAAGAAAAAAAAAAGCCACTTTTTCACTTAATTTATCGAGCCGTGCATGTGGAAAAAGATTTTCTTCAGCATTCCTGTAGAAGCAAGGCTTTGGAAAATATGAATTTTTTTTTTAGATTTTAACTTTGATCTGCTGCGACCTCACAGATTAAAAAAAAATAAAAATATGTTGTTAGTGCACAGTAAAATTGGTAAATTTGATTTACACATATAAAATTGTAGGAAATATGATACTTTTTGCAACTGTTGTTGGGATGAAGGAAACCAAGAAAGTGGGTATAAATTATTATTCATTAAGTGGGTATTATTGTATTAATTATATTCATTCCATTCTGTTAATATCAGAGTGTTGCTTTGGTCATTAAACGTAGGTTTTACTTGTGTAGACATTAGGCCTTTCATATGTAGTTTTGCAAACTGCAAGGAATAAACCTAGATCTGTAAGTCAATATAAAATATTTATTACATCAGGTCGATCATTCTACAAACACTTCAATGGTATCGCTCATATCACAGGTCATGTACGCTCACTCTTCCACTTTCTATCCTTTGCTTCAGCAAAACACACCCTCAGACTTTCTCTGTCTCTTTTTTTTTTTTTTACAGGTAACAGAGACAGACATACTGCAGCAACAAGCAGCTCATCCAGCATTTGCTAAACTTTTCATTCAGTTATCACAAATTCCATAGAAAGAACGGTGACTGACATTATAAGAAGCGACAATAAAATTTTAAGCCTCTCTGACAATTAATAGTTAGTGTCCCTGAGTAGAAGTAAATATGCATTTCTTGTACACATCAAAATTAACTATCAGCTTGTTGGTGTAATCTTAAGTACATGTAATGTCACAATGCTCATCACTTCTCCAAGGTAACGGTATCATGAAGCCTCTGAAAACCTAAGGAATTGCCTCAGCACAAATACCATATTTCAGTCTGGGTGGGTAAAATTTCCTGAAGAAATTCAATTTTTATCACAAAAACGGCATCTTTTTGTCATTCACTTCTTTTGACCTGGTGAAGTTTCTGAAGATAAAACTCCTTCTCACACTGCTATACATGTATCTGTATAAGTACACCAATTCTACAGTAAATTCCGTTTCAATGCCAAAGCAGCGTCACCACCATTTCTCAAAGTGAATTTTGTCTTGACTAACATGGGATTGCACACAATAGGATTGCATTGCTTCAATGAACGGCAAAGGGCCACATATGTATACTTCCGTGTTTCCTGTGTTCAGTTTAGCCAATACTGACCGAACATCTTGTGATTGAATCCTTCTGTCTGGAAAAAAAAAAATGAAAATACATGTATCTTTCTATGAAATGTACAAATCTTCAGTCTCATTACAAATAAAAATATTCATACTTCGTGCAATACCTTGAAATTCACTGGTACCGAAAAATTGTAAGAGATGTTTTCATGGAAATTAAAATCTTCATGAAACTGATAATTTCTTAACTGACATAAAAACAACGACAACAAAAATCCATCTTAATCCTTTTAAGAGAAATTTTGCTTTTTCAGTCAGTTAAGACAAAAAGTGAACCCAAAGTCAAACGGTAAATTTCAAATTGCTCTTGTTGCTTTTGATAATACACAGAAAACCAATAATTTTAATACTGTGAGAAGTGTGCGCAATTTCCCAACTTACTAATAATGCTGTCAGTCTTAACAGCTTCTCTTGTACTGAACAGTTTCAAGTTTACATTATCTGTGCTTTTGGAAAGCTTGACCAAATTGTCCTGAAACACGAAAAATATTTATTTACATGGCATTGTCATAACAACTTCAATAAACTCTGATGATGTAGACCTATTTATTTATAACTCTATACTTTTTACAGTTCGGTTATTAGATCCTCATAAGTTGGGAAAAACCTAAAACTGTGTATATGGTTAAGAAAAAGATTCAAGTCTTAACTAAATTTAGGTCATACTTTGGTGAAATCCTTTAACATAATTTGGACAGTGAAAAACAATGTACAGTGGAACACGCTTAAACCAAAATTTTAGGGACCAGACATATGACTTTGGTTTAAACATATTTTGGTTTATCCAACTGGGTATGGTGGAAGTTGTCAGAAGAGGGGAACAATTTTGTAAGGTCAAATTTCACTGATAAAATAATGAGTTACTTCTGGGCGCGTGGCAATGTGACTAAACACGTGAGTCATCTGTGTACACGGTGCCATAACATCACGATGCATCAGACAGTGCGCATCACAATGCTTCAATGACATGTTACCCGCCTTGCCTCGTAAGCACACCGCTCGCCGTTTGCTACACAGATTCCACAGACAATGCGCATTTGCTTCACTGACGCAATTCCCCGTCCCCTACCCCTCTCCATCTTCGACACCTGCTGGTGGCCTCAGGCCTGATGATGAGAGAATGGCGTGTCGGTACTAAGCGTGCTTAATTAAGAATAGGTCGCTGGCTTCCACTAAAATCAAGGTCATTGTTTTCGGTTCAGCCGTGTTCCCACGAATGTTGACTGGTTTATCGCTAGTCCATTAACAAAGAGTAAAAGAGAAAAAAACGGGGATTAATTTTTCCTTTGGTTCAGCCGTGTTTTCGGTTTAACTGTTTTTGGTTTAATTGTGTTCCACTGTACTAGAATATGATGGGTCAGTTTTCAAGAATATGTTTCATATATTTAATTTCTAAAGTACATGTTCATTATCTCATGTGACTAAAAAAGAAAAACATACATTGTATGTGAATACTGCCACTGACTCAATCAGTGAGAGAGGGAGACATGACGGAAAATGAAGGAAAAACATACTCTTCAGTAGTACTAATAGTCTCTCAAATGCCTTAATTATATCCAAAAAACATGGAGAACCCAAAGATTATAAGATCACTGGATGCCATACTGGGAAGAATTTAACACTATTCCTCCCAAGTATTTTTCACATGAGTGTTTTCCCCTGCCCAAGTAATTTTTGTCCAACTTGACCACTGTGCGGTTGGTATAGAAAAAATAGCATAAAATGATGATTTATTGATTGTTTTTTAAATTTTTTTGTGCTACTAGCTGAGTTCCCGGCCCTGCCCGGGATAAATCGATTTATTAGTTTCAGTTCTGGGTGATTATTATGGACCTGCTTCATTTTGCCTGTTCCTTTAGCTTTATTTTACTTTTGTTTGTTTGTTTTTAGATACGTTTTACTGCTCTCCCTTTGCGCGTTGACGTCCTGCGCGTCCCGCCAGCATCTGTCAAATGGCTACGATTTGCGCACGGGTTAGTTTGTTTGCATATCGCAGGAAGTGATAACGTCATGTGTTAATGGAAAAGAAATATTATATTTTCCTAGGCATATTCCGGGATCGGAAGTGGAAAAGCGATTAACAAAGAAAGAGGTCATAGGTTAACGAACGTACAATTCGGATCAAACGCTCTCGCAAATTTACTGTTCCATTCTTATCGCATTATTGGAATAACTCACGAATCCCATAAGCTTTTTTATGCCTATGTACATAGGAACACTGGTCAGTATCGTACAATTCATCATCATCATTGCCTTTCTCACCCTGGATCAGGGTATAGGCCACCAACAAACACTTTCCATCCCTCTCTATCATGGGCCAGCCTCTTTACATTATTCCAAGTCTTTCCGCTTCGTTGCACATCGTACAATTGTGTGTGCCAAATTTCAGTTCAATACGTCCAGTAGTTTTTGAGTCCATAGGGAACAAAGGGGTTTTCTTACATTTTTTTTTGTATAGAAAAGTACAGAATTGGTTACTGTTTAATATAAAACTGTGTTTTTGTCATATTTCAATGCAGAGAATTGTTGTGTGGAGTTGCAAAACGAAAAAAGTACAAAATTATAAAATGTTGACAACATCAATGATTTCAGAATCACTAGATCTAGATCTATGTCGTCCTCCATCATCTCTTCATTACTGTGACTACCCAAGAAGATTTCATGCAAAGTTTCGGATGATGACAAAAAGTTTGAAAAATTGCCTCGCCGTGGTTAGAATCGTGAAAAAATACAGTTAATTGCAAGAAAATAGTTCCCTATTATTATTAGAGTAGCGTCCCTTCGATATCCATCAAAGGAAATCATTGTGAATAAAAACTACAGACTGTAGAGTAACGAAACCTCAAAAACGGGTTATACCCGTTCGCGGGCGGGCGCGTCGCAGATTAGAGAACGGGTAATACCCGTTCGCGGGAGGAAATGTGTTAATTAAATGTCTGTGTACACCACTTCCTACAGGATGTACCCTGTTTACCTATGTATGAGTTCTTACTTTCATCCTCTCTCCATGTGCAACACTTTTTAAATCATCATTTTCTCCATGCAGGCCTACAAGATCAAATCCCTTTCAGCATACAGAGTAATAGTAATAATTATGGCATTAGTGCTTAGCAATCAAAATAAGTCGGTGTAAACAAAGATTCCACCAAAACATTCTTTAAGTATGGCAGAAAGAATATTTCTTTACCCAGAATTAAACTTTTAACAAACCTTAAATACAAGTTCATCTGCATTTCTTGCACTATACAACAATGTCACATGCTTGCCATCAGCTGTGTCTTTGTCTCCACTGGCATCCATATGAGTGGGGTAAAGATGTACAAAATGCTGTAACATGCTGTACAGAGGATTGATTCCCACACCTCCAGCTACTAACAGCAGGTCACTATCTTCACTACCTGGCTGGGGGTCATAGTAGAAATCACCCCCTGTCCGTAACTGGACTCTGCTTCCCACCTGACACTGAAATATCAAGGACTTAACTATGAAAACAATAACTTGGATAAGAAACATGACACACATGTGCTGATCAATTTCAATAATCAAGGCTGCTTTCATGGTGCATACAAAATCAATGCATATCCCTCATTCATGTTTTCTCTGATAAGCAGTGAGTTGCAATAGGGCTTGGTGTAAGAGAAAACTTATACCCCCCACACCAAAAAAAAAACCAAAACCCTTATGTATTTCCTGAGCCCTAAGGGTGTGGACAGACAGTCACAAGAGAACACTGCTAACAGAATATGAAAGTAAAAAAAAATTTTTCTTTTAGATTTACCAAATGAGATGCAGCATTACAGAGTGAGAGGCCCTTGCATATAGTTTGTTGGAATTGTAAATTTTGTTCAGTAGCTGCAGCATATTATTTGAGTCTTATGGTGAATTGCCTTGACTACGACTGCAGAGCAGAACCCAGTCGTACATAGTTACAGTGTATACATTTGAATTGTTACCACCACTATGACAGCCGAGCAGCACTCAGCTGCACACAGTAAGTGCTTATGATGTAGGATAATCCTACAATAGGCTACAAGAAATATATTGATCCTCATGATAATTGCAAAACAATCCTCTAATATGCGACCATTGAAAGAAGCTCAGTCGTAGTCGCTCGGTAGTCAGATACATGTATTAGAAGAATAGAAGAAACACTGTGTCAGCTGAAAAACATTACAAGTATTTATTTACATGGCTAAAGGAGTGAACTCTTCAAGTTCACGAGCATCTCATACTTTGATGTGCCTCCTTCTTGAAGTCTAGTGTAGTTTCCACTCAAATTATGGAGAATGGCATGCAGATAGACATTTTTTCATGGCTTTATTTTAATCTTCAAATTCCAGAATATATTAATTTGTTTAAAAAGTTAAATAACTAAATGAGGTTCTTACCTTTCTATGCACCCAGAAAGCCGGTGGATGCTCGGAAAATTTAATAGCCAAATGAATTTCTCCTGCTGTTGACAACAAATGTGGTGCTGAACACATTGAAAATCCTCCAACAGTATCTACTCTAGGTATAAACATATCAATCCTGAAATATAAATGTTAGATTGATGAACACCAGCAGAATGCTTTAAGGCAGATCAAAGTAGGTATAGAACATCCACATAACAGTCATTATTTCAGAATTAATTGCCCATTTAAAAAACACAAGCACTGAAGTACATGTAATTGTAAGAAAATTGCGATTTCATTATCTGGATTTTTCAAAGACCTACAAGCTCTCCATACCCTGGGGGAACACACGCCTCATTTGCACTGTTTTTTCCTGTATCCTGTTCATTTTTTATAAGAGACAGTAATGAATGCATTTGATCCCTATGTTCCGAAAAAAAAATAAAATTGGGAGACAGGAATCAATGGGAACCAGTATATTTAATCTTTACATGGCACATTATGTATATTGCATGGACTGCACATTAGAATGGAGATGGTATGGATTAAATGGAAGGCCTGTGACAAAAAACCAAAACAAAAACAAATGATAATTCAAATTTGGTTCTTAGTTTTAATGTCTCAGAGATTTTGATAATGAACCAATCTGTTATGTGAATTCATAGGAATTTAAATTGTGGTCATCTGTGCATCAAATACAGGCAGTGAAAACTTATTTAATTACAAAATTTTGCTCTGACTTACCACTGGCCTGCCATGAATGAGAATTGTTTATCATTAATATGAAGAGTCAGTTTCTTCACTGTGGCTGACAAATTTTCTATGTCTTTCACTATCCCTTCTGTGGTTATCTGTGGAGAAGACAACTTCATTTTCACAATTTCAATGTGTGTTTAAGCCAAAAGACCCTACACTTTCAACTGTTCTAACATAATAGGGAATCCAACTGTGGCTCATATCTGAAGCTGAGCTGTTTATCAGTAAAAGCTGTACGGCAAAGGATAGACTGTTCAGTTTTACAAGCTTTAGGCAACAATGGGGAAATACAATGTGGTGCTGTGCACTATGGTGGGTGGACTAATACTCTAATTTCATTTCCATGAAGGCATAGGACTAGATATTTTTCACTGTAGACCTGAAATATCCTAAAAAGTTAATATTTGTGGTCTGATTATCACTGTGTGTCCATTTCTAATGGCCTATGACCCTGAGTACAGTGCAGTGTAATCAACAGCTTAGGAGCTATTTAAAGGTTTTTCAGACTGTAAATTTCCTGATTTTGTGATGTAAAATGATGTAAGGGCACAAAGATAAAACTTTAATAAGCCAAACCTCTTGTCTCTTATTGGCTGCAGTTCTTGCCAAGTGGTCTGAACCTGAGCTTGACATAGTGGCCATCTTCCGTATTTCATTCCACGAAAATGACCTAAAGTGAAGTAAATGGTTATCACAAGCATTACAAATTTACATAAGTTTATCAGTCCTATAAATTAATCTCATTCACCGCAGAGCATAAGATTTCACTATACGAACATCGTAAATTGATGATTTCTCCAACAACGGTTGCTAGTTCCTGGAATGTGAAATGTTTACAAAAAGGCACAGCGAAGAGGTATGTAAATTAATGACAAGTCAATATTTATGTAAGTATCTGCATGGATTTGACAGGTCCAATGTTCAATGTGACATGTCTATATACTACTTATCTAGATAAAAAATATACCTTAGACAAGAAAATCCAAGTTCACAGTGACACTGACTATACTAATAGTAATATTTATCAAATACATAGTCTTCACTAGATCAAGTTAGCTCCATAGCCTAAGTAAGATAATGAGTTCCTGAAAATTACAACCAGATGAGTGGCTACTATTCAATATGCATTCCTTATTCACAAATCGCTCTGTTATAAGAATCAAAGTTAATAGTGTCAAAACAGAAAGAATATTCACACAAGGTTCTCACTGCTGCGGGTATATTATATATATAATGCATACACTTTCATTATATACTAAACTTCATATAAACTTCAACTGTTCTACTAACCTACTAACAAGTCTTTTCAAATTATGAAAAGTCGCTTTTAGTGTCATCCCAAGAGCGCCGATATAAGTGTGGTAACAGCTGCTTTAGCGTTGACGGTTTGCTGAAGAAAAAAAAAGTTGACAATTAATTTGGCATGCACACTACTATTGTCTACGAAATATCATAAAAACCACAGAAAAACTGTGGGGTCGCAGCAGGGCTATAGATCTAAGCAAAGTCAAAATTGGGCAAAAAGAAAAGGTTGTATGTTGCAAAGCCCCGCGTGAGAAATAAAACTCAAACAATACAAAGCAAACTAAAGAGAAGACAGAAAATACACAAATTTTCGGCTTTCGCCTTTGTCAAGTGAAAAAAACGAACAAAGGCGAAAGCCGAAAATTTGTGTATTTTCTGTCTTCTCTTTAGTTTGCTTTGTATTGTTTGAGTTTTATTTCTCACGCGGGGCTTTGCAGCATACAACCTTTTCTTTTTGCCCAATTTTCACACTACTATTGTCTAGTTCTTTCTGTTAAAGACATGTACAAACATTTTTTTTTTTGTGTGTAGATTTGACTCATATGCACTTTACAACATGAACAGCATTCCCAGTGCAGACATTAACCGACTAGAGGATGCCATCATTTACATTAGAATTATCTTGATGACTTGGATGAGACCATAGCATTAATTAATAACATCAGTGATGACCAAGCAAATTCAAAGTTTAAAACTAATATGAGGGTGATGTTAATATGGAACATTCTGCTCTGAAGTCAAAATTGGGCAAAAAGAAAAGGTCGTATGTTGCAAAACCCCGCGTGAGAAATAAAACCCAAACAATACAAAGCAAACTAAAGAGAAGACAGAAAATACACAAAGTTTTTCTGTGGTTTCTACGATATTCTGCTCTGAAGCATCGTATCAGCACCTGCAGTACAAGTATTAAATGAAAAAAAGGAACAATTTTGGACCAGGCACACATAGATCCAGATCTATCCCTTTTCCATCATATTTGACTCTCTAGCATGTCTTGGTCGTAATATTATTATTGAAATGCTTATTTGCAGACGTCTGCGAATAAGATCAGGATCTTATTTGCAGATCTATGCGGGTTTCTTAGTTTTATGATGTCCGCTACGGAAGAGTTCCTCCAGCCTATCGGGGTCTGCAGTAGCGCAATGACTAGCATCTACAGTTTATCAATTGGTTATCAGCTGTAGGTTCGATTCCACACTGCAGCTGTTTTTTTTTTTAACCTAATACTGCTCATTCTTAGGAATAGTTCATTTTTTCTTTCTAAGGATTTTGCGAAATCGATGTCATGGGGAAACTGATCATTACTAGTGTGCTCCAGATTATTTCTTTTAGGCTACGCTTGTTCACAGATGGATTTTTGGTTTTGTGATTTTTATTTAGAAAGAGCTCCTCTGTAGCATTAGATCGAAAAACGCTGCATAGTAGCACTTTTACTCAGGTTGACCTATGGCATGCTAATAAGTATAAACTTGTATGCCGAGTCAGTAAGTAGGGTTCGAATCTCTGTAAAAGCTGACGATTTTTGTTTCTATCACATTGTTTTCTTCTGCTCCCCCCCCCCCCCCCCCCCCCCCGATCATCTTTGCTTTGCTCCAGAGTATAAAATTATGAAAAGAGATTTTTATTTAGATGATATTAGCCAATTTTGTCAGATGTGAAATCACAGAGAAAGTCAGACATAGCAAATAAAAATGAACTAAACTTCCATGCAAACAAAAAAGTAATAAAACAAAACATGACAAATAGCTGAAACAGAAAACCCCCAAAATATGTTTTCAGTAAATCTAAGTTACTGTAGAGAGAGATGAAATTTGCAGTTCACACTGACTACAAGAAATGTTGAAAATTTGATTTACATTTTTATTTGTTCTAATATTAAAAAGTATCTGTCCCGTTCAAATAATAAACAGGAATAAATAAAACGAACAGGAATAAATAAAAGAACTAATCTGGAGCATACTGGTAATGATCAGTTTCCCAATGTCACTGATTTTGCAAAATCCTTAGGAAAAAAAAACATTCCTAATAATGAGCAGTACATGTACTAGGTATTAAAAAAAAAAAAAAAAAGCTACCGCAGACCCTAATAGGCTGGAGAACTCTAGCAGACATAAAAAACCAAGAAACCTCCATTTGCAAATCAGATCCTGATGTTATTTGCAGACATCTGCGAAAAAGCACTTCGCTTCTTTTATTCATAAATGCCTGTTCACTGAATGGGACAGTTGCTAATTAGAAATAAAAATGAAAATCAAATTTTAAACTGAAAATTTCATCTCTCCAGGCTAGGATACTTAGGTCTATCCTGTGTTTATATTTTGGGAGCCTTCTGGTTTGACCAGCTATTTGTCATGTTTTGTTTTATTACTTTTTTTGTTTGCGTGGAAGTTTAGGCCTCGTTCATTTTTGTTAGCTCAGTCTGACTTTCTCCTTGATTTCACACCTGTCAAAATTAGATCATAAGGAATATCATCTACAAGTCTACAAATGGAGCAAAGCAACAATAATCAGTGGGGAAAAAAGCAGAAAAAAAAAATCATCGGCCTCTTGCAGAGATTCGAACCTCCCTTACCGACTTGGCAGGCAAGTTTAGCCTACTTATCAGCATGCCACGGCTGAACCTGAGTAAAAGCGTTACTATGCAGGGTCTCTTTAATGCTACCAAGCATAAGATAACTGATAAGTATCGCTCAAGATGAAAAGACAACCTGGTGCATCATTACTGCAAGAAACACCATGCATTACGAATTTACTCCAAATCAGGTCATCTTACCGAGTGAAGAGCCTAATTATTCAACAAAACTGCCAGAATTGGGATGTAAAGGAGCTAAATAAAAATCGCAAAATCAGAAAGCCATCTGCGAATAAGATAAGAATCTTATTCGCAGACGCAGGTCTAGAACTAGAACTAGACTCTAGATCTAGATTCTAGCATTATTTATATTATTCAGGCTTACATAAGTCATAAGTCTAGATCTAGTCTAGATCTCTAGTTCTGGAGTAGAGTCTAGCTCTAGATCTGGCCTAGATCTAGGTCAACTCTCCAAAAGCTTCCCACAAAATATTAATCTACAACATTTGATACGACTGTCAATAATTACTGAGAGAACTGTTTTGTGGGTGTTCTGTATGCGGCAGACTAAATGACTTTTATCATTTCTTGCCGGTGACCGTCATTGTGACTGTGGGTCTCGAAACTAGTGTAAACTTCCGTTGTAAACTTCCGGTTGAGAATGTTAAAAACTGCTGCAGGAAAGCTACCTGAAGGAAGGGCTGTAGTGCGGGACCTGTCGCAGTCGGGAGATAATCAGTGAGAGAGACGGCTGACTGCGAATTGGATCTTTCGTTCCTTTCCATCATTTGTGTGTGAAAAATGGTTTTCTGTGGATAATATATGTGATTCGATGGGAGTCTAAACGAGTCGGAATACTGAAGCGCTTCAGCGCATATTGGTTGTTCACCATTAATAATGGTGCTCGATTTAAACAATTTCAATAATGGATGGCTACGCCTTCAAAAAAGAACCACTGGAAGATGTTTATGAAATTGGCGATGATATTGGAAGGTAAATATTCATACTCATGTTGTTTGTCGGATTTGATTTTCTTTTATTATATTAATTTTTTTTTTTTCTAATCTAAATTTTCATTTGGCAGACTATTGAAAATGCGCAGATGTGACGGTAAATCAATACAGTCACTCTTTTAATCATGCCACAATCAAAAGCCGCAGAGAGGTTGTTGACTCATAATCGTTAGAATTGATGAAAACAAAACATCTTGCGATAGTGCAGGGTATCATGCCGGTCAAATTTTAAATTAAGTGTAGAACTCGAGGAGGCAGCTGAAAAGAAGCAATGTTTCTTCCGTTTGTCCGGGTCAGCCATTTGGGTAATGTTGAAAGTGGCTTACGGTATGTGAAGAACATTTTACGCTTCAGTGACCAGGTGGCATTGAGGAGAAAAAAGAATCACATGAAGTTCTTCATCTTCATAATTGTGTTAAATGTCACATCACATGGTTGTGTTGTGGTTATCTCAATAGATTTTTATATAATTATTAAAAGCATAATACAATACATGTGTGCATAGTATTAAACATGACGCCCAGTTTGAAGTCAGTTCCCAGTAGGCCTAAATGTTTTATAAAATCAGAAAATATTTTGTGAAACACGGTGTTTCAAGAAGCATGAAAATCAGTCACTGCAATTTTCAAGCGTGGTCATGTAGTTAAAAGCGATATATTAAAAAGTAAATTAACGAGGCATATACTGGTGCACTTTGATGTAGATTTTAAATCACAAATTTTATGTGGTCCCATTATCTTATAAGATATGAAAAAAACAACAGCTCCACATTCCAGTGGTTAGTTTATTTCAAATCACAAGGGCTTATCCTTTACCATGGGATTAAACCACAGTACATGTACCACATTACTAAAATGACAAAATCTTTTTAGCATGAAAAGTGAATATATTTTTGTTAGGCTTATAGACTTCATCATTTATTGCAAATAATTATATAGTGACACCATTTTATAATATAATCCATGTCATTGTGAGAACTCTTTTAGTCATAAATGTTATGAAAGATGAACACTATAAATACAGTTGAATTACAAATTGAAGGATTAAATATAATTAATTGGGCACAGTGAACATTCAGGATTTTTGCTGTGCTGTTTGCAAATCCAATGTCAGCAATAGCAAGCTGTTTTTTATTGTGGATGAGATTTGATAATAAAAAAAAAATGGCCACCGACAAGTTGTTACGGTTTATTTTTCTGCACTTTGGACATTTTTGTAATTCTGAAGATTATAGACATACTAGAAGAGACTCAGTTATCTTATTTGTGCTTGTTAAGTTCTTTCATTTGCATTTAAATGTAGGCTAATAAAGGAAATTGACACACAAGTGGGTAGAACTGTAGAGGCTCCAAGTTAAAAGTGCTTTTGGTGCTATGGATAATGGACAAACTAAAGATCCCTGGGGGTGGGGAGAATGATAATCCAAATATTTGATGTGAAAAGCTTGAACTAAAAAAAGATATTTAATGAGGACAATGTAAACATAATGCTGTGGCTCAGTGAGTAGTGTACTTGACATGGGTGTGCGACATTCAAGGTTCAAGTCTTCCTTTGGGGTAGGGGGCCAACTTAAGGAGTTTTCCTAATTGTTTGTAAGGCATTTGGTGTCTGCAGGAGGTAAAGTCTTGTGTCTGATGTAACTTTATTGTGCTGGAAAAAAGTGGACCCCCCCCCCCCCCCCCCCCAAAAGAACAACAACAAAGAGACAAATTGAAGATATAAACATGTGGCAACACGATATATTTATATGAAAGGATTATTAACTTATTTCTCTTAATGTTTTTGATAAGAATGCCTGAGGAACTTATCAGTATTTTGAGGTGTTATCTGTTTAGACCCCACCAGTGATGAGTCACTCTTATCTCCTGAGCTGCTACCTTCAGAACTCTTTTCTTTCCCTGTTCTCCCCATCCAGAATAACCATTTTCCTCTTCCCCTCCCTTCCCCTTTGTAAAATCCAGAATAACCATGTTCTGGAAGCATTTGATTGTTATGCAGGTAAAAAATTCAGTCTTTGCTACCGCAACGTGGAAACATGTATAGCTGTGTTTTTTGTTCTTCATTTGAAAGAGGTGTAGACTGTGGCTGCGATGGTCTTTATTAAGTAAAGATCTTCAACTCAAATCTTTGCCTCTTTGCAGATAAATTTTATAGGGTCACACTATGCGATGGTAAGCATAATAATAGAAACTACTTTTACGCAAGCATACATGTATAAAGATAGATTTAATTTCCAGATGCCTCATAAATATTTCATGCATAGCACTGAAGATATGGCTATATCTGTTGCATCAGTTGTCTAAGCTATGACATTAATCAGGGTCTATAATTAGAACAAAGATAATGAGCCCTCCTCAAGTCACTGATCTAGGCCTACAGGCTCCTCCCGAAACTTCCAATCAGCAGCGCCCAGTGAAGCTTTATTTAAACATTAGCGTTCGGCTTCATTGAGTCTTTAGCAGTTGCTAATGAGCAAACTCGCTTCGCTGAAATCTTCATAAGAGTCGGCCTTGATCAAACAGGAATGATGACTCATAGTTGATATTTTCTTTTTCTTTCTTCTTTAAGCATCGTAAACTATGTGTGACGTCTTTGCTAACTTTCAGAATGCAACGTTCGGCCTTGGGGTACATTTTACTCATGTATCAGCATGTTTTTATTGTTCTTTTGAGAGTGATATATGATTTACAACGTGTATGGGAACGGGGTTGGGGGGGGGGGGGGGGGAGAGAACAGTCAAGAAACAGAAAAAAATGCATAGCATACTTTGCGAAATGTAACTGGGACGAATACCTGAACTTTGATGGTGAAAAAAATATAAAAGTAAAGCTATGTATGTGGAACAAGAAATTGTAAGGAGGTGTATTTTTACTATTGTTATTTTTTGTTCCTCGTTACGTGGAGCAAGAGCGCACGGTTTCAAGTTGTAGCGTATCACCTGGGGTAGAAAAACTAGCAGAGCTCTTACTTTTTTGCACTCTTTCTTCTCGGTCCTTACCGTTCAGCAGTCTGTCGCTTACGCCCTTCCCGCCTTCATCCTCCCCTCCTTCCAGTTCACGCTGATCTTTGCATGGTTTTCTCATTTTTGTTCTGTTTTCAAGCCTAAACGGGTGCGCTCACTGTTGGCACCTGTCAGTTGCTCAGCTCATGCCTTCTTTATTGTAGAGCAGAATACTTTTTACGACGCTGGAAGTATTCAACAAACACACGCGCGCACGCACTCACTCGCACGCTGGTTTTCCAGGTGCTGAGTTCGTAATGATGCAAGATTGTCCTCAAATACTACAGCGCGGAGTGAGCAAGAAGTGTGACTCACCTCAAGAACACGCGGGGGGAGATATGATAATATTATTATAATTCGTGTTTGTGATAAAACGTGCATAGGCCTACTTAGGCCAGGGGCGCACTCTCCGATTTTGATCGGCCCGACTAGTTGGTTTGAGTCTGAGTTTGGAGAAGGCACGTTGTCACGATAGCGGTCAACCTGTGTTAAGAAGAGACATGACGATAGACAGAATGTAAGAGTGATAGGATAGGGGGGGGGGGGATCCTATCAAAAGCGCTCACCAACCTCAACTAAATTGAGTTTGAGTAAGACCTCGGGCACCAGCCGACTCGTTGGATCTCATTAATTGTCAATGTCGTGATGTCACCACCTTACTCGTCGGCCAGCATACGCCGGGCTGCGTGACTTTTTTTTTCGTACTCACTTTACCAAATTCAGGGGCGGGGCAGCAACACAGCCCCAATGCAAACACAAGTCATCGGCTAAGGGATTTCTCGTCCTACCGAACACTGTCATGGGTGCTGCAATCTCTGGACTATGCACCCTAACCCTAACCGTAACCCTAAAATAACTCTGAACGTCACCGAAAATCCCTGTAATGTGTTGGAGCTGTTGCTGCCACGCTCCTGAATTTAGTAAAGTGAGTACGAAAAAAAAAAAAAATCACGCCCGCCGGGCTGTAGTCATACGTTCTCCTCAAGATCATTAAATTGATCACTGATCCCTATCTCCACTTTTCAGTCAGCTGGAAAGTTTGCAAGGGTAAACAATACATACGTTTATGACTAACGGCAAACAATTTCATTTCCTGTAGATAGGACCAAGGTTGCTCATTCATGAATGCCACAGGTTGCGCCCGCAGGGATGAGAGTTGCAGTCTATGCACATTTTAGAATGCAGTGATAAGTAGTGACACTAAAAACTTAATGGACGAGAAAAAAAAGTGCATGACTATATTCTCCTTGTCCCTAATTTGGGATTATTTATTTATTTTTTATTTTTATCTTTATCGCCAGGAAGGAAAGAAACTGAAGGCTCGATAATGTTAACATTGTCATTTCTGAACCAATTGGGGGAATTGGCGCGTGATCCGTGGTAAAAGTTTTGCAGGGAAACTGAATAATATTATGTGGGCATAAATTATATTTTTCGTCTCTCCCTTCCTTCACACCCCAGCCCCTCAGATTATGTCCTTATTTCTCAGTTGAAACGTACTGTTTGTAAAATTACCTTTCTTGTATCTCTGGACTCCCTCAATCTTTGCCTTCAATTTTTAATGCTATGGTATTTATTGTTGCCGAAAAACAACAACAACAACAAAAAATCCGTTTATTTGGCAAACGCTCGATCGATTGTGCACTTCACGTAAAGCACTGTACTATCTATCATAATTATTTGAAAGAACTTTGGCAACGAACGATATGAGTTTTTTTTTTCCTTCTGGAAAGGGAGAGAGAGAATTGGGGGTGGAGGGAGAAGCAGAGAAGATTAGAACATGTAGTCCCTACCCACACGGAAACAAAAATCTTCAATTCAAATAATGGTTTACCGTAGCACCTTCGTTATCAACCCTTTATTACCTGTTCCTGCAAAGCAACACGCAGAACACTCATTATAAACTCAAGCATCCATCCGTCAGGATTTTAGGCTTTTAAAAACACAGCCGTGCCGGATCAGACTAATATTGTATGTCGGGATGTTTAGATCAACATCCCCACAGAGCCTTTAATTTGATTTGCCTAGATTCTCCAGCCGGAACGACGATTTGCAAGTTTCTTTCTCCGTCTTGTCTTTGTTAGTCGTCAGTGTAACAAACGAAACTCTGCATTTAACCTGCGGGAAGCAAATTCGTGCCTTCTCCTTCCCCGTTTATGAAAGATACCTGAAGATTTGCTTTTTACTCTGCGTTTTTCAGAGCGGATAGTAAGGTTGACATCACTGAAGTTTGGGTCCTTGACAGCGGTCCAAAGCATTTAGACTGTTGATAGGGGAGCGTCCTCTAGTTACAAACCCGAATAGAAAGAATACTGAGTTGTGTCTGTTCATGTTCAGCTGTAGCTGGTAATGTAAAATACATGTACTACTGTTCCCTAACAACAGCCAAATAATTTAATGAACGCCCAGTAATATAGCCAAACATAATTATAAATGCACATTGTAGAATGTACTACAGTTTTTGTCTACATTTTGCTTTGGGGCATTCGGTTGTTAGGGGTCGGTGAAAGAGTTTCATTGGTATCGATTATTTGAAGCATTTTGTTTGGGGCAGCAGTACGATTTCCAAGACCTGTCCTCGCCTGGGCGTGGGTGAGAATGTGTCAGATCCTGCATTGTTGTCAAATAATACGCGCATGTGGGTATTATTTTGTTTAAGTGTGGGTGAACTTTCGCGTACGTCACAGATGAGTGTGAGTAATGTGGTATAGAGTGGACGTTCTGGAAGCGGATGATGTTAGTGTGCAGGCCTGTGTTGATAGTAAATCTCTCTCTGTCTCTCTCTCTCACTCCCTGTGTGTGTGTGTGTGAGAGAGAGAGGTAGAGAGAGAGAGAAAAAAAAAGAGAAAGCCTGTGGGATTCATTAAGGGGGTGGGTGTAGGGGGAAAGTGAGATTTTAAATAGGAAATCATGGAGAGGTGTGGTATGCATGACTGGCTCATCCCGGGTATGTTAGGATCAGCAACTTTTGCACAACAATAATTATGATGCTATACCTTTTAACAATACAAACCATTTTTATGGAAGTACCAAACTTTTGTGCCCACTTTGTACAATCGAACGCCACTGATGTTGGCCGTAATAGAGCGTTTCCCGTCATGTGTATGCATACTTTGAGGCGTATGTCATGGACTGTTTTGATCTGGCTCTCTTGGGTACAGCCTCATTCATATACATGATCATTTGTTATTGGCAACAAGTGCTCTGAAATGGCTTTGAACATCTATGACTATAATTTTGTACAGCTGTTGTAATAAATGGATTCAACATTAAGACCACCGAAGTTCATCATGGCTCTTAGCGCCTGTGACATTTCAGCATAGAATGAGTCTGGGTTTCCCCAGGATGCAACATACATGTATTCCACACTTAGTCACAGTCGAGATCCTTATTCAAATTCAGGAATGCAACTTAATATTATGCGAAGCGCCAGGTGCCATCATTATTGAATATTGACATACAAATACCATATATTTTCCGTTCATATTGTATCGTGTTCATTTGGAAACCAGATGTGGTCTGTCTGTATTGATAACCCATTGTCCAAGCGTTGTCATACTTGGAATAAGGCGGCGGAGCTGATGCTCGGAGAAAGCATTATTAATACCGTATAACTTTGTGCGTGACTCTCTATTCAAACTGTGACGAAGATTCACGATTTGGACATTAAAAACTTGGAGTGAGATAAAAATGCAGTCTTTTCCCTCGTAAGTTAAGTTTGTAGTTACGTTCTTAGTGGATTGCGCCAACTACAGGTATCTTTGGTGTAGACATGTATTTCAAATTTCAGGGCAACCACGCTAGTGCTTTGTTATTTTTAATTGGTGTATGGCATGTGTTATTTGTGGTCGATCGAGGGGTGTGTGTTAAGTTCATATCAATAAGTAAGTGCTTAATGTGTACTGACATACTTTGTTTGCTGGAGAAAATTCAGTCTGTCACAGTCATCGTAAATTACATGCACACTCGAAGAGTATTATAATGCTATTTTCCAATTTAGTTTGAGAATGAGAGAAAATCCAAGCAGTTATTCAGTCGATTAAACCAGATCGTCAACCAGCCAGGAGATATATTTTGATCTGGCCGGTTTTACGATGAAATAAATCAAAACATCCTGAGTTAACATTAAGATTATCTCCCGTCTTTGACTGTCTGGAAAATGCTGACTGAGGTGATCATTCAGATACTTCGGGGGGGGGGGGGGTGGGGGGGGGGGGCTTTCCTTTTCAGTTATCGGGAAATGGATTAGAAAAGTGACAATTGTGACAGATCACACAATGGTTAGCCGAGATCACAAACCTCAGCAAGATCTGAGTCATGCCAGCGTCTCCCACCATCCATGCCCCTCTCGCCGGTCTGTTTCCATTCCCTCCGGACAAACGAAAAGAAAACTGTTTCATGCCAGGAATGTGTAGGCTTTGATCAAACTCTCTTCACCTTCATCCCGGCACCCCCTGCCCCCCCCCCCTCCCCCACCCCTTTCCCTTTAAGTAACTTGAAAACTGGTCGCCTTGCCAAACGCGTATTTACTTGTTGGCAGCGATATGATCTTTGTTTGAGGCCCCGAACAAGGAACTGACAAATAACATTGTGATTTCGACGGTCCTGGCAATTAGACCTAAATGATGTAGAGATAAGCTAAGTGTCAGGCTTGTCCTTGGGGTCAATGTCAGTTTCTCACCTGCCTGGCGGCACTTGATCTCTCAAAGGTAAATTGTGAATTCCAGCCTCTGTCATCACCAAGCACATTAACTGTGGCCTGTCATAATTGCAGGGTGGTGATATGTCAAGGCTGTTTTCCCGAGGGCAGGTGAAGAAATTTACCTCTCCACATCCTTCCACACTGTCAGACATTGGCGATGAAAGAAAACAAAGTTAGTTCCAAGATTTACATTTTCACCTCTGAAGAGTGGCCAGTTGTAAGTGTTTCCACACCAGTTTTCTACACAATTTGTATTGGAAACATAACTCTGTTTCACTTTACAGAACAGTTTCTCGTTTACATTCCAAAGAATATGTCGCGGTTAAAGAGCGTAAGGATAGAGACTGACTTTTTGTAATGAACGGGCTATCAAATGCTGACTTTTTGTAATGAACGGGCTATCAAATGCTGCACTGGCACTGAGGTTATGATTTGACGCTGATGATAAATAAAGAAAAGGTTAATTGCTTGTTCATTGATTTTGAAAAAATATTTTTCATTCTGTAGCCGTCGTTATAAACAATAATATGGACCATTACCATAAAAAGTGACAATGAGAGAGTAACAATAAAATGCTGTGTCGTAGATGTTCTAAACGTTGATTTCCCGAATTCAGAGTGAAATGAAAATTCTTAAATAAATACTCATCGTTGTTCCGTTGCGTCCTTTTCCATTTTTAAATACCTCATTCTTTCTCATCTCACACTCTTGAAGCACTCACTGCCCCATTCACACACTGTTCTCCCTGTATTCTTTACCATTACTACTCTCTGAGTTTTAGTTCATCAAACACAAACATATCTTTTCTTGACTTCTATTCTAAACCAAGGAAAATGCATTTTGCTGTCATATTTTTCTCGGCTCTTGGGGAGGGGGGCGCTGGTGTCCAAGGTCGAACTGGTAACGAGATCTGTCAATCACGTCATGAACTGACATTCCCGCCTGAATGTAATCTTTCACCCCTGACCTGGGGCCAGGCAAGTGTCACACATCGCCCTTACAAACATTGCCATTAGTGGCCAGCATTGATCTCTCAGCGGTTGGTCATTCTCCAGCCTGATCCAGCTCGTTTTCATTTTTCTTCCTTTCGTTCTGTCCACCCAGTCCCAAGGTTTATCTGTCCCTTTGTACAGCCGGTGGTGAAGAGACATATTTTTTTCTGTGGGACCATAATTACAATGTATGTCAATGTCGTTTACAGCTGGAAGAACATCTGAATGTCGAGTTCATCAAAACGCTTTGGTGCTTTTACATTATCCTAACGGAACAGTAGTAGCGGCCATACAGATATCTTTAGTAGTTTCAATAGGCAGTTGCAGCAGAGATATGTCAGTTAGTAGTTTGCAGTTTTGTTTTCTCCGCTTGATAAAATTCGAAATAATTGTTTTATATTCCAGAGCAGGTCATTTTATTCAGAATCTTTTGGGGCCTTAAGAGCCAACTGGTTTATAGCCTGCATTTTTTTTTTTTTTAATGATCCTAATTATGACAAAGCGGAGCGAAGATGTCTTTGCTTTTCTCCGTTTTATTAAGTGTCCACGTTCAGACCCGTCAGCTTCGAGCTTCAAGTTTTCTTGGACGAGAATAAATTTAAAGGCTCCGGTTACAGGCACTGCAGGTTAATGATCCTGGCGTGTAATTACCTGAAAATTGGGAAAGTTAGACGGAAACGTCGACCGCAATGCCGACAATGTGACACGTCCACTTCTAATTCCGGTCACGCATCTGTAGACTACGTCTATGACATTGGTCTTCAAACGCTTTGAACGGTGTACTAACGGAGATAGACCCGTTGCATGCCTGGTGAAAGACGAATTGGTCATTCATGTCATACCCAGCATCCGGCCTGGCGTACCTTGACACATAAATGGTTAAAAACAAAGGCTTGGGTCGGGGTTTACGGTCGGGGTTAAAGGTTGAGATTTTATGGAACGGGTTAAAGGTTGAAGTTTTATGGATAAATCTGAATAAGGGTTATTTGGCAATAGTTAAAATACAATGTATGATACACGAACGCCAATTCTCTACATCACCTCTCGCGTTGAATGACGCGCAGGCGTACCTGAACTAAATTGTATCAGTATCAAACAACGGCCTTCGCAGGGAAATGAAACAGATATTAATTTTGGTATGGACGATACGGTCCAGAGTCTGTGGGATCACACGGGCTAACACAATTCCGTTTGTCTGTGGCCGGATTAAAGCTGACATTTTAATGTTCGCGTCATGCATGCCTGGCCTTCAGCGTGGGAACAGATGACTGTCGCTTGCTAACAGATTGTTTGAACATTATGGGGGTGCCACAATGAACGTTATTCCTGAATCCTTTCGGGATATTGTTAAAGGAACGTAGTTTTTTATTAGAAGGCTACAGCTGATCAGTGAACATAACTCAGTATTTTCTCTATTTGGCTTTGTAACTAGGCTACGGTCCCTTTCATTTCAGTACCCAAGATTCTCTCTCACTCTGATGAGGCTACGACACTCGACTCAATATCGTGAAATCATAGAGTTGTAGGTTTCAGTGTAACGGTCCAGAGGAGATTCTTTTCTTACTTGTTTAGAAAAACAAAGGAGAAAATGGGTGGCGGGGAGGGGGTGGGGGGTGGTTAACATAAAAATGACACTGTGGGCTTTTCCCTCTTTCTGTTCTGTCGTTCCAGATTTTGTATGTCAGATAATTTGAGAGCTATGTCATTGACCCTGATGTTTTGTTCGATGATGTTTCAAGAGGTGAACGCAGGTTTTTTGGGCCTCGAGGTTTAGGAGAGAAAGAACGGAGTAATGAATCTGTCGAAGGGCACGTGTATTTTCGTGTGATCAACCTGAAGAACCTTTGAATAAGTCCAGGGTTTATGTCCTGTCAAAGCCAGTAACGTGTCAAAGATGTATGATCACAACCTTGACGATCACACCTGTCATCACCTGACTGATGAGTGCAATTGACGTTACCAGACAGTCTATCACCTTTGGCTTTGAACTTCGTGTATCAGTTCAGTTCAGTCACCTTCTGTATGGACTGCTTTCCCGTCTACATCACAGAATAATCCATTGAACAACACAGCCGGCGCTGGTGTATGGCAAGACTGTAGAATGTCAATGCCAACCATTTTCAATTCGATGTAGGTTGAAAACTTGACCACACTATCTTGAGGGAGTCGACTGTTGTGGAGTCCTTGCATCTTCTTATCTTTGGATCAGCCGACTTTAATTATTAAAACATTAGCCAACACTCGTTACAGTATCGTGTAGTCTGTGAACCAGCTAATCGATTAGCCTGTCTACATCATCCCATCCCGTAAGGAAACCACCACACTTTACTTCATTACTACCCAGCGATTTAAAAGAAAAAGGATAGGGAAGCCAGTGTGCAGCGGGTGAAAGTTATAGCAGCATGGGCATGGGCATTTGTATTGTGGGTGCACAGATTAATTGTTGAGCATTATGTCACTAGTAGAGTCTGTGTCAGTCGTAAATGAAAACGGATAATGCCATTAAAATGAAACCTTCACGAAATGTAATGTGTGAATGAATTTTGTTTGACAGGGTCTCGAGGGCGACCATCAGTAGGAAGTATAAAATTTGAAGATAATAAAGAACATTTTGCTATTAACTAAGGAGTCGGGGAAAGGCGTGCTTCGGTGTCATAAACCTCTTCTGTTAATAAGGATTTTGAAAAAGGATCATGTACCAGTTCCCTTCTCTTTTTACTGATTTTCTTTCTTGTCGTCAAATTTGTTTATTTGGGACTTCTGTCATGATGTTGAGACTCCAGTCACAGTCAAAGCACAAAGACCACCTCATCGGGTACCGTTACTCCTCTACGGGAAGCAGGGACTGAGGGGAGTCAGTTGGGCCGTGGCCAGTTATGTCTTTACAAAGTGATGTGGTCGGTCTACTCTAATCTCAGGAATGGGGCGGTCACAGGTGTAGGGATGAGGAAGGAGCGAGGATAACAACATAAAACACACACACACACACACACACACACATACACACCAACCTACCTACCTACCTACCTACCTACCTACCTACCTACCTACCTACCTACCTACCTTAACATCCAAATCGGCCATTGCCGAAACTTGACGCCATGTATCCTTGAGCTATTCAGCTCCCTTTTAGGCGCTGCAGTAACGAGGCATTGGCCATGGTTTACTTTGCGGTCTTGATTTTGTCGAGTCATTGCGGTGGACAAATAACGACACCCAACGGCCATTTCCAAACATACATATAATATATGCGAGCTGTAAGCTATATATTATTATTACAGTTAACGAAGAATTCACAAAGGGACCTTGCTGTTTAATTTGCCGGGCCATAGAAACACGGATGACGCTATAACATTTTCATGAAATGAATCAGAAGTGCTTATTAAGGTCTTCCGGTGCCACGAAAATTGGAAGGTGTATCCATGACACCTCGTCTTTCTGTGATTGTGTGACATGCTTCCTTCAAATGATTTGATCGGATAAGCAACGATATGCCACCATTTAACTGGGTAATCTCATCCAACAGGGATATCTTTGGACACCTGTAATTTGGGGCGGCGACCACTCTTCCCTAACGAAGTTCATGTGGTTAAGTGTGTCGCTTGGTCAACTTTTCAATAAACACCGAAGATCCCGGAATTGAGATTTGATCGTCGTCTTTCGTTGGCCATCGGTGATGACACACGGCATGCCGCTGGAGTCCAGCATGAACAGGTGTTGACTGGGGTTAAGTGACAACTTCTTGCCATGTCTCATTACAGAAGTTTTTGAACTGCTAAGGCCTAAACGGCTTTCTCAGCCCAATTGTGTGAATATCTCACGTCGTCATGTCGTGTTGTTGAGGTTTTATGTCTTTGATCAGCATTATAGGGCTATAGCAGAGACAGCCGACGACGAGCGAGTGCTTTTAAACCACACGAGGAATTTGTTAAATTGGGACCCCCCCCCCCTCCTCCCGCCGCGCCCGAACGGGATTCAAACCTGGACCACACGCACCTTAGACAAGTGCTGCACCCCGTTGGGCCACTGCGTTAAGTCACCTTATTTCGTTATCGTTTGAATTCCGAGGCCTTGAGATCTGCAGACAACAGCTTTTACAGGGACAAACAATAATAATTGGGGAACTGACATAATTGGCTGAAATTGTCTGCACTTTATTGGAAGAGAAAGGAGATCTTTGGAAGAGAAAGGAGATCTCCCGCCTTTTCTCCCTGAAATCACTCCACCTAAGGGAGGTACATGTATTATACAAAGCCTGGTCAGTCACCGCCAGGTGCTGGCAGACAATAAGTGCACACCATAATTTCCTTTATTTTCTTAGTAAATCCAGGAAGACTCTGTTATACTAAGCCCGGTCAGACACAGTCAGCTTGTACCACTATTTCTTTGGTGTACATTTTTCTGACAGCATCTGACTGTGTCTGACCTGGCTTGGTTTGATACCTTCCAAAACAAGACTGCAGGACTGTGTTTTGTGTGGAAACAGGCCATCATTTTGTAATTCATTGATTGAGTTTTATCGATACTGTGTAACGAGAAGTAAAGATGAACAGAAAACCGATGCGAAGGAACTTGACACGATGCATATATAATGTATTGATATTTGCAACTGCAGCTAGTATTGATCGCGTACAGATGTGTATGTGCAACTGATCACGTGTCGTATTTGCAAGGAATGTTAATGACCAGTCGTTTGTATTGTGGTGTCGTGAATTGTAGTGTAACTTGGGATGCAAACCACATATCTAATGGGTATGCTTGACATGTCTCTATGCAGAGAGAGAGAGAGAAAGAGAGAGTGAGAGAGATAGAGAGTGAGAGAGAGAGAGAGAGAGAGAGAGTGAGAGAGAGAGAGTGTGTGTGTGAGAGAGAGTGTGTGTATGTGAGAGAGTGTGTGTGTGTGAGAGAGAGAGAGAGAGAGAGAAAGAATCGCCGTGTTTTATCAATCCTATAGCAATCCAGAAAACAAGGTCGTGTTCACCTAGATTGCTCTGCAAACCTATATTTTCAATGAGGAAAAGTAAACATAATTATTTCATAAAGCATTTTCTCTTTTGATCTCTCCTTTTTGCTCTCTCCACCTTACCAGCTCATTCGATTTCCTCTGGGGTTTAGTTCCCTCTTGTGCATGTCAGTCAGCTTGTCTTTCAAGAAGTTTCCCAGGCCTGTTATCCCTGGTGTAAACATTTTAACTCCACACCGTACGTCACCGTACGTGTAACGCCGTTTCCCAATGCGAAAATGAAATCGTTAATAGGCACGTGCGAGGAGTGTGCGCTCCCGGTGGTCAAGTTTGCGAAGTGGAGGTCTATGCTTATGCCAGAGGTCCAGATCTCTGGGGCCGTTACTCTGAATTTAAGCATCGTATGCCAGGGGGGTTCTTTATACAAATGTTACTAGTATAAAAACCATCTGCTCACGCGGGGCACAGAATACGAGAAACTTCCGTGTATAATTAATCGCCTAGACACGTGCCTTGTTTAGTTTTCTGTGGCTCACAGCAGATCTGTTATCTCGTCTATCTTCTTGTCCACTTGAATGTTCTGTTTCCGCCAGTCTCGCCCCCTTCCGGGCAATTTAAAATTTAAAACGTTTTCCCCAAGTCCTCGTCAGTTATATCTTACCTCTTCTCAATGTGTCTATTTGTTTAAAGCGCAGTTGCTTTTTCCGGATAAGATCTGTTGTTACTTTGTTCAAAATATGCTATTTTAATGTTGAAACGGTGCAGTGTTCTCTTTTCCCACCCCCACACACGATTCAATCCGCAGACTGTCAGACCGCCTTCTTGGTCGTTAATCTCTACATCCCTTCCAAGCTTCTGGAATTGCGATTAACGCCCAGACATTTTTAAAAAATATATAATTAATCTGATCCGTCGGATCCATGTTACTTTTGCTCGCTGTCCCACGTTAGAGCAAAGAATGTAGAACAGTTTTTTTGCTTTATCTAGCGACATGCACCCCCCTCCCCCCTCCCCTTCCAACCAAACCGCAAGACTTCGATCAGACATGTGTCATGTACAGGGAAATTGATGCCCTAGACCCTTTATGAAGGACAGTGCATAATAATGAAATCCACCCTGCAGTGCACACCGCTAATACCTATACACTGAACTTCGTCTGGACGTCTGGCTTAGAACTCAGTGTAAAGATCAACCAATTTCCCCAGAGAAAGCGTTTGGTTCCTCTCGAGTTTTTGCATATTGCACTGTGAATTGTGGAGTTCCTTAACGTCCATACATAATCAGCAATCGATTCGGCAGGCGTGTCAGACAGAATGAATGTGTTTCTGTTTGTGTTAGAGCGGAATACACGGATAAGAAAACTATAGATTATTTATCCTGTCCTCAGATTAGACCTTGGCAGCCCTTAAGTTTGCGAACTGAATTGTCCTCGAATTCTTGACAGTTTGCGTGCACTGTGTAGATTTTAATGACTGAGCCCAAATGAGCTGGGAATCCTTTCATCTAAATGGCCGTTTTTGGATCTGGTCTGATGCTCTGTCATTTGTTCAACTGTTCGACGTTCTAACGTTCAGAGGACAGATATGTTGGAAATGGCATGCGAGTTACAAGTTCACATTATAAAGTATCTAATTCCACCTGTGAAGAAGAAATTTTCATATTGTATTGTCTTTTTATTGTTGACTGAGGCCAACAGTCAAATAAAAGCCGAAATGAATTATGGAAGCTCAGATTTGTGAATCTGTACGTTCAGCAAAATCTCTTTCTATGCGTAATCTGATATTTTGTAGAATTTAGGGATCAGCAGCTAAAAATCACGAACTTTATAATGCCTTTATAATTATGATGATGATGATGATGATGATAATGATAAGGGGTTAGAATAAATGGGAACTGTCAAACAGCTAGTTAATGCCACATCGCATTTAGAACAAATGTCAAAATGTGCATTTGTTATACCCCATCTATATACTAAAAGATCTCCATTTTTTCTGAAAAATGGAGATGGAACAATCAAAGACTAAGGTCGCGTCCAGCAGTTTTACCGTAATTAAGGTGATCATTTTTGCAAACGCCCACAGTTTTAGTACAACCCTATCTGGTTTCATTGCCAGTTGCAGAAAACATATCGTGTTACAACCTACACAGAATGTGTATGCTATTCCATCGACTAGTGCACGCATTTTTTGCCAACTACGCAACACTTGATGCACTTTTTTATACGTAACCTTGTGCCCCAGTTCACAATTTCTGTCAATGACACTTGACGTATATTATGCAGTGTCGTTCGTATTCTCGCTGAGCAGTCTTCCGTGGGTGTGACATTGTAACATCACTTCCATAAGTTTAATTGCTTCAGTGATCCCCGACAATCGCTTACACGGGGGTTACGTAATGTAATATTAGTAATGGTAGAGACACACCGCGACTGTCCAAATACAAATGACCGGGAAAGAAGCCAAACACCTTTGACTTTCGAACCTACTGGTCGATTAGCCTGATCCGCTTAAACCCGCAATAGTTAATGACCCGGGGGCTTGTTTTGACTCTTTGAATAGAAACAGTGGCGATCAAGGCAATGAGAAAAAGACCTCTGCCTTTAGACCTTTTAATACATCCCTTATATTGCTGTTAATATACTGATATGATAGGGTGCTTTTGTGCGCTATAGTTGTCGAGATTTTGCTTTTGTCTTTGCGAACAGCTAGTACTGGTGCATACATTAGAGGGAGAGCGCATTTTAATCCGAATTGCTTTTCATGGCCGGAAGAAAGTGGGCTGACATTATTGTACATTTTCAGTGGCTAAAGTCTGTCGGGAAAGAGACTTTTTAGTGAAATTGGGCAGTAAGGATAAGAATTCAAGAAAGAAGGGATTCAGCTGACATCGCACTTCATTTCAGTTCACACAACTGTATGGGAGAAATAGGTCACAGCAACAATGGCCGGCTAAACTTCACATTAGAAATCTCTGACCATCTTTGTAAATCTACAGCTTGGCCGAGTGTACATCAGTGCCCTTGAGGACGGTCTTCTCGATACAGTCACAGTAAAAATGGACGCCGTTCAAGTCTTGTCCAGTATAAACAAAAGTATGCCTTGTGCATGAAACAGTCCAGTGTTACAGAGCTTGGGTGAAGTTTTACAGAAAGGAGTAAAAAAAATCGTTTCCTAATGATCAAAATGTCTGGCAGTGCTCCGACAGAAAGGGGTATCTACTGATGAACGCGAAACATTATGAGATTGCAGCATGCCTTTTTTGTAGGCGAAATGAGCCAAGGTGGGGTGGTCGCGATTAAAGATAGGGTGAGATTGAAAGCGGAACCTTTTTTTCGTTTGTTTTTTTTTTCTTTCGAAGACCAGATTTTTAAGACGCTTTGCGGGTGTTGCCTAGTTCGTTATAATCGTGCATCCTACAGCACTGGGAGACATTTCATAAATACAACGATGGCAACAGTGTAGGCTGACACTTTCGGCACGTGGCTTCTCTTAGGATAAAACATGAACAAATTTCCCACTTCTTGGAATGAGATGCACGCGGAAGAGCACAGGACGCACTAGAGCACAGGACATGTCCACTTACACAGGCGTATTTGCCATAGTCCGCCGGGGGGTGGCAAGTGTATACTACAAGAACGAGTCGCATATAGTGCGATACTTTTAATACCAGCCTTCATTTGGGTATGTTTCCACTCAAGCCTCCTCTTTCCTATGCTAATGGCCTGCTGCAGCCATTAGTGAATCAAACACAATGTTTTACACGTAACACAAGTCCTTTACCTTGAACATCAGTGCTTGCAGAAAGTTAAAATCCGGAAAAAAAAAACCCTTTGCATGTTGGAAAGCCCAGCATAGAAAACAAGAAAGATTCATTATGATGAATGAGAAATGAAAAGGACAAACAAAACAAGATTTCGGCCTGCCAGGGCCTATGTCGAGCAAAAAATGAGTACAATGAATTAGAGCAGAATTAAAAATTTGTTTTTAAAAAATATTTTGCGTGCTTTCAAAAAATGTTTATGATATAAGGGTTGAGAATGTACAATTACTCAGTGTCTACTGTAACAGGGTGATAGATTGGCAAGGTATAACTAGTAGTTATAATAATATTGTGCCTATAACTAGCGTGGGAAGATAGTTAACGGCGGGGAGACAGAGTCATTGTAGGCCAGAGGGGGAAAGTATGGGATGCAACTGAAGCGCTTTGACACCCGAAAAGGGTAGTGTTTACTTGACCGCCGTACTTGTCGATCAGATCACCTGGGAATTGCTTGGGGGGTAGAGCTGTTTCAATAGTATTTGACGTGGAGCCGACGGGGGTGGCTATTAGGATAACTAATGCACACTCGGTGGGCGTCTTGGGACGCTACCTGACTGGGTATAAATCCCCGAACGCTCCTTCCAACTTCAGACCGCTGAGAGCACTCACCAGCTTCGTGCCGAAGAGGAGACCACAACTGCAACTGTAACTTTGTACTAGTCTTGTGAGTGGGGAAGGTCAGGGAACCCGCAAACATCCTTTGTCAGAGCGTGGTATCTTTGGTATCTTGTCGGCATTTGGGCTGTTGCTGAGTGGTAAGTTAATTGTACGATGTATGTGTATTTTACTTAATGTTCATGATTGTAGAACCTAAATCTAGTGGGTTTACTTTGGTATAACTACTGCCTCTGAGAGAGTCACGGAAACGCCGTTATATATATGTTACGAAACCTTATAGGATGGGGTCCGTTAGAGAGAGCGTTATTCTTCGTGGGGAACGTGTAAATATCATTAAACTGTATTGATCGTTTATTCTATTGCCTATATGGGAGCCTATGGAGTATGGGAGCTGCAGCCTGACTTATAACAGTGTCAGCGGTTAAAAGTGTTAATGATGAATATCCGTCATGGAGTAAGTATGGAAGTCATGCCTTCCAGCAGTAGATTAGGACTTTGCGATTGTTTTTCTACAGAGGAGGAAGAACAACACCTTCTTGGCTACTCAACTTCTTGTACTTTGATTAACGACATCGTGGCTTCTTGGCTTCCCGACCTATTGGTACCTGCCGATACCTGTTGATCTAACTGCGCAGTCAAGCCAGGGTAGAGAGGAAGAACCAGTGCCCAGATAGCGCCATACACCCCTAAAGGAGAGGTTTCCTTATGCTGAATGTTCCCATGTGTTTTATAAAATGTGCTAGAGATTGAATATTACGAAGCCATTTAATTAGCATGTACTGATTTGCATCAACTTCATTCCATCGAAATTCACATGAAATTGTATGACCTATGTTCCTATTATTATTGAATGAATTAATAATTATTGTATATATGTAAGCAATACAGATATCGTTTGTTATAACTTATAGAAGAGAGATAGTCGATTATTTAGTGTGTTTGTGCCGTGCCCATCACGGCTGGTGTCAGAAGAAAGTTAGTGAGAGAAAGTGGAAACATCACATCTACTATAGTGGAAAAACAGTGTCTTGCTTCTTCTTGCGATAATCATGAGCGTAATATCTTTAATACAGAATTGTCTATGAGAGGCCGGATTAGATAATCAGCCAACTGGAATTAATTGGACAGCGAGACTCGTTCTTTTGTTCTTAAATAGCTTGTAGTGCTCTGTGGCTGGCTGATGGCCACTATTTGCTTTTCTGCCTCTTCATTCTCTTTGTTTTGGAAACTTCATGGGAGGAGTAAGAGAGGGAGGAGGGAGAGAAGAAGGAGGGGTCAACTCCGTAAGGCTACCTTGAACTAGCTAGTATATTTTCATTGAGCTCATCATTTGTTTGTACCGTTATTCTATGTCCCAACCATGTTTCTCAGATCACTTGGTGATGATTATTTTCGTTTTATGATCCTAAGGGCTGGAACTCGCTGCATCAAAATCCATACAAAACACCGAAATGTTTTTAAAAAACCGCCAGAAAACACGTACCTTTATAATTGATGGAATGTAACCACACAGCTGATTCCGACTGTTGGCCCGATGTTCCATATGCTCTTTGAACTGAATACGAGTTGAAGAATTATTGTAAAGCGCTTAGAGCTTGCAGTTAACTGGGTGAAGGGTGATTAAATGTTATTTATTATTATTATTATTGCATTGGCAACTCTTGCGCAACTCTTTCGGTGTTCTGGGTTTGATTTACGTTTAATTAACTATTGTCAGCAACAAGGCAGGCTTTGATCGAACAACATTGGCAAGGTCCGATATAATCTGCCATCTCGTTCAGTGTAATCAAACTTTCATGAAGCATTTTACCCCCCCCCCCGTTCCTGCCTCCGCCAGTTTCCCTGGGCTGTATCATCGACTCAGGTAAACAGGCTGTTACCTGGCCAGTATTTGTTGAACACATTGATCGGAGAAAATCGACAGATCTATATTATGTGTGTAAGTTGGTCACGCCCACATTCTGTATAGCACGACTGTAGAATATTGTCTGCGTCATGTGTATTGTTCCTCTAAAAACTTACCCACTTCTCTGTCTGTCTTTGTCTTTTTGTTTTTTTTCACACACTCATCCACCCAGTCGCTCCCTCAGACACACATATGCATACATGTAAGGCTGGAAATGAACCGAGGCATCAAATTTTATGCATATTTGATTGCGTCATCCATTACATTTATTAATGATAAACGTCAGTCTTAAATGTTTTTTTCGAAGTCGAATGTAAAGAACAAACGATAAAAAAATTTCAATGGGTGTGAGAAGAGTGACGTCACTGATGGACAGTCGCTGCACGCACACAAAACAGTGTGGCTACTATGGCTATTAATGTTTATGAAAGAACAGACGGTCTTCGCTCTTGCGAAAATAGCTAGACTTTCAGCGAGGGATAATAACGATCATTTAATGTGATGTCAAGTTGTGACGGGCACAGCTGACACTGCTATGGCCTAGCACAGAGGTTTCCAGTATCACAATGACCCGATCTCCGGTGTCATGAATGGATGAGTAGGGCCAGGGGGTGGATGACCTGACCCCCGGGAACAATGAGATGACTGGACGGCGTCACTCACACACCGAATGATGCGATGCCAGATCAGATAATTATTATAACAAGCGCATCGTGGGCAAAGTCAGGATTTGACTACCGTCTCACAGCGGGTCGTTACTTGGGGGGGGGGGGGGGGGGAGATAAGAGTCTCCAAGAGATAATTACTGCAGGATGTAATTTTTGTCATGCAAATGATCTTACTGGAGATCAGTAATATCTCTATCTCCATGCTTTTTCTTTTTGTGGAAAGTGCGTTTATCGTCGTCGCTGCGTCAGATAACGTCGGAAAAAAGGACGTAGCCAACTGACCAACGAAAACGTTCCGTGGCTAGTCGGAAAAATGCCAATTCCAAGTAATCCTAGCCCATTATGAAACATTCACTATGTAAGCAAAATCCTAATGTCTGGATGTTGATGCTAATGGGAAACTATCCAGATGGTAATAACACAGAGAAATCCGCGGGTAAAGAATGGTGGGCGTCAAATCGGGAACTTTTTTTTGTAGCATTGACGTTACATCATTCACACAGTATTTTGCGCCGGTCTCATTAATACACCACATTGTCCCCACTTCCAAAACTAACCAAAGTTCCTACTGTGCATTAAAGAGGGATTTCATGGTCTTTAATTCATGTTTACAGAAAGATGCCCATTCCTGAAATTCCTTGCAAATGGCTGAAAAACTCGGCATAATGTCTCAAATATTTTGTTTACTGAAATATTTGAGAAAACTCCACGACCTGTTCACACACTACACCACACGGAAAACAGCATAATATCATGAATCAAATGATTTGAAATCTTAGAGCAGTTATTGATTGGAACAAACAACAACAAAAAAATCCAATTCCTCATTGTGACCTTTACGGTTAAGTTTATTGCTGAATTGGCTAAATAATCATTTATTTTTGTTTTTCATCGTCCATTTTGAATTAAATTGCGAGGGAAAAAGGCAGAGGAGTCTGTCAATAGTGACAGCTTAAATATACAGTCATGTAATAGGTGAAGTCAAAGGAAAAATATGGGGTAAGAAAATCTTAAAGATTTTTACCTCATCTAACTCACTCCAACACCTCTTGCATTGGATTCTCTGCTGGTTAATCTATAAACCAATTGTTGAAATTGTTGATTATGTAAACCTACATCACAATTAGTAACAGACCGACCGTGGAGATGATCATATTTAACATTATGAATTTTAATGTCTGTATGCATGGCAGAGCACGAAGGCTCGAAGTTACGCGGAAGTATCAGTGTCCAATGTTGTGATGAAATATGATACACACGTGCGTACTCGTGGTTACTATTTATGTCAGAATCCCTGCCATGGGTTTAATATCCGGCATCGATACTTGCCTGCCTTTAAAAAATACCATCTGTATCTGGACCGGATAGCAAACTGCTAAACTGACAGAATAGATGATATACTCCTACAGGTTAACTCTTTTTGCTCCAGTCACCGATATATCGGTTCTTCCGCTGGTCATGTTTGTGCCAATCACCGATGTACCGGTGCACAAGAATACTAGGCTATTTTGATTTTGGGAAGAAAGAAAGTCGACTTTCTGTTAGTAGATGTTGCTGTAGTTAGTCTTCATTCATCTGTCCCACTATTTTCTTTCTGTATGGGCAAACGTGGAAAAATTCATGGCACACAAAGAGTTAAGTTCGTGGACTCGTGGTGAAATTTATATTAGAATGCCTGCAGTGTGTTGAATATCCGGTATCGATGCCAATTTAGCTCTTTAAAAAAAACACGATCTGTGTCCGGACCGGATGGCAAACTGTGATAACCTGACATGTGATATATTCACTGCAATTTGAGCTCTAGCCATGGCATTGCACATGCTGTCCTAGTTATCTGTTTTGTTTATGATGTGTGTCATGTGGCAGCCCGGTAACTAGCAGTGCGTGTTACACGGTGGTTGTTAAGGGGAAATACCACTTGATGATTGCTCAGACTGACCCAGTTTGAGGACCTTTGAAAGGTGTTGGACAAAATAATATGCTTTCAGACTTTCGTCATATCAAAGATAGCTATAATTAATGCAAAACAAAGGACTCGATGCCATGTTTGAATTCCAGTTTGAATGAAATATCAGTAGTTAGTGCCATATTTTAGGGAGGCGAATTCATGTGGGGAAAGGGGTGGGAAAGGATGGTGAGGTAGTTGTATATGACACGGAAATTAATTATTTATGAAACAAGAATTGCACTTGCAGGTCACTTTGCATCTTCAAAATGTGTGTAGCAAGCAGTTTTCTTTCTTTCTGTCTTATGGTTCTATTACATTCTGTCTGACGTCTTGCTTTTTCCTAGGGCAATTTACCTGGTATCTTTTCCACGTGCTTTTTTCAAACTCAGTCTCCTATTTGGAATTTAGTTCGACTCTGCGGCACACGGCTTTAGTGTTATGGAAGGATTGATCTTGACCACAGGGCATCTGTCATATGTTTTTCAGCCGTGCCCGTGTCGCTAACTGAACAGTCTAGAAATTTGCGACTCATCTATAGTCTCATGTTGTGAAACCAACTGTCAAGCTATTCTCAATGAGAATGAAGCTCACACATCCTCGTTTCGGTATCTGCCTACAGCTGTAATCAGGTTACATATTTTGTTTGATGTCATTTGATTGTTGAGATACGAACGGAAATCTAATTAGGGGCCATAAAGATTACTGTTGGATCTTGATTGCATCATATTGTACTGGATCAAAAATTATATCACCAATGTCGAAGACGTGATTCAGTTACTAGAGTAGGTAGGGTCTTCACCGTGAGCCTCTGTGCACTGAGGGGAATCAGAATCTGGTTATCTTTCAGAACTCTGTTCATCTTCTGAAGTTGTGCAATCAGACATGTTCCGCCATAGACGTCTTCTTTCCCTCCTGCCACAGATGGTAGATAAAATCTAGACACAGCACAGCAACATCTGCAGTAATTTTTCTACGAGATTAAAACTCTCCATGCACACAGCGAATGGTCGTCGGTTTGAAATGAGGAACTGATAACAAAATATATTTTCCGACCATATTGTCTGAACAAAGAAACACACGGTGAAAGAGACGTTTCTTTGTCATGGCGAAAGCAGCTCAAGTTATCATGTTTTGCAAGCCTTTGTTTCGGCGTTACGTGGAAAATTACGAGCTTTTGTCTTGCGTTTTGAAGAAGATTCTAGACAGAATGGGCAAACACATGAGTGCGATTTGAGCCCACGGTGTGTAACTCGGGTGGTGTTTGTTTACATCACTTAAGCCGACAGAACATCAAACACCAAACCTTTGGCTGTACACGAATGGACCAGATCTGGATATCTCCATTGGGCATTAGGTCGGAACTCTCCAGCTTATTCTTTCAGCTCAGCTTCAGGGAAACCTAACACCAATCTAACATTTCCTGGCTGTATTCAGTTTTCCTTTGGGGGCTTTCTTTTTGTCCGGGAATGAATGACAGAGTTTCGTGTCAGCCAGTGATAGCAGCCAAAGAAACTACATCGATCTTGTCCGATCCGTTTTAGTGTATTGTTTTTCCTCATGTGGTTTCTGCCAGCTGCACATCTGAGAGAGAGAGAGAAAGAGAGAGAGAGAAAGAAAGAGAGAGAGAGAGAGAGATCTTTGGCAATGTTGGGGACTCTTGCAAAGACACGAGAGATATTGCCTTTGTTTGTTTGTTTGTTTGTTGTTTTTTTTTCAATCAATTGGCCATGTTGGGCGAACTCAGTTTTTGAGCAGACGGAACTCAGGTGGAAAATTCTGCTCGGATTTAATCTCTTTTGGCTTTGCCTCTCTTACGGTTGGTCTTACAGCTTCGCATCATGCTGCCAACTGTAATCTATGGCGTTGTCGGACTTTCTGATTTGAAGACTGGCCAGTGAAGAAGTAATGTGGAACATTTCATGAGCACGACAAACCGCGCCAGATCTTTGTAGATTGCATTAGCACGAAGCCGTGGCAGCTCCGTGACTGTCAGAATGGATTGTATCAGAGATCGAGTCTGCTCAGTTCGCTGCTGTCAGGAATAATAACCGTGTACGTGTTCTTGAGCAAACAATGGTACCTTTGATTCAGTTGTTCTACATTCTTCCACACTGTTCTAGTGACATGGCATTCGCAAACCAGAGCTTCTGACGTCATACCTCTGTGTGTGTGTGTGTGTGTGTGTGTTTGAGAGAGAGAGAGAGAGAGAGAGAGAGAGAGAGAGAGAGAGAGAGAGAGAGAGCAAACGTGGGGATAAGGCGAAATGAACTTCGTTCTCAAAAATTCGTCTCCCAAAGATTGTCGTTTAGACAAACAAAACAGAAAACGACAATTATTTACTCTTGCACTTCAGTTTAACTTTATATTTCAACCCAGCGTGGAAACATCACTGTGTTCATCAGTTCAAGAGGACGGTTTTCACTAAAACTTGACGTGCCCATCCCGAAAGCTTGTCCATAGGATGTGGTACCCCAAGGATCACTTTCAGATAAAAGAGAAGATAATATACGCATTGTATTTCTACAGCTCGTCACAATGAAAAGTGATGTAATCAGTGATAAAATCTCTGCCATCTTCAAAACAAGAGAGAGAGAGCTAATTGGGTTAGTCGAGGGAACATGCGGAAGTGTTTGATTTAATGCTTACCATTTAAGCCTGGGGTGTCTGAGATTGAAACTTCTCCCGCCCAGGCATTGAAAACAACAGCAGCAGCAACAAAACAACAACAAACAAACTTAAAATATGGACAACATCAACAGATACAGTGGCGGTAACACCAAGAGCAACACCGCCGTCACAGGAGAAAAGATAGCAGGAACGATAGCTCAAACCCTACAAAATAAAGATGTACTGAAAATAACGTCAGCTAAAAGAAAATGAAATGAAATGAAAAGTGATAAATTTCAGCTATGGCCTTTAAGAGAAAATTTTTAATTTCAGTCAGATATGTGCAGTGCCATCCACATTAGACAACATGTCAAGACGACAAGACTTCAAATGAGTATCTGCACATAAAAAATATTATAAACAGTTTAACAGAAATACCCTCACTAATTGCTCTCATTATTTGAAAAGATTTGATTACCGAAGTCAAGTATTAATCCCCCAGCATCCTTTGAAACACGTCATGCCGTGCCCGATTTGTATATTGACATACTACCCAATTTATCAAGAAATGATTTTCCGTGACAAATATTCATATTATCTACATGTATTTTAAATTAGATGTTCATGCATTTATATTAAAAAATGTACAAGACAATCATTGGCCAGACACGAAAGGATCAATTTTCGTTGGTTCCAATAGTTTTTGGCAGTATTTTCATCTACTTGTTTCTTTCTTGTAATAAAAATGTGTCTATTTTTTTTTTTCTTTTCTCCAGTGGCCATTTTGCAGTGGTCCGTCGGGTGACCTTCAAGAAGACGGGCCATGCCTATGCGGCCAAGTTTATCCGGAAACGGCGGGGTGGGGGGCGAAAGGGGGCCAAGATGGAGGATATCCACAAGGAGGTGAACATCTTACGCCAGCTCAACCACAGCAACGTCATCAGCTTGTTTGATGTCTTCGAGACTAACATCGAGGTCATTCTTATACTGGAACTGTAAGTATATCATTCTTGTGTGTGAGTGCGCACTGTGACCTTTCTTGATTAGTGAAATCAAAGATATGAGATACGAGAACATGGGACGGCTGGGACGCTTTGCGTCCACCTAGCTGTGAATGCGGGGGAGACAAAAACTGGCATGTTGTACAAAGCCAAATAGAGAAAAACATTCTGAGTTGTCTTTACTGTTTAGCTGATCTCACGGCAAAAACAAGAAAAAAGCCTCCTAATGGGGTGGCATTGCTGCACCTTGCTGCACCACCCCTTGATTGGCTCTAGTTAAGTCTTTAAATCTTGGGCCTACAAGAAATGATTTCATTTTGTCAGTGAACATTCTCAAGAGGATATACAAGAACTGATGAAATCTTCGTATCAGAATGATGAAAAACTAGACTAACCAGATATGGGAAAACCTGGGGATGAAGTGTTCTAAGCAGAAAATCACTTTAAAAATATTGGCAGCATGCCTTGGTGATTTCGGTATAAACAGTGATGATAGAAGACGGAACACTTGGGGGTGGAAGGAAAAAAAAAAGTCTACTTAATTAATCTCATAAGTTATTTCAAGGAAGAAAACATAGTGTAACCCAGAAGCCGGCTGACATCTTCCCCGAAAAGGGATTGAAATAAATGGCTTTGGACGCCCGCGCTGACACGCTGATCAATAGAGTACGGGCCTGCCGGTTTCTCTAAATAATATCCTTTCATTTAGTGCACCTTGATTTATCTATTCAAACTATTGATCCTGTTACAGATTGAGAGGTGTGATTTTTGAAGGCTTTGGTGCGCCTCAGATAAACGGGGATAATATTTCTGAGTTTGTATTGTGTAAGGCGAAACATTGTATACTTCTTACATGCCTCTCACTGGTCGATCGATCATCGAAGGTGTAATATTCAATAACGACATGACTGGGAGTGTTTACTTAACTATATTATGTTATGTAGTTTGTATTATAAATTGTGCACAACCCGATTCATGACATTAACATGGGCAGATTTCAGTTAATGAATGAATGTGAGAGAAAACGGTCTCTGCCTGTTGTTTACTTTTTAGGTGCATTGACATTTCATTTTCATTAACGTTGCTTGAAGTTGAATGGATAGAAAGAAAGAGAGAGAGAGAGAGAGAGAGAGAGAGAGAGAGAGAGAGAGAGAGAGACATATTGGTTCGGGAAGATTTATCGCTGAAAAAAGTGGTGTGGGCAATTAAGACATGGAAAAAGAAGCCCCCCCCCCCCCCGGGGATAAAGAGAATGAATTGGAGAGAAAGAGAAAGCAAGGGGGAGGAAGCCTTGGGACAAAAAAACAACAACAGATATGGCGACCAGGTTGAAAATATGTCTCATTGTAACGACCCCCCCCCTCCCCCCCCCCAACACCCACCTCTCATTTACCTGTAGTTACCTGCAGATAGTTCTCCCTAAATCAATCCATCCAGCACATTTAACGACTTTTCCTAGCTTCATTTGGGGGCCTGGGCCCAGTTGCACGACTGACTGCCAGACGCTAGTAGTCAACTAAATCTGGAAGACTTCCAAATTTAGCTGACTGCCAGTCTAGTTGGGTTGCACATGTCCCATTTTCGCTGGATGTCAACTAAAGTTGGCTTCCAATCCTGTAGGTGGGCTGACCGTACTCTAAATCTGGAAGTCAACAACATGGCGGGCATTGTACATGTTTTGCAACTGCGGCAGGCACGACGTAAACTTTTTAGAAACAGAATAGATCCTCGCTATGAGTATGATGATGAAGAACTAATAGAGAGGTTTCCATTTCGAGAAGAGGAAATCAGATACATCGCTGACCTATTGAGAAATGATTTGCAATTTGCTTACAATCGCAAGGGTTCCCTTTCCCCTGAAATGCAGCTGCTTGTGGCTTTGCGTTTTTTTTGCGACTGGATCCTTACAGATCGTTGTTGGCGACACTGTGGGAGTACACAAAAGCACTGTCTCGCGAACAGTCCATCGAGTGGCTGCAGCTTTGTTTCGGCGGGCACGACAGTATATTCATTTTCCAAACCAACAAGGAGCAGATGAACAGAAACGTTTCTTTCACGCAAAAGCAGGATTTCCGAATGTCATAGCCTGTATTGATGGGACTCACATTCGCATACAAGCGCCTATCTTCAACGAAAATGAGTACGTGAACAGAAATGGTAAACATAGTATAAATGTTCAAGTTGTCTGTGACGCACAACTACGTATGGTGAACTGTGTTGTTCGTTATCCGGGTTCAGCTCACGATGCACGGATTGTGAGAGAGAGTTCAGTCTGGCAACACTTTGATGGACAACCCAAGCTTCTGGATGGGTTCATACTCGGAGATAGCGCATACCCACTCAGGAACTGGCTTCTCACGCCGATGTTGAACCCACAGACAGCAGCAGATGTGAGGTACAATAATGCTTTCATTGGCACGAGAATAACCGTTGAGAGGTGCTATGGTGTGTTGAAGCGTCGTTTCCACTGCCTACATAGTGAGCTGCGATACAGTCCTTCAAGAGCCTGCAAAATTATCACTGCTTGTCTGGTTCTCCACAACATGGCCATAGAGTTCGGTACTCCCCTCCCAGAAGACGGTGATCTTCCTCCAGATGACAACGACGATAGTGATGCTTCCCCCAGTGACCAAACTCCAACACCAGCTGGCCGAGCCGTCCGTCAACATCTTGTTCAGAGCTTTTTTGGACAGCCAAGGTAAAACGTTCAAATGCACACAGGCAGGCACGCATACACATAGTTGGCTGCTAGTTGACTTAGTTGGCTGCTAATTAGCAGCCAACTAAAATTGACTCGTGCAACGCATCTAACAACTGACTTCTAACTAGAAGTCAACTAGGGGTTAGGAGCTTCTAAATTGGAAGTCAGTCATGCAACTGGCCCCTGGTAATCAGCTGAACTCCCCACCATGTGAGATAGCATGCCAGGAGTCGAATGTACTTGGGCATTAATTTGGCGAGAAAGCTATGTATAGAGCCCCTGGTCCTGTACATTACCGTGTCCCATCTTCTCTGTTTGCTATGTTTTTTTTTTTTTTTGTCACAGTCTTCCTGTGCCTACGTTAATACTCACGTTTTATGAATGAAGATCTTAAAATATACCGCCAGTCGTTCTTGGAAACCGCAAGCAGAATTTCACCAGTAATAACTTTGTCGGTGTTATATAGATCAAATGTTTTTAGGTCACCAGCTCAAGGCAATTGATGAAGTAACTGTAACGAGAGTAAAAATGATGCTCTTCGGCCGGGGGATTCTTTCAGCGGTAAGAAGTGAGTTTGACCTAGTTACGGATAGACTTTCTCCATTTTTAAAACGACAGAAAAAAACTCACTGCATTGTCTGTCTGGCTTCGCCTCTTACTGACAGACATCAACCAGCGAGTTTGATTTCTCGGTGTGACAGACTGATTAACTGGCCAGCCATCTACCTCCGTCCTCGGGCCTGGCTGTGTACAGCAGTACTTCTCTCGCTTAACATACGTGTCCTGTCGATCGATCTCCCCATCATGTCTGTACGTTTTGTGTCTGTCAGGGAGTGTCTTCTTTTCAGTTTATCGACTGATATAGATTTTTGGGCTCTTTGTCATTTTTCTCTCTCATTTTAACGTTCTTTGACATACTTTGGCAACTTGAGAATTAAAAACTGCGTTGTTAACTGTCTAAAAGTCACGGAACAAAACTCACAGCCCGCCTTCCATACACAGAACCATTTCATCTACTGGGAAAATCACGCCCCCTGAACCACATTTTTCATTCATTATTGTGCATGTTATAAAGTTCAGATAGTGCTATTATTGCACCTTCCACTGTTTCAGTCCCTTGTATGTTCTGAATGCAATTCACTTCTTCAATTATGCCTGTAGCATCACTAACAAGTGTACTATTATTTGGATGGTTATTACTTAGTCCACGGACCAGCCCACTTTCTTTGTACTTCCTTTTCTGAAATATAATCAACATACCACCACCTACTTACTCCCGCTGGGGAGGGGGGGGGGGTGTTTCATGTCTTCCTGAACACCCAGCGTTGTGGCATGTGGTATTTTCATGCCTCATTCTCATCTTTCAGCCGATACAAATCTGCAGTCATTCTTCCTGAAATCCTGTTTTCATAACAAATCTCATCTAAGTAGTTCCCCAGCTCTTACCTCTCCCCCGTGTCTCTCCACCCATTCGCGTCGAAACACGGGTATTTTGAAGGGAAGCAAAGAGTAGAAATGAAACAGAAAAAAAGCTCACGAATTACTGGCACCAATTTGTCAGCGGTCTGTTTTTCACGGAATCGACGCGAGTCCTGACATCCTCTAGTGACCTGGAATGCGTGCAAAGATCGCTTTGGCCCAGTGGCCCCGAACTGGGGGGGGGGGGGGGGCTACCGATATCCTAAACGTTTTACCATGTTTCTAACGACGGAAAAACTTAGTCAAGTTTCAGGATTATGGCTAATTGAAAGGGACACATGAATGTTTAGTTGAAAGAGGCTCTTAAAAAGTTTAGTTTTTGCACCATCGTATTTTGCTCACTACCTTCTTTGTTCCTAAGTACGGAGCATGTCAGCCTGGTGCTTCTAGACATATGTAGAAGTGAAAAAAAAAATCTTATATTATCCTCTTTAAAAAAGCAAACAAGTTATGTTTTATTCTTAAAAAATGAGACTATTTTTATTATATTTTCACACCAAAACAGTTTAAATTGTAGCAGTTGGATTTATTTGGAACTGGCGAAGTGAACGTTTTATAATATACAATTATTTATTCTTTATTTGTAGATTACAGCGTATTTTTAAAAGGCGTTTTCCCTTAAAAACACCGCATCGAGCTTGATAACACTTTACTTCTAGGCATGATACATGGCGGAATCAAGAATGTGCACTGTGCACTGATACTCTTGAAATAGGTTGTAAAAATATAAACACTGATGTTAATTTTTTACTCGGTTTTGGGAGACTTTCTGAGGGACATCGTTTCTCGCAGGGAAGCCGTGGAATATACGAAAACACGCTGTTCATCTTTTTTAAACATGTTAACATGTTTTGCTCAGGGCGTTGCTGTTATTGAAGCTTTTATATCCGGCCAACAGTATTTGAACTTTTAGAGAGAAAAAAATGCGTCCGGATGGGAACAAAATTTAGCCAGTTGACTCGACACACGGATCTAATGTTACAGCTGTGTCACCTTTCAGCCGTGCTGGTCCATTGGCGTCCTGAGAAAATAATGCTGGCTAAAAATAAAAGGTAGACCAAACAGGGTTGTGTTGATTTGTTTCATCGATCGGCATGATTGAAACACTTGGGGCAGAAAAAGCCTTGTTGGCTCGGTCTAACTCGAAAGCAAAGTTTGGAGCCAATGTACACAGCACAACCAAACGTGCTGGAGAAAACCATGTCCAGGCTCTTTCTGTAACAGTGGGGACAGCCTCGCAGTTGCTTTCAGAACACCACGAAAACAATAGGAAATCGAAAGCATGTCATGTTTCTGAAAGCTGCAATTGCTGGAGAGAACAAAAAAATCCATATAAGATAAAACATTTCGCAACTTTGCAGGAGAGAATGATAAAAGGGAAAAAAAACAACAACGACATTTCCTCCCCTTTTTTTCAGGTAGGGGACCAGTAATGAATAAAACCCAAAATGAAGGACAGATTTAATATGTGAATTTATTGAACAAAGTACAGGATTGTGAATTTGACACAAGTCGAACGAAGCATCAGATGTAACGCAAATGCTACAATACACACACCACTATGACACTGTGGGGGAAACAGATAACACATGACGTTTGGTTTCAGATCTTGATCAGAAGTTGGTGAAGGAAATCTACATTGATAAACTAGCTATTCAAGCCGAGGCTTCTGTTTGAGAAGAGCCTGTCATCAGTGATGTATGCAGATGTATCTAGCGAGAAAAAAACTGAAGATCTCACTGTGAGAAGCATTGAGGCGACAGACTATCATTTCAGTGGACTCATCCAAGTGGCTGATCATAAGTGTTTGTCGTATGATTTTCTTGTCCACTACTTGGCTCAATTATTGTACTTTATCAACTTCTGTAATCGTGCTTGTTATAATAATTATGCTCTGGTGTGTTTGTCATTTCAATTCTTTGTGGATCACCTAAATCCTGTCTCAAAATCCGTTTGTGATTCCGGTGCCCTTCCTCCAGTATGTGCCCATTTAACCTTTCACTAGTGTAGCTGCATGTCAAGTCAGGGAACTTGCTATCCCGTGTGGACTGTCTTAAACCAGGGATAGCAGGGGATAATTACCCAGCTTTTCTGAGTTCATTAGGGGCCTGGACCATAAAATCGGTGAGCGATCGAAGCGAGCCATTCACCCGGATCTCCGGAGGTGTTGTTACCTGGGAAATGTTATCGATGTTTTTCAGATCCTTTGTTAGGCGGCACTTGACTTTGTGATGGGCGGTATTGTGTTTTAGGTGTTCCAGTTTCACACTTTGAAGAATGATTTTTTTTTAAAGCATAAACGCTCGGTTGGAACTGGTACTGTCTGGTGCAGTATCACACAGAGAAGTCCGAATGCTCAGCCTAAAGCAACCACCATCACCACCATCACTACCACATACCACCACCACCACCACCACCACCACCACCACCACCACCACCACCACTACTATCACCACCACCAATACCATCACCACCACTTCCTCACCACCACCACCACCATCATCACCATCTCTACCATCACCACCACCACCATCACTACCATATACCAACACCATCACCACCACTACCACCACCACCACCACTACTATCACCACCACCACTTCCTCACCACCACCACCACCATCATCACCATCTCTACCATCACCACCACCAACATCACCACCACCACCGTCACCACCACATACCAACACCATCACCACCACTACCACCACTACCACTACTATCATCACCACCACTACCACCACCACCACTACTATCACCACCACCAGTACCACCACCACCACCATCATCACCATCTCTACCATCACCACCACCACCACCATCACTACCACATACCAACACCGTCACCACCACTACCACCACCACCACCACCAATACACCACCACCATCACCATCACCATCACCACCACCAATACCTCCACCATCACCACCACCATCACCACCACCACTTCCTCACCACCACCAACATCATTACCACCATTACCACCATCACCACCACCATCACAACAATAAAAAAAAACGACGATGACAACAACAACAGCAACAGGAAAACTTATAGATACCATCAGGGTTTGCAGGGACATGCCACACCACCGTCACAAGAAAAAACACGACGGCAGCAAATTCATCACCAACAACAGTAACAAGAAAACTTAAAGAAACAGCCAGGGTTTGATGCGGCATACCGTCACCACCATCACAACAACAACGGCCATAAAAACGACGACAACAACATCAGCATAACCAACACCAGAGGAAAACTTAAAGAAACAGCCAGAGCTTGCTGCGATATACTGTACTTTGATTCCCACTGATCACTGATATCCTAGTTTTCTTGCTATCTTCACTCCTAATTCTTCCTTGCTCTGATAAGACATTATTCAAGAGTTACATCATCAGCGCTCTCCTTCCTCCATTACACGAACATGTCTTCCTGTGTTGTTGTTTTTTTCCAGTGGCGTATGACTTTAAGGTATAGTAGGTACGGCACCTACCATGGGCGCCACTTGAAAGGTGGGGGTGGGATAGGGGTGAGCAGTTGGCTTTGAAGTCACACAAGCCAGTATAATCTGTCTTTACACTTGACTTTTACTTTTGAGCTGCTGTCGTGGCAGTCTGAAAGATAGGTGTCAGATCTTTGAACAAGCGAGCAGTTTGAGTCCTTACCAAAAGCGCTATTTTTCGCAAATACGCCCCTGGTTTTACCAGTTCTTGTTGTGCCTTTTTGAGTTTTCATTAACCCGCGTCTATCCTCTCCTGTCATCTGTCTGCCTATCTGTCTAGTCTACCCAGGGTCATGTACGTATTCTGTTTCTCTTTTGTAATATTTTATTGTTAGTTTAGAGTTTTTGTTCCTCTTGTCATTCTTTTTCTTCTCTCTCCCCCCCCCCCCCCCCCAACCCATACCCTCAAAGCGATCACGTAGAGATGTGCGATGAAATACTCCAGAACCATGAACAAACATGCAGAATCTGCTGAACAGGAAAGGGGGTGGGGGGGGGGAGGATGGAAGGGGGGGGGGACATTGGTAGAGAATTTTGATGTAGAGAGAATCAGTGGAGATCCTTTATCATAAAATGTTAATGAAATAAGGAAAATTCATTAAAAATTAATACAGATAAAGTATAGATGAATACATGTATTATTTATCGCTAATCACAAAAATACCCAATGAGCAGTTTGCCATGGAGACCTGTATCTCCCATCTGGCCTGGGTCTATTTCCAGCTTTCAATGGGTCTGTCTGTCTATTTCTAACAAGGGGCTTGTGACATACAATCTTTGCTTTTTTTTGCATCATTTGAACTTAGTTGTACCGATCTGACCGTGTAGCATCGGCTTGTGTGTTATTGTAGATAAGCATTACGAGTATAAGGCCGTGATACCGTCTATTTAATGCATCACCAGGTTACCATGACAGAAAATATGTATGTAGTGTGTCGGCAGCTCGCAATGAAAAAACATTAACCATGATGACAGAGGCCTGAAAAGTTAAAAACGAACTTTTGCTTAAACGAGATAACATTGTTTTATACATGAAAATCTCGGGTTCAATGCAAGATGTGATTATATCCATTTACACAAATACGGAGATTCTTCCTTCATGCACCGAACCAACGAATAGTTCCACAGAGACTTAGTAACCTTGATTTTGCCACAGATATGTAACCTAATTTAGTGGCTAACAGAAGTGTTATGGCTGGGATAAAACATAACTACCAGAACGGAACCCTGCCTCAGTGGGGTTTAAAGTATACAGTTATTCGCATAAGGGTAGGAATTCTAATCTTGCCCCGAAGAGAATGGTGAACTCAGTTCTTGCATGATTTGTTATTCGTCTTCTGAACGCACAGGAAGCTGCAGTTGCCAAACATATGTAGTAAATGTTTGTCGATTTACAGCGATGTTCCTGATGTAAAATAGACGTGGAGCCTCAAGATTCAAAGATGCACTTGCATTGGCATGCTATAATCAGTTTTGATATGAGAAGTCCACGGGGAAAAACGAGCATAGTCTAGCCACACAATCAATATGTGGACTATGCCTTTTCTTCCCTTGTACATTTTGGATTATGCTCGTTTTTTCAAAGTGTATGCTATTTTATTTATCAAATAATACCGGACCATGCTCGTTTTTCAAATGGACGAGTTTTTCCAACAGTAGAGGACTATGTAGTCATAGTACATAGGAGATGAGTAAAAAATTTGAAAATTGCTCGTTTTTTCCCGTGGACTCCTCATATGTGATCGGACAGGACACTCAAATTAAAATCTTAGCTTTACAGATTCTCTTTCTTATTTTTCTAAATGTGTCTTCACGTCGCCCCTCCCCCTCAACCCCCAACCCCGTTCCCCTGGCAGTTTTAATTTTTGAAATTCTCCACGGAAGAAAGCTTTATCTTTCTTTATGAACGACGTGAAATGAAGAACATTATCAGGGCATGGCAAAGCGCTGGTATGACCTGTCTGTTCCCAGCAGTCTAAATGATGGAATCGTCTCCTCGCACCTCTCGGTATATTCCCGACCAGGGGGGAAAAAAAAAACCTGCAGAAAGAACAAATTCCTTCCAGATGTTTAAATTCGGGGTGTTGAGTCAGACAGGTTTGGGACGACCGCGCTCTTGGATTTAACATATGGCTAGAAACTTTTCAGCCAGCCGCTTCTGTCAGGGTCGTTCCACTGAGCACTGCCGTGTTACTGAGTTTGATTTAGAGCTTGGCGAAGGCACTTCGACACAATAACGGCCGCGACACAATAACGGCCGCATTGTGCTGGGATGTAGCAAGACAATACAGTGAATAAGGGGAAAATGATAGGACAAAAGGGGAAAACCATAATGGAAGCGCCCACAAACTCCCCGCGTGTATTATCGGAAAAAAGATCGTATTCTTCACGTTACGTCAAATTCCCTTTTGTTTTAAGCATCATTTTATGGGCTGAAGTGTGCCCAGTCACGAAATGGGAATTGAATGAAGAATGGATTACAACGGGAAATGTGTGTGTGTGTGTGTGTGTGTGTGTGTGCGCCCGCGTGTGTGTGTGCGTGCGTGCGTGCGTCATCTGTAATATTTTGTTGCAGGCGTATACGGTCTTCTTCCATAACACGACAAGACAATGAGTCAAGTTTGTCCTGAAACTGGCGCACGTTTATACGAAGTTACCTGCAAGTGCCGGGCAAAATCAGTGTATATGGAACTATATGGAAGTTGAAGCGTATCAGATACGTCCGTTATTGTTACAATCATTTTCAAGTTAAAGGGCACGAAAAAAAAAAACAACAAAGATCAACAGTTGCACCTTTTTACTCGTTTATTATACCTTTGGAGTGTATTGTGTGTTTTCATTAGGTAGGAATCCGTTTTTTAGAATTTTTCTCAGGCAGCAGCCTGTTAGGCCCGCTGTTTTCGATTTCCAACTGCCAAGGTACTTTTAACGTGCGCAACTTGCACGCTCCGAATTTTTTTGTCCTTATCCGAGAAGACTAGGTGCTCAGTCCTACCTCCCATAGGATCAGGGACAGGAATATATGAGAAAAATCTCAAAATTCCAGCCTGCCTGCACCGATCGGGATTCGAACCCGGTACCTTCGGCATGAGAGACGAGCACCTTGCCTCTAGGCCACCGGTCCCCCACTTTTTATCTCGCGCCGTTCGTTTCCAGGGAGTTATCTTGCAAAAACTATACTAACAGGAAGAGCTTAAGTCTTTTTTTTTTTTTTTTACTTGTTACAGTTCTGGGCGGACAGACATTCCAGTCTCCACACCTGTCCAAGCCTCCCCCCTCGTTATATCCGCTCCAAGAGAACACAACAGATTTTTGCCGCTAATGTCCAAGGTATTTGAGAGCAATTATGTCAGCTTACCACATGCGCGCTCTCTGAAAGTAGTCCGTTCAAGGGGAGGAAGTGGGTAGAGCCATGCTCCAGTGTGATGAAAGAAAAAGACAGGAGAGGGCGTATTAAATTATTCTTTTTGTGTGTTTTTTTAATCTCCATACTGCTTTCTGCTTACTTTCACATTTTACTTCTTTTATTCTATAATTACATTAATATTTAAGAAAAAGATTATTGCTTTTTTTTCCCCTTCCGCCCCGAGGCACTTCAAAAGGCTTCCAGGAAGCGGAAGGATATTTTCTGAAGGGCGATTTTGTGGGAGTCAAGAAATGAAGGGCTTTTCTTATCTTCATTAAAGAAAGTAATGAATTCTGGGGGTCGGCATGCGTCCTCGTTGCTACTGGATACATCTGAAGCTTAATGCAATTTGGTGCTCGCTGGGAAATGTTCAAGAAAGACAAATGTTCCCGTGATGAGCTGAAATAAAAAAGCTTATGACGTGCATGGCGTCGTCTATGGTGATGGAGAACCTGGCGACTTTCTTTCTTTCTTTCTTTCTTTCTTTCTTTTCTTCTTTCTTTCTTTCTTATCTTCCTGCCGTATTCCTTCCTATTCCATGTTATGTGTCGCTGATTTTAGCGGCTATTCCCCTAAAATAGCCGACAGTAAAAAAAAAAAAGTGTGATCCGCCCCCTTACCTGTTGGTAAGTTAGGCTCACTCTCTGTGAGACAATAAATATGATTAAGGCACGAAGGAAAACAAGATGAGTAGGAGATGGGAACAAAATATGCAAGAACTATTTGCATCGCTCATATCCCTGTGGGTTTAAAATGCCTTGTACATCCCAGTAGGATTACTTAACAAAACAGTGTTAAATTTACTCACCCGTAATGTCATTGATTGTTCTGAGTGTTTGGGGCCGCTCAATATTTGATCGTGCCGAAGAGTGCGGATAAGTCAGGGGTTCTTAACTTTGGGGAAATTTGGGGGGATTTCAGTGGGGAAATAACTTGAGCTATCCAGCAATGCACATCACGTGGATTGTGCAAGTCCAGAGTGGTTGTATTTCTTATTCCAGATTGTACATAATCTTTTCTTCTCACCTTCAGCTCAGTCTCTGTTGTTTAACTCCACTGACCTGGGTTGTTCCATCAGTATTGCCAGATCTGTGGAATCGAACCTGAATTGTTGTTGTTTTTTTTTTGGGTGGGGAAGAAAGTCATGAGACGTGAATATAAGGGAAAATAGGCTATAAAATGATCAACAGCCACTGGGATAGGTTAATACTGGAAAAAGTTATTGAATTCAGCAACAGCTGCGAATGTGATTTGTCCGCCTATCGTGATACTTGTTTACTCCAACGAGTATGACCGATGATCGTACTTCATTTAATAGTAAATCATTTATGAGACTTTAATTTACTGCAGCTATTTGTCATCATGCAAGCTTTGATATCAAACTGTGCAAATCTTGTCAACAACGTAACTAGTATCCCCATTAATGTTGTTTTAATGGCAAAACAAAGCACGTTTTATTCATTTAGATTTCATTCTTACGAATATTTTTGGCAGATTAGTAATCACAAGAGACAAATGATGTCAGAAACATTCACAACAAAGCAAGACTGTCATTAATATTAATATATTGTAAACACGAGCAACAAAGAAACAAATATTCAACCGAATTGGCACATGAAGTTTGTTCGAAATATGAATGCACTCTTGAAGTTTGGAACATAACCAAGTGTTAATTTTGATGAGAAAGCTTGGGTTAGATAAACACATCAAGTATGAAAACCCACTTGTTAATGGAGTTTCAAGAGCTACACCTTTGCTAATAATCGTAACATGCAGTGAGGATTTGTATCAAGCCAGGCAGACATTGTCCAGGGATGCAAAATTTAATGTAACTCAACGCTGCATTCGCTAATTGCTCCACTAGTACAACATCGTCACCGCCCACCACATATATAGTGTCACCATCAGAGTATCCTAAAAACACTGCAATGCGCATAGGTCCCAACAGACCTCCAGCATGGCAGAGCAGAGTAGAAAGTTCAGGCTGTGGGCAGGGAAGAGTACTCGATCCAGTGGATCCAGTAACTGAACTGTTGTCACTTGATGAGTAGGCCTGGGCCGAGACGCAAATCCTGTCAAGTCCCAGCAGAAAGATCAGAAATAAAGTCCCCCGTATTTTGCACTGCTCTGTTCTGCTTTGCCCGCAGTCGAAATAGTCCTGTCACATCCCTTATATGCTGTTCTCTCCTCTGCCCGCAGTCTGAACACTTCTGTTACATCTGATGCAATATTTTATCTGCTCTGCTGTGCTGATCTCCTGTAAGGGCCCTATGACAACGGTCATTATGTCTGTTAGTTTGCCACCCACACCATCGCCTACACTGTCTCTTTTCCTAGAAACTGACAGTCCTTTTTTTTTCTTGCCGGTATTTGTCCAAGTCACACTGTGTTAGTGAATAATTAGAAATACTGTCAACCCGGAACACTTGTGCTTGTAAATACTTAAATATGTACTTAGTTATTTGCCCAGCAGTGATCAATTGCATTGCACTTCAGCAGCTCTTGAATGTTGGCTGGGTGGAGCAGGACGTTGAGATCGATGTGGGTTTTGGCATAGTATAAACATTTAAGAGTTGCTTCTCAGATATACGTACTCACTAGATTTTATAATTATAATACACGTTCACTCTCTCTCTCTCACACTCATACTGTACATCTCCACACGTCATAACTATACTTCATAAAATACTGTTTTCTTTTTTACCCCTTAGCAAAGCGGCTTAACAGCAGAATGGGAAAAAACATGTTTTAACGCAAGACATGCAAATTCTAAAAAAAAAAAAAAAAGCAAAAAAAAAAAAAAACGATTGATATCTATTTCTAAGAAATGAAGGGAAAAATGATAAATACGAAATGAAATTTTAAAAAATATAAAGATATTGTTATATATATATATAAAAATGTTCATTATAATGCATCGAACGTTTTTATTTCCAACTGTTCTTACCATAATAATATTCTTTTTTGGAGTGTTCGGTTCAATTCATAATTACAGTAATTATGTCTGTCTTGTTTGACAAATGACTATAGCACGTGTTGTCCTGGTGTGTATTCTCGTGTTGCTCTGGCGCTGTTGTTATGTTAAATAGGTATTTGTGTAATTGTGTTCATCAGTCTGTCTGAATTTGCTGTGCAGCTAGAACAAAGAGATGCCGCGGCCCAGACAACTGAGAGTGTTGGATATAATGTAGTAGTTGTTGGCAGAGAACAGCTGAACAAATGATAAGATTTATAGCTTATTGTTAATCCCTTATCATTCGAATGCCCAGCCCATTTTGGTGGGGGGGGGGGGGGAATAAAATGTAACAGTATGTCAACTGTTACTTGGAACTGTTGTAGTGGTGTTAGAAACAGTGCAGTGGCTAGAGCGCTTGATGTGTGTTCCAAGTTCGAGTCCCATTCGGTGATGGGTCATCCTGACCAATTTCTGGAGGGGTGTTGAAAGCATTCACAGGCCGGTGACCTGGCGAGGGCCCAGGTCTCGTCCTTGATGAAGCCTCTTTGAGCTGCAAAGCTGCATGAAAACGAAGCTAGAAAGTAAGGGATCTCAGGATCTCGAACGACGTATTTTTCCTGTAATAAAAGCCGTAATTGCACTGCCGTCGTCCTTTCAATGTTTTAGTTTTGATTCTTTTATTATCTTTTGCACAGGTTGATATTTTTACTTTATAATTTTTTACAGCAACATTGTGAATTTTCCTACATTGCCAGTATGAAGAATGTAAGTAAACCAGGCAATACTTTCAATGCAGATTAAGTAATAATAATAATAATAATATATTGCATTTATATAGCGCCCAACCCCGTCGATGACAAGCTCTGGGCGCTTTAACAAACTCTTACACACACACACACACACAAAAGAAATTCAAAAATATTTACTATTGTTGCTGCCGAAAAACACCTAGCCTAGTTTGTCTGAAAGAAATGGGTCTTCAGATGGCGTTTGAAAGAACCAATGTCATTAATTTCCCTGGTTGTCTTTGGAAGAGTGTTCCAGATGGTAGGGCCAAGAAATGAAAAGGACTTTTCTCCTACAGTGGACAGATTCATTTTAGGTACTTTCAATTTTGTAGTGTCAGATGATGATCTTAGTTGACGAGATGGAACATAGTAATCAGTTAAATCAACTAGGTACGATGGAGCAGTATTATTGACACATTTGTGACAAATGGATGACAATTTGTACATTATTCTTTTCTCGACTGGCAGCCAGTGCAAACTCTGCAGAAGTGGCAGTGCTGAATCTCTTTTCTTTTTCTTCAAAACAAGTCTCGCTGCATTGTTTTGAGCAATTTGGAGTTTTCTAATATTTTTTTGTGAAATTCCAGCCAAAAGGGAGTTGCAATAGTCAAGCTTTGAAAGTACAAAAGAATTTACTAAAACAGCCGCAGTTTCAGTTGAAATAAGATGTCTGATTTTACCAATTTTCCAGATTTCCATGTATAGAATACGAATGAGGTGACTAACCTGAGATGACATAGAAAGATTTGAATCAATGTAAACCCCTAGGTTTTTTACTTTTTTTGAAATTTCTATTGAATTAGTGCCAATTATCATCTCAGTTCTGTCCACTTCTTGCAGAACCCGCTCACGGCCTAATAAAATAACCTCAGTTTTATCCTCATTTAGTGCCAGTTTGTTTTGGTTCATCCAGCTTTTAATTTCTGTTATACAGTTTCCAGCCTGCTGCAGAAGGCTGTCAACATCGCATGGCAAGGCAGAACTGTAGAGCTGGGTATCATCAGCATAGAGATGATATTGTAAATTAAATTTCTTTATTTCATGTACAAGTGGAATGGTATAGATAGTAAACAAAATAGGACCAAGCACTGAGCCTTGTGGTACGCCATACTGAAGCGCATAAGAAAAAGATCTTATTTTGTTGGTTACAACAAATTGGTGGCGATTTGACAGGTAAGATTCGACCCATTTAAGGGCGACCCCTCTGATTCCAAACGATGTTTCTAGCCTTCTGAGCAGGATTTCGTGATCGATGGTGTCGAACGCTGCTGATAGATCCAACAAATTTAGCAGAGTAATATTTCCAGAATCTGCCTTTACTAATATGTCATTCATGATTCTTAATAGTGCAGTTTCAGTACTGTGGTTACTTCTGTAAGCAGATTGAAATGGTTCCAACAGGTCATTATTTCTCAAATGACACATTAGTTGTTGTAATATCACCTTTTCAAGGATTTTTGAAAGAAAAGGAAGGTTTGAGACGGGTCTATAATTTTTCAACATGTTTTGATCAAGAGTCGTTTTTTTCAAAAGTGGTGTTACCCAGGCTGTTTTAAAATAATCAGGGACAGACCCACTTAAAATAGAGTTGTTTATTATTTTTGTAATAGTTGGAACCAGTTCACCAATACAAGATCTAACCAAAAATGTAGGAATAGGATCGAGGTCACAACATTTTGATGGCGATGCCATGATGATAGATTTTACAGATTCATTCGACACAACACCAAAAGTGTCTATAGGATTTCCCTGAAACTCATCAAAATGATCAATGGCATCAAAACTGTCAAGATTTTCTCGGATAGTTGTAACTTTTTTATCAAAATAATCAGCAAAAACATTGGGCAACAAATTGTTCTCGTAAATTGTGGGTAGAGGTGTTTCCTTTCTTTTCCCTGTGAGTTCATCACAAATACTAAAAAGTTCCTTACAAGATGTAGAATTTTGAAGTTTAGTGACATAGAAGTCTTTTTTTGCAAGTTTAATAACACATTTCCATTTGTTCTTCTGGTGTTTGAAAATGTCCTTGTGGACTGTAAGACCTGTCTTTAACCATTTCCTTTCTGCTTTGCGACATTCTGCTTTGGCTGTTTTGACATCTAGGGTGTACCATGGAGCGAACGGTCTGTTGGAGATTGACCTGGTCTTGATAGGTGCATGTCGCTGTAGTAGATCTTGCTGGATGTTATTATAAGATGTGATGTCGCCTTCAAAGTTCTCGAGAGCATTGGCCATTTCCGTCTTGAAGGCATTGATGTCGATACCTTTTATGTCTCTGGACGACACAACTTTTTTGATGATATTTGGCTTTGCGAAATCAATATCGAGTACAATGGTTTTATGATCCGAAATGAGTTTTTCTAGGTAGAATTTATTCATATACTAGCAGAAAAGAACTGCCTGTGAATGAAAGTACATTTTGGCGCTTTTCCCTGAAAGTCCTTGTCCATAATGCATTGTGCTCAAAACGACTTATAGGAATTTAAAAATGCGCTTTGCTCGAGGGAATTGATATCGTGGTTTGGCACTGTGAAACAGTATCAATTTTACCTTTGGAGAAAGGGAGTAATTCTACCAGTGGTTTTCCAGATTACATGGACAATCCAGGCTGTCTTAACGTCTTCAGGAAAGTGATCGGCGCTAATGCAAGCCCGAATGTTTTCTCATCCCTGCCCCTGAATTGTCTAAGCCTTTCGCTCACCTTCCACCCCCTGTTATTCATTTCCGGGTAAAAAGTGTTTTTCTATTCAAGAGGGTCGACGTGCTAGGTTGGAATGAAAATTGAGAATTCCAGACTTTTATGTGTGCTTTATCGATGGACAGCCTCCATTTATTTTGTGTAAAGAATGCGCATTCGCGCCCTGCGGTCTGTTTATAGAGGAGAGTTGAAAGAAGCCCACTTCAGGAAAGAAGTAATTCGTAGACATACACAGAGGAAGCAGTGAAGGAGAATACTTCCTACCAAAGCACATGGCAAAAGTGCCGTTAACAGTGCTATAGCATAGGTCAATTTTGGCTGGCTAAATATATATGTATAATTCACAAATTCCCCACCTTTGGACTCAAAAGGCTTTTTTTTTTTTAATTAGGCCATCTACAGTAACCAAATTTTGCATGAAGGTTTCAAATACCGTGGAGGGTGCACCGAAGTTTGCATTATTTTTTTTATTGACTTTTGGCTTTCACATTTTTTTTTCCAGTTTGCTTTGTGTCGCCGACTGCCTGCCACCGATCCCTTTTTTTCACGGGCACATGGCCCGTGACGTGAATACTTTCTTTCATATTTAGTTCACTGCTGTCGGCTGATTTAAACTATTCGACATGCTCGCGGCTAAAATTAGAACACAGGAATACCCTACTTCTTGCTACACCGAGACAGATATAGAGAGGGTAGGAAGTGACAGGCGGGGCAGTGCTTGTAATAAGCTTGTAACATAATAAAATGAAAACAGCCGTCAACAGAGCAATGGTGGAAAGTAAAAAGGTTGGTGACTAGTTGTGAAATTAAACAGGTGTACACGCGCAAACTCAGTTAGACTGTCTACATGGTCAAGACTCAGAATGAAATTCAGAAATAACAGTTCGGACTCGGGAGACTGTGGCCGAGAGGGTTTGTGCTCATGTTTTCAAGCTAAAGATAGTGGGTTCAAACCTCGATATGGAATCAGGCCTGTCAGAAGTCCGCGGATCCGCGATAATCCGCGGTTCGCCCGCTTCCGCGGTTCTCGCTCCGCGGGCGGGCTACGAGAAGTCGCGACCGCGGGCCGCGGTTTCAAGTCGGCGGGTCGTAGTTGTTATATTGGCGGGTCGCGGGCGAATATCTGGCAACTTTTTATTTTTATCGCGTTCGACTTCCTTCCGGTTTTGTGTTTATCTTTGCTTTCCTCCAGTTTTCGAAATGCGAACAAAGACAAAATTTCTATCTACCCACGTTGTATTTCGAGTGCCACAATCTTCTTTATTTGCTTTTATCTTGTGGTATTGTCTAAATATTTAAGTTCGTTTTAGTTTAAAGTGTAGACTAGATTGTCCTAGGTTAGTTAGACAGTGAGAGGTGTGTTAAATTTCATCGGGGCGCGATCGATGTCGGTACTGGGCCATCGACATCGCAACATTTTTCACGAATCGGTGGACTTAGTTTTTATTAATCAGTAGATCTATCTACTCAGCTAAAAAAAAGGTTGTACCAAAAAAAAAAGAATCTAGATCTAGTAGTGAATAAAAATCTTGTGTCTGTGTGATGAACTTAGTCAAGTCATGAGTCCGACTCTTCTAGACTTAAACTTCTTAAGTTAGTATGATGAAAGAAAAAAAAACAACAATTAGAAAAGCATGGAAAAAAGACTGCCAGTCTGATGTTGTATTTATTTGTTTGAATCGTTGTGAGGGCCTCATAAGTACTGTAAAGAGCAGTAAAAGCACATCAACAATTCAATACCTATGACAATTAAAGGTTAGTACACATTTAGTTCAATATAGGTGAGCAGAAGCTCGGGGGGAGGCAGAGCACTAGGGTAACAGTTCAAGAGAAAATAAGGATTAGGCGAACCGAGGTTGTAGTGCCTAGTTAGTGCTCAGGAAAGGAAAGCGGGAGTGAAAGAAGGAAGAAAGAAAAATGATCAAGATGGGACTAGAACCCGCGACCTCTGCTACGGCACCCGTCGCCTTGCCAAGAAGAAAACAGATCGCTTAACCGCACGGCCACTCCGTCTCTCAAAAAAGAGACGATCGTGGCCGAACTGTTTCACGGTGTTTCTTGCTGACTTGAGTATTCGTTCGCTGGGACCCAACCCACCCGTGTCTTGATAATTTTTCTTTCTTCCTTCTTTCACTCCCGCTTTCCTTTCCTGAGCACTAACTAGGCACTACAACCTCGGTTCGCCTAATCCTTATTTTCTCTTGAACTGTTACCCTAGTGCTCTGCCTCCCCCCGAGCTTCTGCTCACCTATATTGATTTCTGTTTGATAAAACTCGGAGGCATACATCTTGTATTCGTTGTCCTAGATGTTCGTATTGTCCAATGGCAGGCGGGTGAAAGAGAGAGAACAGGGAGGGGAGAGGTGACACGGGTGGGTTGGGAGAAGAGAAGAGAAGAGAGAGAGAGAGAGATTCTTTTCTTTGTTCGCTTTTTTTTTTTTGCTTTTAAAGCTATATGTTGCAACAAGAAATTGGATTTCACAGTATAGAGCCCGGCAGACTTCTCTTATAAGGCGATAACATTAGAAGTCACGTGTATTAACTGAAACTGATATTGTTCTGTTTACATTTGGAATGGTGCAAAACTCGGTCTGTCTTGGCCGTTCTCCTTGCTAAATTTCAAATTAAATCATTGATGAATTTGAGAAACTTGTCCGTTTAAATGCACTGAGGTCTTTGGAAACGACATGGCATTTGCCTGCAAGACAGACACTGATACCCCAGTCCGGTTGAAAACCTTCACGCCATGCATTGTTCACTTTCGCATAGACTATTAAGTCAGTAACCTATTGACTGCTCTACATGTGGGACATATAGTGCTATCGTTTTTGTCTGTCATAATGGTAAGTCATGAAAGCGCATTTCCCGTTCCCAATGTCCGTCTTCCAGTGTATTTCTACCCTCCAGTCTAGTTTTTCTCAGGGTTTCTCCGTTTTCCGAAATTACTTCTGACACTCCCACCCCCGCCCACAACCTCCGACCTCTCCCCACTCCAGCACTCCTCACGAAATGCCCCAAGCCTGCAAAGTCTGGAAGGTCATGTTTATAAACACCAGCTGACCATTAAGATCGGCCGAGGGAACTGTCTGTTCTGCGCTAAGTCATCTCGGAACGGGTACAAACTCCTGCAGGCATTAGGGTGTCACCCTACAACATTAAGACATGCTGAAGGATATCTTGCAGAAGGAGCAGCTCTGGCTAATAAAGAAATAGTCACGGGATAAAGTGGTCACCACTTTACTAATGCTATAGCATGAACTTTTTTTTTTTTTTTCCTTTTACAGACTTAGCATTAATTTGTCCTCATATTTACAAATTCTGTCTTATTCTGAAATGAATTTTTTGGCCTCTCCGGATGACAGTGCAGAAAAGCTGCTGCTACAAGCGGTGGTTGAACTGCAGTTTTGTCTTTGAAGAGGTGTCTTTCAGCACTCACTAGTGTGTTTGTGTGTGCATAATGTGTGTTCGTGTTTGGGAGCGGGGAAAGGGGGGGGGGGCATAATGAGACGACAGCTTCGGGCAGGTCGTACTAATTTCGTTACACTTCCAGTTTGCGGTTTTCTCTCTTACACCATTTGCTCCCGCCTCCTTGCGATCTCATTTTTCAGCCACGACTTTGCTGTCTTTAGCATACAAAACTCTTCATGCTATTTGAAACAGGACGGCTTGACCATTGATACCATGGCAAACGATGCACTGGTATTTAAACTTAGAGAGCAGTGTCAGGTTGCATATTCTGTAGTACTAAATACGACATCAGCCAGAGCGTATTTTAGTTTTTTGATATTCACATTGTTGGATGCTTTTTGGTAAGGTCTCCTCTTGTCTTATCATTCTGTCAATATTCTTTTTGTCGTCTTGCCTTTTCCTACACAGTGTAAAAGTTATCGCGTCAACGTATTTTCTCCAAACTGAAGCTCAAATTCCTACTGTTAGTCGGAGACAAATCTGTAAATCTCACAGCCGTTGGCTGTACGGCTACCCGGTTCCTAGGCTGTCCAGTTTCCGTCATGTTAAGTTGTATGGCGCTGGTTTGAGGAACTTCGGATAATGCTTTGATGTGTCAAAAACCTTTACAGAGGACGAGTTCTGTTACCATCCTTCATCTCTACCTGTGACATAAATGAATGCCAGCTGTTGGTAGACGAAACAGAGGACATCCCCGGATATTCTTACATTTGGGAGCCCAGCTTTTGATTTTGAAGTATTTTCTGGATGTAAGTTATAAGAAAAAGAAAAATCTTAGGTAATAGCTTTTGTGAAACTGAATGAAATGAATACATAACTTCTGGAATAAACAACAAAAACAACCATGGCTCGAAATTGGAAGAAAATACCCACACACATACACTACACACTCACGCAGGCAAGCACATACCTACCTACCTACCTACCTACCTACCTACCTACCTACCTACCTACCTACCTACCTACCTACCTACCTACCTACCTACCTACCTACCTAACCTACCTACCTGCCCGCCCGCCTGCCTGCCTGCCTACCTACCTATCTACCTACCTACCTACCTACCTACCTACCTACCTACCTACCTACCTACCCACCCACCATATCATGTCTTGAGACATTCAGATAGAACTTGCGTTTCAGAAGAAATAACGGAAAACCCCCCGTTGCACCCGGAACCTTCTCACTTACGACACGTAGTACACACATATTTCTCTAAACTTTTCAACAACGAAGCCCTGTTGTAGTGTGGTCACAAGATTCGCCCTCGGATACCTTGTCGTCCCCGGAAACCACAACTTTGCAAATGTTAGAGTTGCGGCTGTATTGTGTCAGAGAGGTGATACTGCCAAAAAGCGCTTGTTCGAGACATTCCTGACTGTCTTCCTCCATTCAACTTAAGCATGTTCTCCCATCTCACAATGAATTCCGACGCCCGATATTGCAACATATAAAGTAACCAATACCTGAACCTCGTGAAAGCCGCAGGCAGGGCCAGAAATCCCATGTGTACTCGTACTAATAGAGTATGATGTCCGCCATGCGTATGGCGTGCCCTCATGAGCACGTGGGTAAACACAGGGAAGCGAGCAAGGGCTCCTGCCTCCAAACTTCGATCACTTTCAAAGCAAAGGTCAACAAACACTGGGGTCAAACCCACAACAACATGAAAGACCAACATCTATTGTAAAGGCAACTTTTACATGTTTCCACTTGGAGCCATTTTCGTTCTACTTTTGGGGGTTAGTTATGTTTTGAAGGTGTCTTTGCTCATAGACCCTCGTCAAAACAGTGGCACTCAGCGAGTCTTATGTATGGTTTTTGTAAATATTATGTAAAAGCCCGCACAGGATTTCACAAGCTTTTAAAGGCTTACCACAAAAGAATGCAGTTTTTTCTCACCAGACTGAGTCGTCATTCAGGTTTAGGACGTCAAAAAATGGATCTGTATAATCGGGAGAAATTTTATTCGTGATTCGGGGGGTTCTGAGTGCAGTAGATGTGGCTGTGGAGTGTGGGCTGTCCCAAACAGTTGTGCTCAAAATTCCTTGGTACTTTCCCCAGGACACCTGAAGTAAGAGAGCGATATAGTTGTGTCATTCAACAGTAACGATTTGGTGATAAATACTGAAGGAGTAACCAAGTGCTTGGCCTGGAGGTTTAGACACCTGCACGAGAACCTTTCGCGAAACACACACAAAAACAAACAATTGACAACGCCTTTGGAACATGCTGTGGCCCATTGCTAAATCTTATGTGAGTCACGTTATGTTGCAAAGTAAAATTATGAAATCGTATGCTCATGAAAATATTACAGTAACAGAAATAACAACATCAACATGAAGAACAACAGCAGGAGAGGCAGCAACAACCACAACATGCCAAATGGTGTGCCCTTACATACACTAGAGCAGGTTTAAAAACATGGAATGACCACACACTGAAACAAGTGGACACTTGCAATGAAACAAGACTCATATCAACAGTGCGATCACCGTCGTCTCGTCTTCTCTGCTCGCCTACAACATTCCCTGTGCAGCTGTATAAATACACTACACTTGTAAATACACTTGAAAGTGTTGTGTATCCTTCAGAAACTCGCCGCTGCTGTCGTTGTTGTTGAAGGACCGGCGGTGTCTCTGCAGAACTCGTTACCAAAATATACACCGCTTCCGTTTGTTCTCCTGTCACCTTGCATTTCAGGAACGCTTGATACGGCTCTGTATGGGCCTTATGTTAGACTTTCGCCAGTAACTAGTGCATACAATTTCATATCCAAAATGCTCAGGCTATAAAACTTGAATGAATCAGCCCATTTTCTTCCTTTGTCTGTTATTTTGACCGCCATTGTCTCACGAATGATTTTATTACGGTATTTTATTGCTACTTTATTACATTATGGCAGGAATTCATCAGATCTCTCACATGTATTACGTTGACCGTGCAAGTTGCAACAGGCATGCCGACTGCCAGCGTAGCGATACTGATTGTTTCTTTCGGCATAATAATCTTTTGTTTCAACTTTCGCTCGTGGAATAATATTTGATGTGAAACTATTCAATTTCTTTCAAGCAAATTCTGAACGGACCTCTAGCTATACGAGAGCTCAGACTTGCATAAAGAGAATAAACCTGGCAACGAAATAGCTGAGAATTTGTCGTGGTGGACAGATGTAGCAGGGAGAAGATAATACATGCGACTTCCAGAGAAATTCGTGGCTTTTCATGTTTCACATTCTTGAAAATCTAGTGCTAGTATTCTCCTCAATCCTTAGTGCTGCTACGTCCCTCAAGCCTTTAGCAATCAGCGCTCCAGTTTTGAAATACTTCATCTGGTACCCAGAGTAAAATGTTACCGGGTCTCTCAAACTAGTGCTGTCGCAGGGATCTGCCAAAGGTGCTTAGAGTTGAAACTGTTTTGGTTGATAATGATTCTTCGGTACCTCTTTTATGTGCTTACACATCGTGTGACCAAATCCGACTTCATTACCTAGTTGGCCAGATGGACCCCACATATCTAGAACACTATGTATCAACAAAATTTCTGGATAAACATCTATATCTTTGTATTAATTTGACCATTTTAAATCATTATTGCGAGATATGCAATTTTTGGCAAGGGAAATTTTTGTATGGGCACAAGGAGGTTACGTTTCAGAAAGGCCTGGGGCCAGCGAGTTGCGGTGAGCAGTTTGAATGCCAAGACAAAGTTCAGAACCGATTAGATCTGCAGAGAAACCGCCGTAGCTGGGTAGCCTGAAGGGACGCAAGCTTCTGTTACAGCCAATGTCAGATACATAAAGGATCCAGATTAATGTCTCAGATCCTGAAGGATAACGTCAGTATGGAGAGATAGAACGGTGACAGACTTGCATGAAAATGCCCTTGCGAAGGCGATACTGTTCGTGATGACGTTTGATTTGGACATACCAAATTACCTTTGGTGCCATCAATATAAATACGTTTTTTATATGACTTTACAGTGGAAAGTGCAGGACCTTTTAAATTGCATTATATGGTCCGTATCTAATTTATTATATGATTATTTTTAGCGTACATGATTTGGTCTTTGTACATACAAATAATTGTTGAATTATTGGGACGATTATGCCATGTGATTGGAACGCGGAATTATACAGCCAGGTGCCCCTGTAATGTTGTTTATGCCGAATTGCTGAAGATATTTATCACATCACACAACCCATAATGATGTCGCGGTAACCGAATCCATCACATCAGATCAAAACCAGACAGATGAGTGCGATTTTCCTAACTAGAAACTTAATGGAATAATGAAGTTTGGCGTATCTGATGGTAATTATTGATTACACTGTCGCAATTCAGTTTACAACCAGAAAGATGTGTTGTTTAATGGCTGAATTGCTGGGTGCAACTATTTGGGCTGTTATGACCAGTCTAGTGCAGTTTCGTGGCTCTCCTGCCTTTGTTAACTAGTAATTGTTTTACGTTACATTTTTTGACACCCGTTACAATTTTTTTTTGTGTGTAGCATTAATTGGTTTGAATTTGATCATTTTTGTCCTGACTGTATCACGATAGTGCCAGCACCTCGTATCTTGTGAAAGACCCCCACCCCCTTCCCCCCCATAAAAAAATATTTAAAAATCCGTAAACGATTTCATTTCATGGGCGAATGCGTGAACTGCACCACGAGCATGATGAAGCATGAGCATGCATTTTGCATACGCCCAAACAGTAGAGACCTGCTCGGGCTTCAGATCACCGTTGGAACTGGTTATTACTTATATACTCTCCAAGAGCATGATCTTCCCGTACAGGCTCACAATATGCCTTTTATTTATCTCGGTTGCCGTCACTTGAGATTTCCGCTTCGTGTGAGTGAGCCTCTAGCTGTTGTGTCTACATATCAGTTGACTCGCGTCACTGTCTCGGTTTCAGACACCTCTGTGAATTGTGAACGTGGGCTTGTGAAGTGTTCGTGTGTGCGTTCGGCTGCGTAGGCAGTGCATATCTCCAGACAATCTGTCTCATGTATAAATTTGTAATCTGTATGTGTGTGAAGTGTAAAGAGTGATACGGTTTCTTGAATCTAAATCTGTAAACTGGCAGTCATACGCGACCGGTATTCCTATTTTACCAAGTGCGCATTTTTGTCTTATCCAAACTCTGTGTGTGCATGGCTGTCTGTAACAGTCCTTTCTGGTTTTTCTATTCTGTTTGTTTGTGTTTATTGGCCCTTCTTAATTAATTTATCTAATATTGTTTCGTTCATCTTTTCTGCCTTGTATTTAATGCACATTTCTGTTTGTCTGTCTCTCCCCCTCCCTCTCTCTGTGTCTGTGCTTGTCTGTCAGTCTGTGCCCGCCTGTCTCTCTCCTTCTGTCTGTTTGTATGTCTGTCCTTTGTATCTGTCCGTCTGTTTGTTTGTTTATCTATCTGTCTGTCCTCGGTGGCTGTCTGTCTCTCAGTCTGTCTGTCTCTCCACCCCCCTCTCTCTCTCTCTCTCACTCTCTTTCACTCTCTCTCTCTCTCTCTCACTCTCTCATTCACTCTCTCTCTCTCTCTCACTCTCTCATTCACTCTCTCTTTCACTCTCTCTCACTCTCTCTCTCTCACTCTCTCTCTCTCTCTCACTCTCTCATTCACTCTCTCTCTCTCTCTCTCACTCTCTCATTCACTCTCTCTCTCTCTCTCACTCTCTCTTTCACTCTCCCTCTCTCTCTCTCACTCTCTCATTCACTCTCTCTCTCTCTCTCTCTCACTCTCTCTCTTTCACTCTCTCTCTCTCTCTCACTCTCTCTTTCACTCTCTCTCTCTCACTCTCTCTCTCACTCTCACTCTCTCTTTCACTCTCTCTATTTCACTCTCTCTCTCTCACTCTCGCTCTCTCTCTCTCACTCTCTCTCTCACTCTCACTCTCTCTTTCACTCTCTCTCTTTCACTCTCTCTCTCTCACTCTCTCTTTCACTCTCTCTCTCTCACTCTCTCTTTTTCACTCTCTCTCTCTCACTCTCTCTTTCACTCTCTCTCTCTCACTCTCTCTCTCACTCTCACTCTCTCTTTCACTCTCTCTCTTTCACTCTCTCTCTCGCATTCGGTGATGCTCTGCACCACTCATGCTACTGACAAAAAAACTTCCTTCAACAGAAAGAAACTTTGCTCACTTTTAGTCTCTCCCCTCCCCCTTCCCCATCCTCTACCCACCGATGACGTGAGTAGACCAGCCATCCAGCCAACAGACTGTTTACGTTACTTGTTGAATGAACGTAGCCCGTGTTAACTCCCCTTGTAAATACCTCCGGAGAGGTAAATACGGAATTCAACCCCGCCCCCTTTCTCTCTGTACTGTCAATGAAACTCAACATCAGGAATGTTCAGAATGCTTGGAGCTAGCTCTCTCTCTCTCTCTCTCTCGCTCTCTCTCTCTCTCTCTCTCTCTCTCTCTCTCTCTCTCTCTCTCTCTCTCTCTCTCTCTCTCTCTATCCCTCTCTTTCTCTCTTTCTTTTTTCTCTCTCTCTCTCTCTCTCTCTTTCTCTTTCTTTTTTCTCTCTCTCTGCGTCTCTCTCTCTCTTTCTCTTTCCTTTTTCTCTCTCTCTGCGTCTCTCTCTCTCTCTCTCTCTCTCTTTCTCTCTTTCTTTTTTCTCTGTCTGCGTCTCTTTCTCTCTCACATACACACAAACACTCACACTTACACACACCTGTTTCTTTCTTTCTCCTCTGTCTCTTTCTCTCCTCTCAGGCTCTTTCTTCCCCGTCTCTGCCTCTCTCACTCTGTCTATTTCTGTCTCTTACTCCTCCATCTTTCTCTCTATCCCCCCCCTCCCCTCAACACCACCTACCGCCCTGCCCCCCTCCCTTATCCGCCCTGTCCTGCACTTAAAATATCTGAGTAACTCGACCGAAGAAGGCTTTACGTCATGTGGCAGCATTTGTTGAGACATTTCTCTCTGTTGCTCTAGTGTCCAGGTCTTCCTTCATCCTTGCGGATGGTTGGGGGGCGATTCTCGCAGGGACTTCTTCTAGCCTATCGTTCTGTTTTATTTTGTACAAGTTTAAAAGCCACCAACCACTGCCCTGCCGTCACTTTCTACCATCTCTAGCTACAGCTGTCTGTATTGGCAAACCGAAATAATTCCCATTTCGAATATTCATTTGTTCTAATTTGGCTGCGAGCATGTCTAGTAATTCAAATAGCCGAGAAGCTATTACCAAAACTTTTGTTACTTCACTCATTTTATCTCGGAATAGATTATTGCGATTCTCTTCTTGCTGGAATAACAGCAGATGAACTGTCTAAAATTCAAGTCATTCAAAACAACGCAGCCAAATTGATTACCAAGAAAAAACAAGCTGACCACGTTGTGCTATTTTTACTGAAATCTGTAATACTGTTGTCTGTGATTATCCCTGTTTTGATTACGGGGTTGTCTGGCAGTATCTCTTTCATTTGCTGGGACCTTTTCGTAACAAATAGCTGATCTGCTAATTTGATCTTTCATTACGCAACTGTATTCCTTGGCCACAATTTGAAAGACTTAATTTTTCTATCAATTTTATTTGGGGGGGGGGGTGGGGGGGTGGGGGGGGGGTGAAAACCTGTTTGTGAATATTAGTCTGCTTGTGAGTCAGTCTCACCGCCTCTGTTCCTCCAATTTCCCCACTGTGTCCCACAGTATTTCTGTCTGTTCCTCTGCATTTACATTGGTCTCATCTTACTTCCGCAGATATTTCTGTCTGACCTCTCCTCCCCGTGTCCATTATGTTGTGTTCCCCCCCCCCCCCCCCAATTTCCCCCTGTTTATTTATTTATTCAGTGTATATCACTTCCGTCCTTGACCCCTTTTAACTCAAGTCCATTTAGTATTGCTAGCATAGCATTGGCCTGACAGTATCGATCGATAGCATTTATAAATAACATCGATTTACGATTACCGATCCCAAGAACAAAGCAAAGACTCCCTAGAAAGTCAAAGAGTTCAATGCAGCTTTTGAAAGAATGAGCCCACGGTAATGGCGTAGCGTGTTGCCACATTATACAAAAGAGATTCAGGGATTTCCTAGATTGCTAGAAACCGTAAAGCATTGGAAAATCTCCTGCTTTAGTTGAAGTGCAGACACCGTGCAGTGGGAAGTGGAGACTTTGTAATTTCGAGAGATCGAAAGTTCGCTGGGCTCAATAAGACTTTATCATAATTTTACCATTTATAATCCCTTCAAGATAAAAAAAACAAAAACAACCAGGTTGTGTTTTATAAGGAAGCGCATATCCGCACAATGTGATATGGACAGTGCATATCCGTACAATGCACACAATTCGATGACATAGAACACACACCGGAATACTATATTACTGACCTTGTTAATTTGCATAGTTTTTAAAAATATGAATCGGCTTAATAGCAAAACAATCCGACTTCTGCTAATAATAATTATACATTGCACTTGAGTGTACGTCGATCACCAATGGCTACCCCAACCCCTTTTCGTCTGATTAGTCGATCTGACTACCGCCCATTGATACAAACTGACTAGACCCTCACGCCCCCAGGTCCATCTGACTATTCCATTGTGTTGTGTCTTTAAATTCGTGAACACCATACCAAGCTTTGTTTCAGCAAACCTTCACCAGTCGCGCTTTTTGGTGAACATGTTGTACGGATCTGCACTGCCCATATCCATACAACATGTTGTACGGATATACACTTCCGTTTTTTAAATATCTTTTTTCAGTTTGGACAGAGCTAGAGAGTCCTCAAGGACATCGGGTGTGCACGTTATGCGTGATTGTGTAAGGTAAAATGCGTGCTGCGACGGCTATGGGTTTTATGGTGTGTCGTGGGAACTTTTAAAGAACACGCTGCCATTGAGTGATGTAATTTCAGTCTGAAACAACTTCCAGGGAAAGATGGCATTTTATAATTACATAAACTAAAGTCATGCAGTTATGCTTTGAGTGTTCCATGGATGCTATAAACATCAACTTTCGTTACTTAAGAGATAGGGCAAGGGAAGCCGGTGGCCTTCTCAAGCTGGGTTGGAACCGTTTCGATAAGCCATGCTGTAGTTAGCACTGAAAGATTGAAAAGCAACGATTGAGTCTCCTTGAGATTAGAGTAGTAGAGGAGTCGATACGTGTGATTTGGTGCATGATACCGTATGTGAAAATACTCGGATTGTTATTACTAGAAATCGATATCTGCCTGGTTGGAATCTCAGATCTTAGGTGTACAGTCAGGGCAAAGGTCAGGGGAGCCAGACATTGGCCAGCGCTTATCTCTTCATTCATACCTGGAGTCTTTCAGTGAGAACCGCGCGTGCTTGACGTGTCCGTCAATGGTCGGGAAAGTTTGGGGTATGTTCCACCTGTAAGATGGCACTCATAATAGAGTTGTAGCAACGGGCCACCGAGGTCACCCTCGGTCGTGATCCAATACTGCAGAATCAGTACAAAACCCTACAATAGTACAATGAGAACCTCAGTCCCAATGTCTGGTTAAAAGACAATAATTAAGCTGTTGTTTATTCATTTGTTTATTTGTTCATCTGCATGTGTACTTTTAATCGATGGATTCATCACTGTCGGCCAGAAAATGTTTTGATTCAGAGCGATGTTGGTGATAACTTATTCCCAGTTGACGTTTATGCATTTATTGCATAGAGGAGTCAACCGAAAACAGTAGAAAAATTCAGCAGAAGGAGTTAAGACAGCATTCTTTCATTTACACGTGCATTTTGTGACTAAGTTTTGTATGTAATTTAGAAGAAATTAATTATCAGTTCAATAATGATATCCATGGTTCCGTATCATGAACTTGCTGCGCCTGTAGAATTTCGAGGACTGCGCATTGTCTCCTGTCCATTTGAACGAACAGGGTACTGTAAGTTCGGTTTTTATGTTTGAAAGGAAAAAAAGTAGAGATAGGGGATAGGGGAGAAAGGAGAAATTATTCAGATAGGCATTTTTAACAGCCGAATTTAAGTAAGCCTTGAATTAACATGACGTGTATGAAAATTATTAAGCTTACCTTTTATTTTCATGGATCCGTGGTGTGCGGCTGGTAATTTATTACGGAAGACTATTGAGATAGTTCTCATTTTGGTAGGGCGGGTCACGATTATGGTGAAAGTTTACTTGACCTCCTACCCAGGGTCATTCATCAAGCACCAGGCCAAAATGTCCACATTTTATACTATAAATATACAACTGTAGAACGAAGGTACTTACGTCTAAACAGATAGATAAACCTTTCTTTCTCTCTCTCACTCGTTCCCTCTCATCCCACGCCCGCTGAGAATCTTTACCTTATCAGTGCCGTGCCTAAAGTGACTCGGTTATCGACATGAGTACCCGGCTGTGGAGACCACCCGAGCACAATACACCTTTATTTAATCCTATATTTGTCTGACTGATTATTTCTGGTATCGGTTACAGGTGAATTGGAGAAAACTGTTGGTTATTTTCTACGTTGAAATTTGAAAAAAAAACACAAAACACACACATACACGCAAAAAACCCAGTATTTTGCCAGGTCTCTCGTCAGCAGCAAATAGGAGAAAACTACACGATAAATTCTGTGACACAACTAAGCCCATACCTTGTTTCCCCGTTAAATAATTTGATTATTTTCAGCATGAACCAACGCCTTCATTTCATACACAAATAGAGAGAGAAAAAAAACCATCATGTTAAACAATGGGGGAGCGTTGTCTTGAAGAAAGAAGGGGCGAGGGAAGAAGAAAGAGAAAGTTCTACAAGGTATTAAAAGACAATTCAGAGACAGCGACCACAATTGCAAGACCCGTCAACTTCAGTTTACGAGTTTGATGTTATTATCTGTTCCCAAACCTCTCGCCCACTAACCTTCATCGCCGCTCTCCCGCCTTTTCGTACATCATAGCCCCTGTCAAGAACAGAATTAATTCATAAATGTTTCCACTGACTAAATTTTTGTGAGAGAGCAGTGAGTAATTTTTACAAACGTAATTATTGTGCGAGCCAGCATAACTTGGTCTCGTGGGCAATTTGTTTTGAACAGTTTTTTTTATAATAGATAGACAGAAGGTGTGGGGAAGGATAGACGGACAGCGTAGGTGTGCATGACTGAGCACTTGTTATATCTCGTGTTTTGAACTAGGGTTAGTAAAGAGGGAAGGGGTGAGTAGGAATTAAATGTTATTGAGACGTCTGTTGACGTACAGAAAATACCGTGATCCAGAGTAAAAGCTCGGGGTTTTGAACATGTTAAGAATTTATTGCTATAAAATTACATTATATTGTATGAAGTAATTCGACCTTTGATGTCGACCCAAGGTCGTTGCGTAGGGCTGTTACTTAAAATAACTCAGTTCGGCAGCTGAGCTAGAAGTGGTTGCACCAATCACAATCCAGGAATTAGACGGTAAGCTGCAGATGCAGTCCAGTATTTAAGGCCATACAGAACTTAGTTCTGGGCCACATGTAGACAATCCATTTACGAGGTGGTCGGCGATAGTCCTCAGCCAGATGAGGGACATAGAGACGCAGTTGAGCAGTCCATTGTGAGGAGCCTGATTTAAAGCTCCAGAGCCTAAGCTACTTGGTTTGATATAAACCCACAGCGTTTACATCCAGCGCTCTCACTCCTAGTGAGGGCCGCATGGTGAGAGTCCATACTAATTTGTAATGATGAAAGTGAACCGTTCTACTTACTTTTGAAGACAGTTTCAGAGCTACCGCCAGACAACGCATGGTTGTACAAGCATTCTCCATGGCGTGTCTAGAGGAAATGTCCATATCCTAACATGTCTCATTGAATTAATAGAATTTAAACTGTTAGATCCGTCGCCACGTGCGCGGATTCTTTTTGCCATATAACTCATATGACCTGCAAGTAGTTAGATTGAATACGTTAGTCTTTATAAAAGCTGTAGTTCCATTAGTTAGATTCAGTTGCCTTTGAATTGATATTTATATTTATAATTATATTTGTTACATTAATTCCTGTAATTAAACTGCCCTACAGTTCTGCTAAAATTGAAAGCAATTGATTTATTTAGTTTTTAGAGTGCAAGTATTTATTTTTGTGTGTTCGTCGATTGTGGGAGCGGACCTCGAAAGAGTGTCAGTCGAAATATCCCCATGTAACCCACATCGCGACAGCCCCTCCCAGTCCAACTCTTTTATTTTTACCTCTGCATTGATGATTATAATCTTCTTCTTCTTCTTTCGTTCACTAATCTAAATCTGCAGATTTGTTCTTTTAAGAAAATCGACGGTTTTCTGCAGTCCTGGCAGAGCACCATAGAGTTTGACATCCAGGACGGTGGGTTTGGGCCAATAGATGATTATAATGAAGTCCCCTTCTCCCCAAAAAAGCCATTTTTGTTGGGCGCCCATCAGTATCCTGTAAAATTCTGGACATCTGTGAGCAAAATTCCAATATTCCAGGAATAGCTTTTTTGTGGTCTGGAACTGCCGTGTGAGCACATTTCAACAAAAACAGTCAAATCCTGTATTTTGTTCCGGGCATCAAGGATTTGATTCTTTTTCTTTCCATATCCGGGCTGCCTGGCACGGTCATATGATTATCAGTATCATCTCTGTAGACTGAGGATGGATGCAGGCCTGTGGTTGAAACAAGGCAAGCGTCTGTCTACGAACTGGAATGTTGAGGTGAAAATTGAGCAACTCTCCAGCGGCGGACTTAAAGGTGGTATTGACGGCGGCCAAATGTTTTTACATATACAAATGCGTTTCTTTGCGGCAGTACCTGTGCAAAGAGGGGCGGGAAGATGGAATGGATGAGGCGGCATTGAGAATATAAAGGAGTAGGAACGAAAGTGGAGGAAGAAAACGGTATAAAAATTGAACTTTTTCTACTCCCACCCCCCCCCCCCTCCCCGCACTTCTTTTCTCCAGCAAGACACAACTTGACTTTTATGGTTCCCTCTTATCTCTTAAAAACTAAGCCACGAGTGGGCGAGAAATACATTCGCATACAGGAAGGCAGAGGAGAAATTGAAAAGAGAAGGGAGATCTCGCTAGAGAACGAAAGTAAGGCTGCAAAGATGGGAGAGAAGGAGTGAGAGAAAGAAAAACAGAGGAAACATCCAAGAGGAGACAAAAAGGAAGAGGAGAGGAAGAAGAATCGAATGTCTGTACCTTGCAAGAGTGAGTAAGTAAATGAGTCGAGAATTGACTTTTTCCTGCATACAACAAAAACGGGGGGCAAAAAGAAAAGGGAAGATGTTGGAGGGCGACATTTGAAATCAGTACAAGAGAGTGAAACAAACTTCCTGTGTTTATGGATGTTATTGACGTGGTCTGGGGGTTCATTGAAGTTTTGCTCACACCACTCACCCCCGCCTACGTGTTTACTTTCCCAACCAGCGCCCTGTCCATCCCAGTGAGTTTCTTTTATCAGATTTCATTCGTTCTGCCAGTCAGAGCAGTTTGAAAGGTCCGGAATGACCAGTGGCCGTATGCATAATCAATGCGTAAACTAAAGTAAATACGTTGACTGGTGTTAACACGAGAAATTGTATTCATTTCTTGCGTTAACACCAGCCAACGTATTTACTTTAGTTTTCGCATTGATTATGCATACGGCCACAGGAGCGTAGCATGGTCAGTTTGGTAATTTCCTCTGTTGTTTCGCATCCCCAAATGAGTTTTTACAATCAGAGATTCCAAGCCACAGAAAAAAGGACGGATCGGTGGATGGAGTTTGGGTTCTTTGACTCGCCAGCTGACTAAAGTTTATGGCATTTTGCACGGATCATTTAATGAGATGTGTTATTCGTAAAATAGCCTGCGCAAGAACCCACCTCAGGGGCCTATCTGTGAAAATGAAATATGCATCTATGTGAACTTTGAAATATTGTCTTAAAACAGATACAAGTAAAGTTCTGATGGTATCAAAAGACAGGACAAGACAAAACTGTTAAAACTAGATCTAATAATAATATTAAAATTTCACAGTATGACCATTTTTAAAATATTACCAATACCATGGGTCTAACGGGGGACTGAGAATTGAAAGACGGGAGTGCTACAGGACTGGTCATCATTTGAACAACTATTCTTATCTGGTCGCAGAATGAGATTTTTCATCTGGAATTAGAACATACTCTGTCCAGGAAGACACAGCGAACAGAAGTTTTATTGTAGCAACAGTTTTATGAAACAAGCGACTGTTCTGTATTTAGTGTTGCTGTGAGACGTTTCGCGCGATCCTAAAAATACTCTCCACTTAGAAACTTCAGATCTAGAGGCCCGACACCCCTTTCTACACAGTCTGTAGCCCAGGAATGCGAGTTTACGGCCATGCTGTCTGGGCAGGGAAATGATGAATGGGAAAAATGGCCCGTCCGTTTGGCATGAAAAGAGATAATTTTCTGGAAGTGAAGATACCTAGCCGGAAATATTTGTGTTTCATTTTTGAGGGGTGGGGGGGGGTGCTATGTGATGCCGGACAGCTGTTCTCACTTATCAAGTCGTGTATTTTGCCTTTTCTTCCATCGTGGGTATTCAACTTGATTTGTTTATTTGAATTCGTGAACGGGTTCTTGTAAATCTTACGAATTTATTATATGGTGCAGCCAGGCCATCTTTCTTCGCGAAAAAAAACAACAACAGCAAAACAAGATTACTCTAGGAACACCTTAGCAACAAAAGCAACAAGAATAACAGTGTCGCAGAAAAGAAAGAAGACATTTTTGTTTTGAACTTATCTATTCCATTTTGATGGTCTTTGTGATTTTAGGATAATTTTTAAAAAAATTAATTTTTGGTATGGAATTTTTAGTAGAAGCTCAGGCGTTTGAGATACCCCTCCCTGAAACGGGTATCATTTTCACAAATACAGGATTTCAGGCCAAGTTACTGCATGCCAATATTTGTGCATCGCTGAGTTTGAAACACTTGGTCATTTTAGAGCTCCCCTTTAGGTCATAATTATCATTGAGTCATCTGGCCACATTTTGGTCATTTCAAGCCAAAGGCACCTTTCTAACACATTACTTTTGCCCAATGGGTTATGTGGAGGGGAGTGTAGCTTTAGAAAAAAAGTGGGCAAGGCAGTTGGGCTGTTTGGGCTGGTAATTGTTACCATTGTAGAAACCCCGGACCATGATCCTTTTTTTTTTTTTTTCAATCAGCACCCAACCGCTGTTTTCTTGATTTTATGTTTTAACTTAATTCATGAAATTGTAATTCACAGTAAATCTTTACGATGTGGTCACACAAATCTTCCGCTTACACGTTTGTTGATTTTCTACCCTTGACTCTCTGCTTGTGGTTGGTGGGCGATTGTGGTAGGGTCTCCTTCTGTCCTGTCATTCTTGAATGTTCCATGTATCGCCTTGCCGCTTCCTGGCACATTGTGACCTTTGTCATGGCGACCTGCTGTTTCCAAACTCAAACTAGGGCCACCGTGGTCTAGAGGCAAGGTGCTCCCCTCTCATGCCGAAAGTACCGGGTTCAAATCCCGGTCGGTGCAGGCAGGCTGGAATTTTGGGATTTTTTTTCTCATATTTTCCTGTCCCTGATCCTATGGTAGGTAGGACCGAAAACCTAGACTTCTCGGATAAGGACGAAAAATTTGGAGGTCCCGTCCGTGTGCACGTCGCGCACCTTAAAGATACCTTGGCAGTTGGAAATCCTGAAGAACTGGCCGTATAAGGCCGCTGCCCGGGCAAAATTCTAAAAAACGAATCCCGACCACAACAAGAAAAATAAAAACAAGAAAACGTGAGGTGTAAATGCCAAGGGCAGCGAAACCTCCTAAAATAAAGAGCTAAACACAAACTCAAACTCTTTAAACTCTCTAGCTCTGTCTTTATATTTCTCTCGCTTATGTCATCGTGATTTTTCCTTTCTACAAGATTTGTTTTGTTTTTGACTCTACTCGCATTCCTCGTCCTTCTCGTGCTTACGATTCACCTTGACTTCGTTTCCTCGTTTACAACTTTCTGGCTTGCGTGTGCTTTAAATTCTTGCGTATGATTTATTATCTCTGGTGCATCAGTGTGCCAGAATGAAAACATGGAAGTCTGTGATCTCCCGTCACCCCCACAAGGCTGTGATTTTCTCCCGGTGCACTTTTGGGAACTGAAGAAAAATAACATTTTGCTATCCTAATGGGCGGGGCATGTTATATTAACTTATACGTTTTTATGCGTATGTTTATGACCGCTTTTCTCCACCGCTTCGCTCAACAAATGTTGTGACATTAACGTGATATGGGATAAACAAAAAACCTGCAGGATGCAACATGGCGTCGTAAAGAATTGTTACAGGAAGTCTGTGTACAGTGATATCTCACTCCCGTGCCTTTTATCTCGGAATAATTCGTTTTAACAGAGTTCGACCGAGAACCATGTCTTCCAAAAAAAAAAAAGAAAAATGTTTTTCAAACGCCCTTCAGTGACAGTTCAGTAGCTTTCAATACTGATGTTTCATACTCAGTCTCCAACTCCTAGTCTCTTGGGGTTTTTACAAGATCGAAATTTTAAGGCATATTTCGAGAACGCGGTACATCTGATTTGAACTTTCCAAAAATATTCCTGCCACACGGTGGTTTTGTAGCAAGTTAAAACACCTGCTTTTTGCAAGTCTTTGTAGAGAAATGATTAGTAAAATTCTGAAAATTTTGCTGCCACTTAACACACTTGTTTTCTTCTTTGCCGGTCCGAACAATATACGAAAACTTAAAAAAAAAAGGAGAAACGAATGTAGTTGTGTGCACCGCGAACATCTGTCCTCGGAGTTGCACGCAGGCGTGCATATTTTAACGTGGCATGCAGAAATATTCATTCTTGATCCTGGACAATTGGAGGTGAAGGGAGGCGGGAAGGGGAGTAGTAAAGAAACAAAGGGGTGGGGCTATGAGAAAAGAGGTGAATAACCGGTGACATCCTTGTTTGGCATAACATTCTTGATTGTATAATATTTCAAGTTGTCACCGTGTTTTCAACATGACCGGAGAAACAACAATAGAGCTAGGTCACAAGAAAACAATATGCCACAGAGAGACTTCACCTACATTTGTGTTCCTGCCTTAGAACCTTAAAAACAGTCTTAATCCTACCGCGGCCTAAAGATAATTTAATTTACATTTTGTTCATCCCCAGCCAGTCAGAACCAAGAAAATCAATTTTCAGGAATGTTTACTTTTTTAGAGTTTCTAAGCCTCAAATTGAAGACTTGCAGTTCAAACACTCGTGGATGGGATGCAGTAACTCCTTCCTGACAATAGCAGGGTTAACCACCATTGGCATTTTCTGAGGGTAGTCTCTCATTCCAAAACTTTCCACATCCATTCCGAAGAATTCTGGAAAAAAAAAAAATCAGGTCTCAGTGCGTTAATACTTCTTTTTGATTCCCTTTAAAGACTTTTGACTATAAATAGAAACTTTTTTTTTCTCACCGTGTCCGCCCATGTGTCTCGTAGGATGAAGGCTTAGGCTTAGACTGGCGTCATATACCATAATGCTGTACCAAGGGAAGTGGAATATCTTTAGGTAGGAACTGACCTCCTCGGGGCTTATCTCATCCCCATCGAGAATTTCATCCACCCTCAGGCTGTGCATATTCACATATCATCACGTGTTCGTAATAGTACGAAGTATGCAAATTTACATCTAGGTTTAGGCAAGTGGAGTGGTTTCGGTCCATTTTCAGGCCGGTGAAGATTTTCCAGTTCCCACCTATGAATATTTTGTCATTCTCATTCATTGAGCAGGTTCCAGTGGATGCCATAATTCCTTTACAAACGTATTTGTCGTCCCACAGAGTGACTGGCGGGGAACTGTTTGACTACATCTCCGAGAAAGACCATCTTGGCGAGGAAGAAGCCTCAGCTTTCATAGCTCAGATTCTGCACGGGCTCAAACATCTTCATGAAAAAAGCATCGCTCATCTTGATCTCAAGGTCAGTCAGGCTCATCTACTATCAATTCCCCTATCATAATTGCAGTCCTTTCTCACCGTCTTCTCCTCCCACACATATCCCAATGTCATATGCGGAAAATCTGCGCATCCAGGTAAAGTGAGAGACGATCATGTAAGGCACGAAAAGAGACCATTCAGTTTCCAAACAGCTCTTTTATTGCACAATAAGTAGTCGTGTGAGATCCACCCATCCATCTACCCATCCAGTCATCCAACGATTCATCCATACGACCGCCCGTCCATTCATCCATTCATCCATCCATCCACCTTACCATCCACCCATCTGTCTGTCCATCCATCCATCCATCCATCCATCCAACCCCCACCCGTCCACCTATCAACCCATCCATCCGTTTTAGAGGATGAGAATTGTAAAAAATCTAGATGTCTGCATATTCGACGTAGAAGACGTGACTACAAAATAAACATACGTTATATCTCCCATTCTTTCTTTGTGTTCTCCGCAGCCTGAAAACATCATGCTTCTCACCAGAAACTCTCAGAAAATCAAACTCATCGATTTCGGACTGGCACAGAAAATTATTGGCAAGGAGGACATAAGGGCTTTGATGGGAACTGCGGAATTTGTGGGTAAGTCATTGGAAGTTGTGGGAGTTGAGAAAGAAGAAAGATAGGCAATCTCAAAAGTTCGATGTATGCCACTGAACACAATGCTGTATCTCTCCCGTTACCTGAAGGACTGCACGCGTTACATTATATTGTGACATATATTTCTTATTCACAGCTTGCGCCAATGAGCTGAGATGCCAAACCTACGTGGGTGATGGCCTTGTGTGAGCAGTTGTACTTTTGTGCGTAGCTGTCATAAGGGCCAGCAACATTCGTTTCTTTAGCAATTTTCCAGGTGCTCATGCCATCGCAACTTCAAAGCGTGCCTGTCGTTTTTTTTTTTTTTACTTCAATATTATGATCATATTAAAAAATATCATTATATTATACTGACTGCCCTATCCCAATACCGTATCTCTCCAACAGAGTCATCATTATATGCTACTGCCTGCCCTTGCTGTTCACATAAGGACATGGCTTGTGCATGTTGTCGAAATTTCTTGTTCGTTTGTTTGTTTGGTATTCTCGAGATTGTACCTCTTGGTCCCCCTTCTCACAATGACATTGAGTAAGAGACGAGACTTGAACCCCCGCCAAGGCGCTGTCGAGTCAGGGATTTTAAAACGTACCCGGAGAAGTTAAGTTTGGACTCTTGTCTTGAGCGGGATTCGAACCTGGGTCCTTTGGCATACTTATTGGTAAGACGCTCAGACCAATGACCCACTGGGTTAGGGTCCCAGTTTCTTTAACCCTAACCTAGCGGATTTCCTGATAGCATAAAAGTACAAAATATCATAAATACTAGCAGGCATGCACACGGGTACACACACACATACATATTTAGGCACGCGCGCACATACACACACACATATATGTAGGTGATCAAATATTTGTTTGTTTGTCTGTCTGTCTGTCCACACCAGTCTTTTAGTCCCCTTCTGCTCTTTCCGTTTTGAGAACAGTTTCCAAAAGTTTACTTTGGTGAGATGTCCATCTGTCTGCACATGGCTTTTACAGATCGCTCGCAGGTCCAGTGGAGGTGATCAAGTGCATTGCAATAGGACTACATGATATGATTGGGCAATAGGTTGTTGCCCGCTGCGCCGGCGAGGCTTATCGTAATGTTTACGTGTTATTACTCTCGTTATGAAAAACATCATCAAAACAGTGCCGCACGTTGAGATTTTTTTTTGTGTTAAATTCTTTGCCTTTACATGATTTAATATGTGATTTTTGTGACAGTGATGGACAGCCAACTTCACCAGGCGCCGGGGGGAATAAATTCTTTGTCTGGAATGCCGAGAAATTTTGAGAATTGTCATTTTCTTGTTAAGAAATTATTCCTTTGATATCAGATGAGCAGGAGACAAAGAGTACATATTATGTACTGAATCATTACACAGGGAACAGGAGCAGAACTCTCTTTAATCCGCCTCCTGCGGTGTTACATTTTTGACGAGTTTAATATCCTGTTTCTCCAGTTACAAGCTCTCATATAACTTGTCCAACGACAGCATAATCTGCGTTTCTGAGTGCCAGTTGGGGGAAATATTACGAAAACATCACAAGTTACAAACCACGCACAGCGCTTTTACGACTGGTGTCATTAATCTTGAGAACATCTCGTAAAGACTCGCGTGCCAACGGGCAGATGCTCACGAAATTCCTGGTTTAGCCTGGAGTTTTTTGGGGTGAGTTTGTTGACCTAAATAGTTACCAGCTTTGGCCAGTTGTGTTTAACTTACGATAAGATTAGTTATGTAGCAACAAATTTGCCGTCTTTGCTGTTTCATGTCCGGAGTTTGGAGTGGTTGGCATTTTGGCAGAGACAAGTAGAAATTTGCCTGAGTGACTTTCATCGCTTTCCTCCAGCTGGCCAAACAGAAGTCGTAGTACCTAATTAAATCTAGATATCGAGGTGTATTTGCCATATTATTATTGTATGCGACATTTTGCCAATTTTGAGGTTTTGTCATGAAAGTTGTTCTCCCACTTCTAAGTTCATCAAGTATACGTGTCATCCCAATCGTTTAAAAACTTTTTCATTTTTGAGATATGTGTTTTAGCCCTTTTGCCTTCCAAACTTCAGTCCCTATTTTCTCGAAAAGGCAAAAATGCGCATACAACAATATGGCAAACGTCCGACGATATGTTTTGTGGGGATAGTCAGAACAAAGTAGTTCAATTCGTAAACACTGCCCTTCTCTTAATCGGGCTGAGAACATAATACAATAAGTCGGAGATCAGATATTTGGGGTGTCAGTGTTCAAAAGATCAAAGAACTCCCGAAATGACCAAGAGTTGCTGTAGGAATCAATGCACTCCCATCTTTATCAAACTATCATCACCTGTCATAGGCCACTACATGGATGCGTGACCCCACACATTCCATGCATTCAACAGCATTACTATTCGGTGATTATTATGCAGGACGGTTTCCACAGTCCTGGATATTTTGTCCAGTTTTTATGGTACTCTGTCTGCCCTAGTTTGTCGTGGTCTTCATTTAATTTGACGACTAGTTCTGTCGCACCAAACTCTCTGCAAATATCCTCTGTTCCTCTTTTTTAAAAAAAAGTTTCACTTTGTTTTTGGTTCTCACTACTTGTGCTGCCTTTGTTCTATAATTAAGCGTGGTTAGACTGAAGTTACTGCTCGGTTCTGTGTCATTCTGCCGGGATGCTTTTCATCTACAGATTTCTTACAGGCCTCCGTCCTTCCATCACGATGCTCTCCTGTCGTTTGTCCCTCAAGCATAAAATTATCTAATCTCTCCTGTCTTTGGGTTTTATCTGTGGTTCATTAAAACTAATTTAGAACAGGGATCAGCAGGGGATTATCAGACTGGCGTCAGAGACGGCATTTTTGATACACTGGAATCTTCGAAGTGGGGACGTGGAAAGCTCCATCTTGTCAAGGCAATCTCTGTTGCATCCCTGCAATCTGCATGTCATTGCCATTATAGTATGCAACAACCCACAGAAACCTATTAGATTTAATATAATAATAATGAAATCCAGATTGCTCCACATATTTCAGGCCGTGCTTTGTTCAGAAAGATCAGGCATTTTGTGTAGGATTAATCAAAATATTATACACATATATAAAAAACAACAACACTGTTTCTGTATTATTTCCAGCGCGAGGCTTTGCTACACACAGTTTTATCTTTTAGCCACATTTTGATTGACAGTTTTATCCAGCAGATGGGACTGGGAGACAATAGTGGTTTGCATTATTACACGTGAAGTGCAGAAACTTTGTTGGCAAACCCCAGCTCTGACTGAGACAGTGGTATCTGTCCGTGATGTTCAGCGACCACACTGTTGATCCTAGTCTGTCTGCCGTCACTAAATATTGACAGTCTGGTGTGTTCCACAGAGGGGCAAAGAAATTGTGAATTCCTCGCATTGTGTCAGATGCGGTGCTGTCTGACTAATAGTGTAAACATTAACTTACTAATAATAATTCTACAATGTGTTATGGGCTTCATTTTCTCCAAAAGCACACCCGAAATGTCAAAACAGATGTATCAGTGATGATTTCTTTTTTGCTGTATTTGGTCGCTTGTTGTGTCTTTTTTTTTTTTGGCCAGTTAATCTTCACAACAATAATTGGTGTGTGGAGACATTACTCCCTGTAAACAACAACAACACCATCAACAACAGCAACAACAACAGCTACAACAAACAACAACAAACAAAACTAGAAACAACGCCAGGCACATTATAAATCGTAGCAACATCGTGTCTCAGTGCTTGTGCATCTATCGCCTGTGACGGGTCAAAAAAGAAGACGTGGCATATTTCCACAGCCATCGTCAATATGCGCACATATTTGGTTTAAAAAAAATTAAAAAGAGGTCAACTTTGTGAGCTGGGACAAGGAATGCGCACATATTTCCATTCCTGGCCCCCGGTGCAAGAAATTCACAACACTGGATGAAAGGGGTTTTCCTGAAGTGGGACACCAGTACTCCTTTTACCACAGCGATTTTGTTGTGGTCTGAAGAAATCTGAAGCTCAGTAATAATGTCCTGGACATAATGTATGGTATCGGGAAATTTGAAGCCCCAAATGCTGTGGACGTAATGTTCGGTACCGGAAAAGCCTGAATTCCCAAATGCTCTGGAAATGGCATAAATCTCACACCACTCTTTTAAAAAAATCGGATTAGACTGTAAATGATGCCATTATCTCATGATTGTGGAAGTCCCCATGAGTGAATCAGATTAAACACGGCTTTCATCCCGTTTAGGTGATACTTTTATGATCGAACATGTCCGATGTTTCATATTCATGCACTGTTAGAAAAAAAATGGATTTCTGCATTCCATTTTCAACAGAGTTCGATACAAAAATGAAATTACGCGGGATCAAAAAGTTATGCCTGTTCAATCAAATTATGACTAGCACAAACTCCCAAGTTTTGCAAAGTGGCAAACATAAAGTTATTGATACACCGAGTTCAACGTGGACATCTTTCGGCAATTGATTGTCCAATTTAACAAATGTTATTTCATTGTTCCTTATCGTATTGTAATATTTTACTTTATATTGTACTGCAATGAACAACACTTCAGCATTGCATACTTGTGAAACTACTGCATTTCTGTAAGCAAATAGGTTACTAATCTGCAATGACAGACATTGTGTTGAAAATGGAATAGAAGTCTTATCTTTTCTCTCATGCAGATTTGACTGTCCTCTTTGATTTAAAAGTCTGTGCTTTCTTTACTTTCTTTGCAGCCCCAGAAGTTGTCAGCTATGAGAGCCTGTCACTGGCTACAGACATGTGGAGTATGGGTGTCATTACATACATCTTGTGAGTTGTTTCAATTATCATGCCTCCAAACTCTTCATCTCTCTCTCTCTCTGTTTCTCTTTCTTCTCTCTCTCTGCCTCTCCTCTCTCTCTGTCTCTCTCTGTTTGTTTCTCTTTCTCCCCCCCCCCTTTCCCCTCTCTTTATTTGTTTCTCTTTCTCTTCCTCACTCTCTCTCGCTTTCTCTCTCTGTTTGTTTCTCTTTCTCTCTCCCCCCTTCCCCTTTGTCTCTCCCTCTCTCTCTGTTTGTTTCTTTTTTCTCTCTCTCTGTGTTTGTTTCTCCCCCACCCCCTCTCTCTCATGTATGTCTGCATGTGTTTATGTGTATGTATGGTAAACCAGTTTGTTAAAACGCGTTAATCAGTCAAGGAGTCTGGTTGTCTCTCTGTCCATATCTGACCCGACAGATTGGAGATCAGGCGGGCCGGATGGCAAATGCCAGTTATTCACTTGACTGTAATGATCTAAAACAATTTAATAATAACCAACAACTTGATAATCGTGGAGACCTCGTCAAAAATGCATTTCCTGCAACTAACTGAAACTTGTGGGCGACCTGGAACAATATGACAGACACAAGACCCGTGCAAATCGACAGAAAGGATCCTGAGAAATCCTGCTCTGTTCATCACCTTCACTGGGAGACCTGGCATTGACAGTAGCAATTAAGATAACAATTAGACATGCGGTCACTCAGTTCCAACACTTTTCATGCTCAATAGCAAACCAGATCCAGTATCTGGACAATATATTTATCATGAAGAGAAACTGCGTCCACGAATAGTCAGTCACTCTATTGACACAGACACTCGGGCAACTCCGTACTGATCTGTAGGAGCCGCGGAATTTGCCAGATTTTGCCACAAAATTGAAACAGGAAGATATTCAGCTTCACAAGAGAAGCTCCGTTTGGGCTGATCCTCTCTGTACATACTGACCTTTTTTTTTTTTACGTCTGCCAGCAAACTGTTAACTGCAAGTAAAGTGTTTGTACACGGGATGTCGCCTTCTATCAATAATTGCTTCCAAACACCAGTGGAAATAACAAATTACACACTTTTGACACTCTGGAAACGAAAACTGTTACAAAAAAAGATTTGGGCATCTTCAAATTGACATTGATTTCTCTTTTTTTGGCTGAACGTTATCTGCGCTGTTTTTGCAGAAAAGTGCAGTATAGCTACGGTAGCGAATGCTGACCGTGTATATGCAGCAGTCTTTCCTCAGTAAAACTTACTGACTTTTGAATTGATTGATTTCTCTTTAGAGGTCTCTCCACATCTAAAGTTTGGACCCGTTTGTTCCAATCTTTTTTTCTTGAGTGAAGTATTCTAGGGAAAAAATGATGGCTTAAAGGTTGGTATTTTACGTCAGAATATTCCTGTTTGTAACTTTACAGTCACTTTCCAAAAATAATGGGATGCCTAAAAATAGGTCCTATTAACTGACCTATAACACGCTATTCTTTCCCTAACTTTTTTTTATTTACGACAAACGATAGATCTACACGAACTAGTTTCGGTGCTTCGTTTTATATTATGCCGATTTCCACCAGGTTATCTTTCGTGAGGATGGTGAATACCCAGTTTGGTAATTTGACGGTGTAATCGTAATACACATACACGGTAAAATGGATAGAGTCTGCTTGCTCAGCAATGATGCTACCTGGAAATAATGCTGCTCTGTTCTAGCGTGAGTAATGCGGATGTGTCAAGTGTGCGGAAGTGCGATATCCCTTGTGTTGCCATTTGCGTTTGTGTACTTGAGAAGGAAGAGCCACAGTGTCTTCATTGTCCGGGGCTGCAAATGGGTAAATAGCTTGAGATGTTTTATTGAAAATGGCTGTACGGGGAAGTGTGACATAACACAGGAGCTTTGGCTTGTATCACTTTACTTTCCAGACGTTCTCCCCGAGAGTAAATTGAAGTTCTGGGCGTCTGTGAGAGTGGATTGTGTTTTAAGAAGACATCTCTCAAGACTGCTGACATATCGGAACAAATTAATGAGTTCATCGTGGTTCCTTTTCTACAAATAAGTACACAATTCAGGGATTTGTCAGGGGAAAAAAAAAGACCATTACAGCATTATTCCAAGAGCGAAACAACAGCTATTAGGAATTCATAAAATATTATGTGGTATTGAGCTTGTCTGAAGTAGGAGAGGAGAATTAAAACTTTACGGAGTGACCATTTAGATCATGTTGACAAATTTAGGTTTTGTTTGCAGTGTGGTTTTAGTGAAGAATTTGGGGTTAGGATTTCGTTTGGTTTACCTGTGTGGCATTATATTTGGACACCCCCAGCCTTCTCGCCCCCCCCCCCACCCCCGAATCCCGACTCCTCAGATCAAATGGACTTAGTGTTCCGAACATTATCTGAAAAATGGACCCCTCTCCCCTCCCCCCGGTCCCGATGTCCGAGAAAAAATGGACTCATCCCCGCGCGCCCCTCGGCTATCGGAGAAAATAAAATGGACTCCCCTTATGCTATACTAACCTATCAGTGGCGAAATGACCACGTTAACCGTTTTATAAACTGACCGCACGTTTATTATAAAAAAGTCTATAGAGAGTATTTTGGCCAGACTGCCCAGATAGTCTCCATCGATATCTCAGTGCAGCTTATGTAAGCTGGGTCTGTTGACCGTTGCAGTTGTAAATAATCAAATCGTTATTAGATATATTGGGAATTTTACTTGATGGTTTAAGTAGCGACAGGGGTTAATGGATATTGTAAGCCTGGGGTGTAACAGGTGGTCTTGGTAAACAAAACAATGGATATGTACCGATCACTGACTTTTCTCCTATTATTCATAATTTGCTCTAGTTTCCATTATGATTATATTTACTTGCTTGTACTCAATGAATTTAGTATTTCACATTCGCAAGATGGACATTGGTATATGCCCGGGCCTGGCGCCTAGAACTGACCAAAAGCTGTGGTCATCATTAAGGGACATGTTTAGACTGATAAACTGTGAAGTTTTCAACAGTGAAAAGTCAAACGTTTCTTCCATTACTTAGCATACACCCCATACTTTGGCCTCCTTTCCATTCTGTGAAACGCCCGTGCAGGCCCCAACGTGTCTGAAATATTGTCAGATTTCAGTTCCTCGACATCAGAGATAGGTGATTTGATGTGTGAAAATTGTAAACAAAAATTTTGTAAAAACTTTTGTAAAAAAACCAACTTAAAGCCAGGGGGAATTCCCATTGATCTCCGGACTGGACCCAACTTCTTCTGCATCATCCAGCTACCCTATAAACATTGTCAGCCAAGTTTGATTCAAATCAGTCGAAAAGTTTCCCAGTTCTGAGATAGACTTGTCACCATACAGATGTATACATGCGTCTTTAGGTACCTAGCTTTCATGGGACATTAACAGAGAGTGAAATCATAGATGAAACGGTGCTGCCAGAGCATAATATATTAGACAAACCTTGCATTTTGTACTTTATTCTGCGAAATCAGCCAGACCCGATCGTCAATTCATCTTATTGTTTCTGCGTAATTTCCACACAGAAATTAGACTAAACATAACACAAACCTCCCGGAGCATCTTGAATTCTAAATGATCTGTTTCTTCTGGATACAGAACATCCCGAGCTGGCAATCAGCTGAAATATTCATGCAAGCACTCTACTTGTACATTGCCTAACACAAGGAAAAATTTCTTAGCCACATGAATTACTTATACAAGGCCCTTTTATGTTGTCTAATCGATCTGAAGTAAGGTTTCTCAAACATTATTTTTGTTGTGGGGACCGACCCAAAAACAGCGCTGGCATATCGGCAGCAGTCTACTCCAATCGTTAACCCTTTAGCATCCACGCAATTTTATTGCTACGAGTAATTCGGAACACACCAAATTTAGGACAAGAAATAAAACTAGATACACTTTAGAATTAGACAGTAATAACAAAGGACACGGCTACCACCGACAGACAACAGTCTGGCCATCCACGCATTGAGAAACTTCAAATTCTTAAGGGTCACGTGGCGGGCTTCTCGTGTTTTTAGAAGCTGGATAATTAACCTGCACTATTACATCAATCTTTGTATAATATCAGAGGACGAATCTTCCGTATGTAATATCATTAAATACTGATTACCGCCACATTTGAATGTGTTTGTACGATGTGTCGCTTAGTTCGTATGGTCCAGTGCAGAAGTTGGGACTCCTCTTTCTCTCTCTCTCTCTCTCTATTTTTCCCTTCTTCCCCCCCCCCACCCCCCCCCCCATCTCTCTCATTCCCTCTCCACCTTCTCACCCACCCCCCTCTTGTAAAATAGCCGGGAAGACATGACACTGATTATGTACATTGGCCAAAAGGACCTATTTTTCAAATCTTATATTACATCTTTCTTGTGTATGTTTGGAATTGGCCGTTAGGCTTACAGTAAACTTGAACTTGTAAAACTATCCGAACTTCATTCTTGTGAAGTTTCTGAATCTGCATCTGAACACACATTCTTTCATTATGATGAACACTTTTTTGTACAGCAATATAATGGAAGTTTGTCGTCGTCGGTAATTAGTTTGTTAATGTTTGCGTCTCTGTTTGTTCGTAGCCAGTCACAGATTTGACTTCGGGCGACCAGTAGAACATCAGGACAATTAACGAGGCGTCCGAGCCAGTAAAGCACAGGCAAACCTGCCCCTTCAGACTATAATATAAAATGGTCCATTTACTCACATTGTGGTTTAAGTGGGGGACGGCATGTCATGGTTCATTCGGTTTAAATATACACACACAAGAGCTGGTGCTCGGTACTGGAGTGGGAGTGGAGTGGCGCGGTGAAGAGGTTGAGAACACCAGAAATAAATGCAGTGAAGATCTGAATAGAATGTAGTGCAAGGTCAAACCTTCACTCTGATTTTGGCAATGAATAAATGTGGAATTAAAACTTCCATTTTGGTGATGGGGACCGACTCTTGATTGAAAGATACAGTGCAGCTAATGAGTTTGTTGTTGTTGTTGTTGTTGTTTTCCATTTGCATCGCACGAAAGTTAAGAGTTGGAATATGTGACCTTAAAGTTAGCCTAGATTATTGGGATTCGAGATCCTCACCCAGGTAATGTTTTCAAGCATCTCTTTTGAAAATTCATTTTCTATGTGTCTTTCAAAGGAGAAAGCAGAAGAAGAAGAAGAATAACAAAGAATACGAGGTGCAATAGCTTATTTCTGAAAACCCCGAAATACAAAGATCTCAGACCAATTTCTTTCAAATGATACAAAAAGCCAGCGGAGAAAAAATATTGTACATAACTGATCTTAAACATTTTTTTTGTTTGTTTGTGGAATAAAGGACGGACATAGATAAACAACAGCATACGGATATTAGAATAAGGCGTTCCTCTCTTTCTCCCGGTCTCTCTCTCTCTCTCTTTTTTCTCTTTCTCTCTCTCACGCTCCCACCCCTCCCCACCCCCCACCCAACGCCTCAACGCCAAATATGTTTGCAGATTAGAACGATGTGGAACGGATATATGTATGGCAGCACAATTACGCGAACAGCATAAAAGTTCATGAAATGTTTCGTTGTTTTCTAGTGCTGCATTTTCCTCACATGCGGCACATTTTCAAATACTTGACTCCTCTCTCGCCTTTTCCCTTAAAGTTTGTACTTCACCGCAGTCTTTAACTAACTACTACCAGCGCACAGCCAGCCACTCTGTACGGGTAATTTAAATTCTCGAACTATTACTCATGGAAATGACGCAAAGACCCTGAAATACTAATTAGGCCCCTCTGACTAACAAAGGCCCAAATTACAGAAAACAGGAAATCCAATGTCCACCAAAATGTATGACGGACTTTAAAGTCTAATTAGGACATTTCCGAAATGCAGGGGTGTCAGGACAAATGAAGGTTTAGTTAAGCAGAGTCAGGAGAGGTGCAGAGACTTCACCGCGCCTAATTAACCCCCTCGCCTGGGCTAAGCCAGGAAGATTTAGGTTAATTACCGTATGGTCATTCGTTAATGGATGACTGACAGCAGGGGCCGAGAAGTATAAATACCGGGGATCAAGAACTGGACATTTGCACACAAACAAATCAGGGACGGGATATTTCCATTTCTTTGCCCTTCTGATGTCTGTTGCATTCTCTCTTGAATTCCTTCCGTTTCTTTCTTTCTTTCTTTCTTTCGGAGTTCATTTGCTTTTTCGCCCCATTTCCTCTGTCTTGTTTTCTGTCTCGTCCTTTTCATTTCGTTTTCCTCTTTCTTTTTTTCTGTCTTTCTTTCTAAGGAGACCACCCTCCAGCAAAGATAAGCAAATAACTGTAAACTACATCCACACCAAACACGTTACCAACCCAACTAACTGGAGCTCTCAAGTTTTTATTTTGATTAGCACCGAACCAGCACTAAACTCGATAAGGCAACACCTTACATAGCTCAAAATACCCTACAGCTGCTAACAGATTTCCCTCGGCGTGATAAACACGAACAAAGAAACTCGAGAATGATGAAGCAACCACAAGTGTGTGAGATAACTTCAAGACGTGATATACTACTCGCCGTTAAGAGTCTAGTTATCAACAGTTATCATCTAATCGCTTACATATTTCAGTCTCAGTGAGGTGGCATAACTAGTTCACTCATTATTCTTGTATTCTGTCATGTGTTTCCTGAATGAGTCTGAGTGAAGGTGTATGCGCGTATGTTGTTCGGATAAAGCGTAACTCAATTTTGGTACTGGTATATCCTTGGCGTATTGTGAATCCCGTACTTTCCTCGTAATTGATGATTCGGTTTATCAGAAGTTGCTCTTTGTAGGAAATTGTACCTGCATGTCTACTATCCACCAACTTATCCATGTACGCACCCCTCACTTTCTCACTTATCTGCATACCGACTTACCCATCAATCCATCCCACTCTGCCCCTTCTGTTATATCTACTTATCTACTACCTAATCAAGAGAGTGCAATCTTGCCACTTTACTACCCGGCGCATCCGTTTTCGTTGAAGTCCAAAGCTTTTTTGGCATCTCCAACGCTCATCGTAATGAAGACCGAAACTGTGTTATAACTATATGAACTCCTTTTAAAATGTTCACGAAAACCTCCCAATTTTTGCTCACGACACCTGACAGAACGTACACAGAGATAATAAAGAAAACGGCAATAGCTATAATAATGAAGCAGCACTACTCCTTTATCTCGCTCTCTGACATCAGAATCTGGCTTGACGTATTTTCAGCCCTTCGTTTATCAGATAGAGCGTACCAATCGTTTTCATTATGGGATATCCCGTTATCAACCTCCCCACAGTATCGCAATATTTTTTCTTCCTTTTTTTCCTTTTTTTTTTTGGTCCACCACGGTTGTTATGAGTGGGGAATGTTTTGCTTACGCTCAACTTTCACAGTGTTTGTACGTGTATACTTGAACCCGTGGCTGTCTCGAAATGATTGAATCAATGAAAAAGACGCAGTATTATCCACCTTCAATAGTTAGATCTATTGTTTTCCTGCGACAGATCGGATCTTTTCTTAATGAGAAAATTTTTATTTGTTATCAGTGTTCTTACTTGTCCCCTGCTTGCAGCTCCAGTACAGAGCTTTTCCGTGTTCCTTATCAGATGATTTTGTGGCAGAATGTTGTGAGGGAAATGCCAAGCTTATGAAAGAAATCTGTTTGTGTGGCATGTTGCAGAGGAAGCATAATATAGAGAAATGCAATATTTATCTTGCTCATGTCATATGGACCCTTCTTAGCGTTCCAAGGCAGCAATTCGGGAGGGAAGGGGGTGCTGATTTTGGGGAAGGAGAGAGAGGAAACTATGACGAAGCCAGTGCGTTATATATTCAAATTATTTGTAAGAAATAATTGCGTGACAGGAATGCGGATATTTAAATGACAGTGTTATTCAGCAACTATTTCCCCTTTGATCTGGGCCGTATGTGGAAAGTTTCACGGCAAAGTATGGTTTTGAACTGTTTACACTATAGTCCAAGTGTTTAGAGTTTGTCCAGAGTCCAAAATGGTCCAACTTTCTTCAGGCCTCCAGTGAGAGGTCAATATTTCGGCCCAAAAGATGCATGGACGAATAATGAGTCTGGATGTCCATGGTTTTAAGGTACTCACAGACTCTTTCAGAAAACAGAAATTTGGCGACCAAAGTATGGTGTTTTTCGTTGTCCCATATTAGTCCAGTATCAATATCTGCATGGTCTGCTGTGGTCAGAAACATTGTAAGGGAAGAGGTGATAAAAGGAAATCAAGAGTTTTCCGACCAGGGGAAATGCACGCAGTAGTTTCATACTTAATTTGCAGAGAAGATAATTGGAGTTTTCATAATCAAGGGGGATAGTGTACAGTTATTTCCTAGTTTTTATTTGTTGTACCAAGTTATTTCGTTTGTTATTTGAAAGTTTCCGCCGAGTACCAGTCTCTTGACTCTCTCGTGGTTGACTGGGTGGTAGTGAAGATGGTGTGATGTTTTGTGTCTCATTTGACACTGCTCAAAACGTGTTAAGTGAGAATTTAAATGCCAAAAGTGTTTTTTTTAAATATATATTAAAAATAGTGTTTGTATTCTATTTTAGGGCTTTGAAAACCATGTGTTTTTTTTTTCACAATTTGAACACAGTGAGCAGTACATGATTTTTATGTATCATCCAGTTACTTCTGATTCTGCGGCCTGGCTATGCCAATTCCTTTTCAGCCTCACTAAATCCAGATTTTGTGTTATATCCTTCAGATTAAGTGGAGCCTCCCCATTCCTTGGAGACAGCCAACAGGAGACATACCACAACATCACAGCAGTCAGTTACCAGTTTGACCAAGAATATTTCTCTCACACTTCAGACTTAGCCAAAGATTTCATCAGAAAACTTTTCGTAAAAAATCCCAGGTAACCATTGCCATTTTCTCTCCACTCACTATTTTGGCATTCTAAACGTTTCCATAAAAAAAAACATGACATCTTGTTTTTATATCATTTGTTCTCTGAAGATGTCATTTATAAATTCGGACACATTTTCTCTTTCACTGAATCTTTTCATATGTGTAGATAAATAACACTACACTTTCTTTGCCAAAAAGAAAAAAAACAAAAAGAAATTAATACCATTCTTTAAAAATCATTTTTGTTTCTACAGACATAAAGAGTATCTCTCCAGCGCCATGGGCGTGAATTTGAAGAAAAAACCTTATGAATAAATGTTCATTTTTCTTAATTGATCACATCCATTGTTTTTCAGTGTCAGTCTAATTCCTCTTTGGGGGCTAACAGTGTGTATGATGAGTCACAACATTTGTCTAAAGATCGCCAGCACAAAACATTTGTGATTAGAGTCAGTATGAGCTGTTTGCTGGATAATCAGGATTTTTTCAGTGTCAGAAATGTAACATTGTAACAGATTTTCCTCACACATTTATGTTCAGCACCACTGTTGCAATATAACTGACATTAATAATTTCATAAGCTTACACAATAAATCAAAATAATTGATAAGGTCAGAGGCTTTGGTGATAGGACATTTCCTAGTACCTCATTTGTCTCACTCCATCTTGACATAAAAAGTGTTGAGATGAAAATCAGTGTCAGTCATTCAGCCTGTTTTCATCATTTTTGTGTGGATCCAAGCCTGTTTTGGAGTAGTCTTGTACTGTAATTACTGTAATAGTGGTGTGCATCTTGCTTTGTTATGCACCATTAAGGTCAAGCAAGTCTGTCTTCCGCGAGAGATTTCTTTTTGGAGTTTTCTCTCCCAGATCAGTTGCCTAACTGGGCTAATGTAGCTGATCTCTACAGATTTGTTTAAAGTTTAGTCTCCTAGATGGATTGCCTTTCTTGGCTGCGAGCCCCATCTGCCCATTTTAACAGTTTTGTTCGGGACTGCTTATTCAACATTCACAGCCAACCTACATATCTGCAGGCCTTCCCGTATCCATAACCTGGGGTCCCGCTAGTGTTGGGGATGTCAGCCCCGCACTAGTGGAGTAGTCTTATTTTGTTTATTTGTGAATTATTCTTGCACTGATTTGGGGAGTGATGGAAAAAGGGAAAGGAAGGAGTAGCTTAGGAGAATGGTGGCGTGAGAGATGGTACAACTATGGAAATGGAGGTACCATTTAAGCACACAGCTGTATATGTTGTCTGATTGTAACTCGCACAGTGATTACGAATATGTATACATTTCCAGGAAAAGAGCGACTGTTGATGACTGCTTGAATCACCCCTGGATCCGACCAAAGGCTCAGAATGAAGAAATAGCTCGAAAGTCTGCGGTCATCAACATTGACAATTTCAAGGCTTTTATGGCTCGGAAAAGGTGGAAGGTAAAAACCAGTGCCAGAGTCCTTGACATACATAGCAAAACTGTATTACTGAACAGAAATGAACCATAGCAAGTTTAGTAATGGTTCAAGTAAATGTGTTCATTAAATACATAATTTATGAAAATCGTACAGGCTTAAAGGTTTCAGGTCAAGGGACTCAGAGAACATAATTGTTTCTCTCTCATTTCATAGTCATCATGTGGGCGAACAGAAATACATGAAATCATGACAGATAAATCAGATTTCTCTAAAATTAGACAAAAATTACAAGATTTGGCACAGTATTTTTGTTTGCAGTCTCAGTCACACAAATTGATTAATTCAGTACCTATGGCAACTGTAGATAAGTGAATGAGATGGTATGGAAAAAACGAACAGAAATATTTTGTTGCAATCTAAGTGTTCATTGTTAAACATTTTTGTCCACAGCAATCCATGCGTGTGGTGAGTTTGTGCAACCGGCTATCCAAGAGCATGTTGCTGAGAAAAAGCACAGATACCCTTGGCAGCCGGAACACATTGGATGAAGAGGTAAGTGCATCTCTGCATAGTCTCTGATTTATTTTTCTTTCACTATTTCAGTGAAAACCATTTATTTGGCAAGTAGAGCTAAAGTACTCTCTAATGTGATACTGCAGGCATGGGTGATTAGACATAAGTGTGAAACATGCATATTTCAGTGCCCCTAGGGTGTGTGGAAATTCCTTGGCAGTTGTCACCAGGGCATTCACAAAATCTAATGTGGCTCTGCATGCAGAGCATGGCTAAAGTATATGTTTATATTAGGCTGTACCTGCACCAAATTAAGCCTACACTGCGGCTATTTTTAAAATTGAAAGGTTCAGTAGACATCAGAATAGGTGCCTTTTCATCTGCCACAGCTTTTTCACGCTTGATCCGTTGTACTGACTTAAACATGGGGCTCATCTGTATCCATATAGATTAGGAATTCATACAAGCTTGGCTTTGTACAAATATTCAGCTTGTAAAACACATATGATGAAGGGCAGCAAAACAGATAAAGTTGCTGCCTTTCTGGTTTGGGGCACAGGTTTTATACTTGCAAAACATACACATTTCAAGCAAGGGTGTCATATTTCTCTCATGGAAAGAATGAAGGCATTGCTTTATGCTTTTAAGCTTATGCACTCTATTTATAGATTGTGGCAGAATTTGTGTCAGATTTCTCTTGCATATTATTTACATTGTAGATGAGGAGAGGCAAACTGCATGTTTCCTTTCCCAAGTTTGACTGTAAAAATTGGAAAGAAAAGAGGTTTATTTCAAACAGACAAGGATATGGTTTTTTCTGTCTTTTGTGTTGAATGAGGAAATTTTAGAAATGGAGATTTCTCTTGTTACTATCAAATCTGGCGTTTCTTTACTGATGCTGAAGAAGTATGATAGTAGGCAAAAGTGTTGCCCAAATATCATAAAAAGTACTGAAAATTTGTGGGGCCGCAGAAAGGCTTTAAGCGAAGTCAAAATATGGCAAAATGAAAAAGTTGTAGGTTGCAAAGCCTCATGTAAGAAATAATATCAAAATGATTCAATAAAACACAAAGGAAAAGGATGACATCATGCCATCTATTAAACATCTTCTAGCCTGAAATATATATGTCAGATTAGCTTTGCTAGTTTTACTCTAATTTAGAAAACATTGTGGTGGCTAATTGCACTAGACACACTTGACTTTATTTCTCTAGATGTATTTCCAACAATTCGGTGACTGATTGGACTTAAGTCGTTTAATGCTAATTTGAATGTTTAATGCTGAATATTGTTTGGAAAGAAATTTAAAATGATATGACCCGCGACTGACATGATACAGTGCCTTTACTGTGCTTTGTAGGCTTTATTTTGTAGAGGAAAGCAATGCTAGCATTCATATTTAGTGCTTTAGTAGGACATTTTGGCATCTGGTTCCCACAGAATCATTTGCTTGTTATAGTATCATATATTTGTATATATATGAATGCTCACCTTTCGATGTATTTATTTGCCTATTAACAAGTGATGTAGTGGAAACTTGCATCTTTCATAATGCCACTGCATGCACACGTGACAAAGTGCTGTCTCTCCAACATCACCGTCTGTCACTTTTAAGTTGATACACCATAAAATGTTCTTACCTACAGTCTTATGTGTCTGGATGAAGTATATGTTTGTGGAATGGGGAGGGGAGGTATTACTTTTGTGGACTGTTGAAAATACTCCCCACTGACTATATCAACATCCTGTGAGCCCGCCACGTTCCCAGTATACATATCGTTCTTTCTTTCATTTCTGTTTTTGAACGCTGTTGTGACTGTTTTGTCATAACCATTACTTATCATGTTTGTTGGCCGCTCACAAATTTGAGACATGTACTTGGCATTCATTTATTACTGTCATAAAAATGTATACATCTAGACATCTCTCCATTGAGGTATCAGATGTGTCCAATTGATACATAATTATATCAAAGTCTGATGTTTGATGTTGTTTTCTGACATGACATGGCTCATATTATAACGATCATGAATAAGGAAAATTCTTGTCAAGAACTTGATTATTTGCATCAAATCCGTGGTCTTGTTTGACATTATAATGAGCATTTGTTTACCCAACGAGCCTAAATATCGTGCACTTCACATCACATATATTATCGAGTTGTTGAAATAAGACATTACCGTCTTACATTTTAGCCTGATGCCGTTAAACTGAAGAAGAGCTCTTGTAATTTTACCAAGACATAGAAGAACAAAAAGAATAGCTGTGTTCTCTTTACTTAACAAATGTGTATTGGCCTGGGTATAGATCTATGTCCTAATCTGCTGCTGGTATATTATATATTTGTCAGTATCTTAACATTATTTTAACTGCAGCCAATTGTATGGGAATGTTTCCCCGGAATGTAATATACTCCCGCTTAATGCTGGAACGGGTCATGTACAGCCTGATGTATGCTCGTCACCTTTAACCTTTGTTTTTTTGGGGCTTGTCTGCATTTGACCGTTGTCAGTGGCGATGCCCCTGTTTTGTGGATATACCTCTTCCTGTTCTCTCTGGGTAAGTTTTCATCCACTCTAAGTGTGTTTGACTCACTTCACACTCTCAAAGACAGAATCAAAGAAGAAAATTGATCAGTGCATTTTTTTCTATATCGTTAGAAGTTAGAAAATGCTCATAGAACCAGACACAGCACCAGAATATCCATTGTCTCTGAACTCCATGCATATGTTGATAAAGATAAATAAACATCACTGCCTTTGTCAGCATACGTTGTGTGTCTCACCAAGTAAATATGTTGGCATGCCATGATTCTTTAAGTATGTAAATGTTGTTTTGTAATTTTTTATTTTCCTTTCTTTCACCAGGCATGTTTTGCAATCCATTTCCTTTCACTCAATTGTCTTCCTTATATTTCCTATAATTATATCTCAGACTCAAAAATTTCTCTCTATTCATACAGCCTATACTATCAGCACTTAATACTTTTTGTGTGTCTGAAAGTATGTCTTACCTTTAAAACTTTCTGTGCCCCCAGAAAAAAGCCAAGCTAGTCCAGGTCTTAGAAAAGCCAGAGAGCAGTAGCGGTGCTGCAGCCGGAATTGAGTCTGAAGCAGATAGCAAAGTCATTGAAGGCAGTACAGAATCTGCCAACAGTGCTTCTTCAGTTGCCCAGAAAGCTCAACAGGAGGAAGGAATAAATGAGCCAGTACTGAGAAACAGTGATCAAATAGCTGGTAGTGATAACCAAGTTGGTGCAATTAACCCTGAGGTAACAGACACACAGACTGAACCTTGTCAGGAATCTACTAATGTTATTCCTTACGCACCAAATTGCCCTGCCAAAGAGCCAGATAGTGTTGGTTCTTCTGCACCAAATTGTCCTCCTGAAGAGCCAGATGTTGTTTCTAGTGCACCAAACTGCCCTCCTGAAGAGCCAGATAATGCTGTGTATCATGCACCAAACTGCCACTCTGAAGAGCCAGATAATGCTATTTCTAGTGCACCAAACTGCCCTCCTGAAGAGCCAGATAAGGCTATTTCTAGTGCACCAAACTGCCCTCCCGAAGAGCCAGATAATGCTGTGTATAATGCACCAAACTGCCCTTCTGAAGAGCCAGATAATGCTATTTCTAGTGCACCAAACTGCCCTCCTGAAGAATCAGATAATACTGTGTCCGATGCACCAAACTGCTGTCCTGAAGAGGCTGATAATGTTGTGTCAAGTGCACCAAACTGCCCTCAAGAAGAGCCAGATAATGCTATTTCTAGCGCACCAAATTGTCGTCCTGATGAGCCAGATAATATTGTTTCATGTGCACCAAATTGCCCTTCTGAAGAACAAGATGGAACTCCGTCCGCTGGGCATGAACAAATTTCTCCAAGCTCACTCAAACCAACCATCAAAGACGCGGAAAACTCTACAGCTGAGTCACCTAAACAGTTTAGCTCTTCTGTTATTAATCGTATCCGCATGTATGAAAAACTTGAGAAAACAAGTGGCTTTGCAGCACGGAAAAGTCATCAGGTTGTGGGCAAACTTGTCAATGACAAAACCACTATCACAAATGCTGCCAAAGGAGAGAACAAACTGAATCCGACCAGTGATGTTATCTACGGAAAATTGAATGCTGAAAATATCTCGGACGTACAAAAGAAAACAGACCCCCTTGTGACTGCAGCTAAAAATTCAGGCATGATTGATGGCTCCTCTACGCCTGCAAGCAAGACTGCCATGAAAGAAGATAGAATTCATTTGTCAGGAAAGAAAAAAGAACAAACTAAAACAGTATCAGCAGCGGAGTCTTGTACTTTAATGATGAATGGAGAAATTGATGCAGAATGCACTGTCTCTCAGATTGATCAGATCAGCAGAGATAGGGATGTTACCTAACTCATTGAAATGGTTCAGAATCACAACATAAGGTCTCACATCAGATTATCATCACTGTTCTCTAAGACCATGGTAGTCATTTTGACTACTTTTCAGAAGCGAAGAACTGTTTTATTGCAGCACATATGCTAATCTAATCTAGTTACAGTGATTTTTAGAGAATTTGCTATGCGATTATTTTTCGGCTTTGGAGTCTTTCACCAAGATCATTTGATGCAGCTTTGAATGTCATTGAATATATATATAAAAATCCATTTTTCGAATTTTTCGGTTACAACAGTCCTAGGGAACGGAGATGATAGTATTATTGTAGAAGTGGTGAAGATGGAGAGAAACTTTGAAAGGACACAAATTGGGGCAGTTTAAAAAATGCTCCGTGAGCAATGTTCGTGGTATTTCAGTAGAAATGAACATACCAACATGTGACCAGAGGTTTTGTTTGTTGAGAGATTAAGCACAGAAGACAGTCACAAACAACTTAATCATCCGGAATCCCAATCTTCCATTTTTTTCAAAATGTTACCCAGATCCTAAGGTAACCCCTTAGTTTTAGTTGCCACTCCTTGCACTTGTAGACTAAATACATCTTTAAAACATGATAAACGATATTCACTGAAAAGGCCTCTGAAATAACATCTTGGCACAAAGTCATTTTTGTGTTGAAAAGTGGCACAGTTGAATAATGTAAGGGAAGATAATTCAGGAGTTTATACTCATTTGTCTCAAAACCAGAGTTACACCCCATTATTCCTCTTGCAGTCGCAATAGAAATCATACTTTTCCTATTACAGTTACTGCGAGTGTCACAAATGAGAAAAAGGTACAGTGTAATAAATATGATAGTTCTATCCACTTTATGGGACTTTGATGTGTACAGAAATTTCTTTTTATCACAATTAGATTACAATAGTTTTAAACCAGTGGATTGTGTCGACAGACAATTTTCAGCATGTTTACAGCGCACAGGGTTCAAAAGTGTTATTGCAACGAACTTTACAACATTCTTTCACTGAGACAAGAGGCTTTTATCATTTATAATGTGCTAATATTTTGTGGAGTTTCACCGTGTTAGAAATGTTGCAGTTTACTCAGTTTATAGAAATGAAAACATTCAGTGGAATTCAATATTTTGAATTTCAGAATTTGAAGGGACACTGGTGGTTTTATTCATCTTAATGAGTTTGAGTAGAAAGTGGCAGTGAATGTTTTCCTTTCTTGTCTGCCTTGTTTTTGTTTGATAAATAAATAATTCTTAGAACTTCTAAGTTCAGAGCTTGAATAAAGATTAATGAGAAATTTAAATGTAACTTCCTTCTGATAAGAATGAGAATAACTCTCTTTGAACAGATATCTAAAAATGTATTGGTTAACGCAGTGCTATATACTCTCATGTCATGCTTTGAAATGTTTATTTTGTATTTTATCTCTTGATGCAATTGCCTTGAAATAATCTCTCACTCAGTATACATTAAATTTACTAACATTGAATACCTGTAACAAATTAATGTCTCTTCATGCATATTTTTTTGATGCCACTATAATTTATGTCCACTAAATCAATAATTATTATAGTTTGTACATTTATAGCAGTTTCTAATATTTTTGATGGAAATACGCCTTTTTGTTTAATGGAGGAGGAGAGGGAGTCTGCATTCTTGATTATAAAGTGAATACTTGCTGTGTATTATATATGAACTTTTGTTACATTTTGTTTACACATTTTGAACAAAAACATACCTTTATGTGCCCATTTATTCATTTGCGTTAATGCAGAAAGTGATAATACTGAGAATTTTATTTCCTTGAGAAAGGCATAATATTGTTTACTACACCATAGCAGTTGTACAGTGTACATACATGGTAGTAACAGTTATTGGCAATTGTATTTGCCATCCATGATTTGCCTTGGCAGTGTCAAAAACAGCAGTCTCGAGTCCTGAATTCAACAGGCCAGAGAATGGTTAGTGTACCACTGACCACAGATCACCTTTGCATGTGGGGATCAAATATTACACAGAAGATATTTGTCTGTATGGGATGGCAGTCTTGTGACGAACATCCCATGAGACATGTTTGTTTGAGGAATATTGATTAGTCTAGTGGCAACCAGTTTTGCTGTGTTGAAATTTTGTGTCCATCAGGGCCAAAGGTAATATTGGCAGTAGCCGGGACGGATTTGGGGATTGTCTCCCAGGGCATCTAAGAACAAACACTCCTTGGAGACAGAAAAACATGACAAACAAGTAAACAATATAACCACTGTTCTTAAACCAAGCGCCTTTCATAAGAGGAACGCAAACCTTTAAGGTTGCAGTAACTTTTACTTTAGTTTTGGCCTGTATGATGAGGTAGAAAAACATCAATTTCTTTGCTGGACTGTATTATTATTGTGGGTTTTTTTGTTTGTTTTTGTTTCTTGGTCTTTTTCATTTGGACATTTTTCTGTCACTCTATACAGCTGCTCTATGATTTACCATGCGAGCAATAAAATTGCAGTTGAGTTCACAATAAAATGCAATATTGTCTTTCCATCATTAATTCAACTTCTTGTCTGCAGTGCAGTTGCCCGTTAAGCTGGCACTACTGTAAATGTACACTCGTGTCACGAAGCGTCCAAAAGCGCACCCACACGAACACAGACGTGCACAGTAATAAGCGAGCAGAGAACAACCACGTCCGTAGTTGAAGAGGACTGTAGAGAAGGGCGGTCTTGCTCTTAGCGGAAGGCATCATGCTTCAAGCAGAATTAGGGTGACATTATATCTCAAAAATAGCAACCAAGACGGCCCACATTATCAACGTACAGGCATAAGCGCGTGAAATGCCCATAAAAAAAATAAATCAATCAATAATCAAATGCTGAAGGCCCTTCGAAATTGTGTCTGAAGCGAAATTTTAAAATTCGTAAAACCACACGGAGTGTTTAAAAGGTGCAGTGGTTGGTCTATATGTAGGACCCAACCATTGTGGAGTGTTTTGTTTATTGCGCTTAGATATTACACCGGATAATCAATGCATAGTTAATTTGTCAAGCACCTGTGATTTATCCACTCTATGAACATTGACTTGGTATCGTTTGCGCTGGCCTAACCCAGGACGATTTTCTCCCATCTATCAACTTGGTACTGTAGTAATAAGGGGGCGGGGTGGGAAAGGGGGAGGGGGTGTTGGAATATAAAGTAGTTGGAGGGCGGGCAGTCGTACCGATGTATGTGGACTGGTCTGGTTTATATTGCCCTGTTTACCTGGTCACATGATGGTTGTGTGAGTAACGGCCCATCGTAACCCCAGCCTATATAGATCCAAGACCTTTGGCAGGTGAAGTATTCAGGGACTACAGACAGCACCATGCAGTTGATACTGAATTACTGAAGTAGTTTCTAGACAATATGCTGGCATGTTTTCACCGAACGACGGTCTTTAATATTAATGCACGCCGACATTGTGTAATGGGAAAGGTCGATTTGTGGGAACTTCGTTAAGCGATAGTGTAATCACGCTATCTACGAATTTAGTATGAAATGAGAACTTCATTGTTTAACGAGTCTTACGGATATTTCAGATAACAAAAGTTGTACTGCTAAAGTGTGCTTGTTCTGTTTGAGAGCAATTGACTAACTCTAGAGTTTTGTGGAACTGCTATACATGCGGAAAATGAAAATTGATGAAGAAATTGTATTGCGAGATATGTGGGTTTTGTTTTCATTGATGGATATGCAGCGACAGGGCGACAGATGTTAGTCGTATGTGTGTGTGTGTTGTAAGTGTGGAAAATGCTTACAAAGTAAGAGCTTAGGTAAACACTGTGACTCGTGTGAGCGCGGTCTGCTGCCTCTCCGAGCTGGTGTGTGTATTCATCTAACGCTCACCAACTTGTCTAAGTGGAACGTCCACCCAGGTCAGTGATACGAACCGCTGGGGCGTGTGCAGGTATTTCGTCAATGAAACTTCACCGGAATATATTATACTATGAAGTTGTGAGTCACTACAGAGTATGTGATGGGTTTATGTGGCGTGACAGATGGTGTGGATTTAAACATAGCGACCATTATTATAGATGTAGGCAGATGAATAGGGATTTATACTGCCGCAAGTTAAATAATAATATTTGCTTGGTTCTATGGACCGCAGACACTGTCGGAAATGTGAGAATTTCTGTTATAAATTTACATCGTTATAGGCAGTGTTAGTTAACTTTGTGTTTTTGTTAATGTTAGCGTGGACTTTTGTGACGGCTGTCTGGGATATCTGAACAATTGCTGGCTGGCTTACCTATAAAGCTCAATTTTGTGTAAAGTGCAGGTGATATTGGATGCTCTTCATTTATATTGCCTGGCATTTGCATTAAAAATTTTGTCGTTTTGGCAAGAGAAGTTGGACTTGGAGTTTAACATGACAACAATAATATGTGTGTGATTTGATTGTTATGTCGGTCAGCAGTACAAAATTGGTAGTGGAAATAACAATAGAGGGAAAGCTTCACTTAACATTTGGATAACCGGCTTTGCTTGGAATGCCATTTAATTGTTATGATTAAAGTGCAGTGGTAGGTAGTTGATTATTAGGCCATTTATCTACTTTTGGTTTTCTACAAAAGAGATATGTAAATAAATAAATAAAAGTGCTCAGCAGTGTCCGATATTTCGGTCGACTGTCTTTCAAGCCTGACCAGAACGGCTGTTTAAAATTTCTGCAATGCCCGGTTTTGCAGCCTAGATGTAGAGCAGTCATTCTGTGACATCATTTCACATCATGTCACACAAATCAGGCTGTAAAAGTACCGTGTACTATTAGTTAGAGTTGTGCGTGACGCATTTGTAGACCATGGATTAGCAGCCCTCTGGGGTCTTAGCACGTTTCAGATTTTGTATTTGCAAATCTTTTGTTATGCATTCATGAAAACTGTGTTCAAAAGAGGGTTGAAACCGGTTGAAATGCTGAATTCCATGTTAATCACATTATACTGCAGATGCGCTTTGTACGAAAACAGATCACTTTATACGTTGGGAAAATCGTGGTCTTTCATTTTGTGAACCTTTTTTTTTCTGTGCGTAATAAGACAGTGAGGTAATGACATATTGCATGACCAGTAGAACAGTAGAACAATGTCCGTCTTCTGATGTGGTCAGCTAAGAGCTATAACTGGCGCTGTCTTCTGTCTATCAGCTGAAACTGTTCCCTATTTGGTGACATACGACTACACTTTCTGTTGGAGCAATCGTGAGCGGTCTGAAACATGTCAGATAGACCATTGGCAAGGGGAAAACTAAGTCTTAAAATAATTATCCGTCTTTTCTGTTCACTTGGAGTCTTCTCGCATTGTGTGAAGTCAGAGATAGCCTGGGACAAGGACAACGACTGTCCATGGATATTTCTTTGGAGATATAAATGTGTTGATCGATCTGCTGTCTGGCCTGTCAATAGCTTAAATGCTGGGCATTAACTTCAGTCGGGCAATGGCAAAAAGAAGTATGTTTTGGTGTTTTTGTTGGGCGGTTTTCATATGTGGTTTGGCTATTGACAGTATTATGGTATCCATGCACAATGGCACTCTCTCTCTTTCTCTCCCCCCCCTCTCTGTCTGTCTGTCTGTCTGTCTCTCTCTCTCTCTCTCTCTCTCTCTCTCTCTCTCTCTCTCTCTCCCCGAAACATAAATAAAGTACCCGAATAGACCGTGAAAGGCCCAAAATGGCCGTTATCGTGCCGACGTTCCGTAAAACTCCAACTCAAGCTCAAACTCTCTCTCACACTTACAAATACGCACACGCGCGCGCGCACACACACACACACACACACACACACACACACACAGAGAGAGAGAGAGAGAGAGAGAGAGAGAGTCAATTGAACATGTTCACCCAGTCTAAGGCCGTATCTTCTGTTGACGATCTTACCGACTTGGATGATAGTTTTCAGTTCGCCTCTTCTAATTTCGTTTTTTGGGGGTATCGAGAGAACCCAGACATGGATTAAAGCAGCAAATTAGTAAAATAAATAACAGAAACGGCGAAGACTATTGTCATTAGTACTGGAGAATTTAGTTTTATTTTCAATTTAAAAAAAAATAAAAACTATAATTAAACGATTTTCTACCCTAATCTTTACCACAACAGTTACCCGATTAAACCTGCTTTTTTTTTCAACACAGTTCTATGACCACAGCCAGTGACATTGGCTTTTCAGAAATAATAGTGTTTGTTGGTATCTCCTAGACAAGGCGAGCTGAAAACACAGACATTTTGAGGTGACCAAAGTTAAGGCTCTTCAGAAATGTTGGCAGGCCAGGATGCTCTATTTCCCTACTTAAATTTGCAGCAGTAAAGTTAAATGGACAACAGCTGGGGAGGAGGTCAGATACAACAGTTTTATCACTGGCTTCAATCCATACATTTATTAACAGTACAGCCTGGCAAGAACATTTGCCAGTCCATGCCTTGTTTTATCGTGATATTATCATTTACGTTCATTTACTTAAGCTTCAGAAAGATAACTAAAAGAGTAACTTTTCAAAATTGTGCTAACTTTTTATCACGTATGTAATAATGCAATCTGTTGACAATATACCCAGAACGTCAGCTTTTTAACTCTTTCGCGACGTATCCCCGATTTATCGGTGCCAATGAAAAACGCGTTTGGTCGTGTCGCCGATTTAAATTGTATTCTACATTCAATGTACAACATTTTACTTTACTATCAATACTTTTTTTTTTGTAAGCGTTTTTGTGAACCACGCTGTTTTTTTTTTTTTTTCAAAGTGGGAAAGAATTAATTATGTCCAGACTTGACCGAAGCCCCTAACACTGACGTCCTGAAAGAGTTAATAGGGACGATAACAAAAAGTATTCAATAGCCCCCTCTTCCACCCCTCCCCGAACTTCCTTTTCAAAATTTAAAGTGCTACAGTGTATAGGCCTTTTGCGGATATTGGCCATTTTAGTTGTCAGGACCGACGCTTAACCATGGCGATGGTAGCATTGATTTTGATTCGTTAGCTGATTTGCACTGTGAGCACTTCAGGCGTCACGAACCAATCGGCAGCAAGCTAAAAAAAAAGTTCACTACAGTATGTCACAAATCCCAGACTGGGAGATGTAATAGTTTATGACAGGACGACAATCACGAACAAACAAGTTTAACACTTAACAAAACAACCCATCAGACTCCCACATTTATTAAACATAATTATACATATAATAGCGCAATTACATACATTATATTATTGAAATGAACTGCCGTACAACGGCCTTATTCTCACACACACTCTCCCTCGGATCCACAATCCGGTAGTTACTCCTAAAGGCACTTCGGCCTCAGCCTCTCCCCTCAGGGTCTTAATAGTACATTAATGATTCACTGGCACCGCAGTCTCTCAACATCACCTTCCTATTGCCATACAACTTATCAGTTCACTCGCCCATCATCATGGCAATAATATAGTATCTCATTCACTCTCATATCTACGTCCCTGTCCGTGGCCCGACTGCCACGACTTTATGTGCCTCTACTGTCCTGCACTGACAGCCTCACTTCTGGCCTATGTGTGGCCTCCGGCCCTATGCTGGCCTATCCCCTGTGCTCATCGAGGTGGCTCTGCGGCCCGTCCCCGACACCTACAAGAATAACATTACATTGGTATAATATCCTACCATTTTTATTCACTCCACCTCTCCTTACAATCCATGAAGCGTACACACACTAGTTCACCTTTCACTCACCACACATCTTACGGTAACACACCTCCATCGGAGTACACACTACTCACTCGCGCTACAAATCCATGAACTCACTTTCATCTATCGCTCGTGGCGCACATTGCTATATCCAATATCAAGGACTTCCACATTCCTCACATATACTTATTCACACCATGGTAATAGACGAATATAATATAATACATCAATCATAATAATCAATCAACGTTCTACATACCAGTCATTACTGGAAAGACTCTTCCACTAGTCTTCTCGACTGCTCCCTTTATGTCCGCCCGATGGGCTCTTATTCACAGGTCCGCTCCGTCGGACCTTCTAACTTGCAGTGATAGTAATACCGCGCTTCCGCCTCATTCAGACCTCCCCCACTACTCACAACAGCACGCTTAACTTGCTGTCTACTGTGAGCCCTTCTTACTCTACACCCGCTCTGTAGCAATCCCCTTAATTGCACTCACTCCACTCGTGACACAGTAGACAATGGCACGTGCGTTCACGCACATGGGAGACGTTCGGTCAATTCTTTCACTTCCTTTCCTTTGTTTACACGGATGGTAAGGAATCTGACCAGCTTGGATCCATCCTTTCCACCCCTGACATAACAGTCAACTGTAATGCAACCAGCAGGCATTTTAACCGCTTAGACATATCTCGAAGTTACACTCGTCAGCTGATCCACCCGCCATTTTAGGTGTCGGAAGTACAAAACAAAAACACTCTGTGACGTCATTCGGGAATGGACCTATAAATATTGTTAAATTGGCTGCATCCTGTCATACATGGGTGAAACTGGACAAAAAACAACAACAACATAAAACGCTTGATTGTCAGTGATTGTATGCATTAAATCTGCAAGGGGTCGTACTGTTTCATACGGTCACGCTCTTTTCTTTTTAATTCATTGGAAACCTCTTACCCGAATTTTCCGCTTGAAAAACCTCGCAGGACGCACGTCCAGTCTCAGTGGTGGGCACTGTGTATGTCAGTTTTAGTTGTTCTGCGTTTATTCATATCATCAGTTTGTTTGTGCGTTTCTGTGCTTGCCTGCTCCTTACTAGTCTATCTTGTTCTGTCAATGGTCATAACTCGCAGTACACCCTTGTTGTGCGAAAAATGAAATGTCGGCTGTTTTTGTTTTGTTTTTTTTTCTGTAGGCAATTATACATGTAGTTCTCTTCGTTGTCTTTAAGGTAAAGAAAAAACAAAGTGGACTTAATGTAGCTGATGTTTCAGTTTTAGGAGTTCTTGTTCAGTACTGCTTATTTAAAGTGATATATTTACTTATTTATTTACTTATTTAATTCTTTCTTTAGTTTTTTAAATGCTGTTCAGGATGATCTATCATGGCCAGTCTGTGACTGTGAGTATTTGCTGGTAAGTTCATTTGCATTATCGACCTGGTCAAGGCGGGGGTGGAGGCGGGGGAAGCCGAGCTTGTCAGTCACGTTTCAGTTCAACATCTACGCTTTTCATCCGGTTGTGTGGTCGGCAGAGGATCAGTGGAAATTTTTTTTTATTATTCGTGGACGCTTTGGAGATGTTTAAATTAGACTTTCAGTACAGTGTGTGAAAGTGTTGGAAACGTACAATAGTGTGTCAATCTGGATTTATTTAGTTATTTCGGGAGATGGGTGCATGAACACACTTAGGCCCAAGCCGGACTTCTCACTTTGTGGGAGTGACAAATGGCATGAGAGACCTGGTGGATTTCTGAATGGTAAAATACTTATATCAAATGTTCTGCAGTTCATATTATTAAATCCATTACCTTTCGTAGTTGTTGCTTTGTAAGTTCAGTGACTTCCATATAGGCTAAAGTAGATGGACTGCATTCAAGGTACGGTCATGTTTTCAAAACAGAACGGGAAATGTGAACTTTGGTATAGTTTTTTTTTTTTTTGTCCGTGTCAGATCCATGGGCCATTAAGGGCAATTGGAAGAATTCACTGTTGACACGTCAGCTCTTTAGAGTTATCGATTTAAAAAGGAGATAGCCTCATCATGAACTCTGAAGCAAGTAACTTTGAAGTCGCTTACTTCCCAACTGTAATAAATGCGTTAACATTGTGCAAATTGGGATTGTGAAAGGGCTATATTATGGTTCTTGTAAACCATTGGTTTCTCAGTACACACATGTGAAAACACATCACAGTCTTGATCGATTCCCGCAGGAGCTTTTACCATAGCGCTATCTTTATAATTGTGTGCCATTGTGTTCTTTGGTAGCAAATGACTAGAGCTGTCGGTAAGGTTATCAACGATGAAGACGCTTTTCATCTTTCAGACAGAGACAACCTATCAAACTTACGTGCTGAAATTATTACAAAGGAACCGAGTGTCAAATGGGCGCCTGGTGAGACCATAAAGTTCATTGTAAATTCCCCCACTTATTCGTCAGTGGCCATTGAATTCTAAGTGGAAAATATCTTTTTGGCGGCCTTTAAGATACTCAAGCCATCATGAAGAACACGTACTGACAAGGCTAAACAATTTACAAGTGCTATCAAAACGATGCGCATACTAAAATGTTTGTCAACGCTCTGATTCCTCAGGTAGATGGAGTAAACAGAATCCTTTAGTATCTCTTGAAAAATGCCAGGTATTGGAGTTTACCTTGCCGGTGATTGAATAGGAAATGAGGACGTTATATCCGAGCTGAATAAGGTCCATACATAACAACAACAACAAAGGTCTTAGTACCATAGTTGAGACAAGCTTCTCTTTTTGTATAGCCCCCCCCCCCCCCCTTTGTAGCTTCGGTTAAATGATACAATTTTATATCCAACGTTTGTTTGTGGAGATGTTGAAGTTGGGATAGGGATGATACAAGGTACTTTTTTGTGCGGTATATGGTGGGCTATTGACGGGAAAATACCAACACATATACGGTTTGTAGAATGCACGGATGGTTAGCATGACGATGTTGCTATGATTGAAGGATTCGTTGTCGAGCATTTAGTGTGTAACGTGGGTTGGTTTCACTTGATTATTCATACTCACAATGGCGGCAAAAGCCTTCCATGATGGTTCACAAGCCATCTCGAACCTGATTAGGCAAGCGTCCAAGAGAGAGGATTGCTTTTCCTCGTCGTTACAGAATATAGCGCTTCTGCGAATTTAAATATTATTTTTAACTAAAATTGCAGCGGTGCTTTGCATGATGGTTGAAGTCATAATTTCTGTAATAATTAACATAATTATATGAAACCTGGCAGTCTTCACTGGTATCCATTTTCGAAAATTTGAATAAAACATGTTACCCGTGGGAGGAATGCTGTGTAGTATAGGAAGTAATAGAATAGATGATAAGGAAAAACAGATCTTGATTAGGCCTGCTACTCACTGAAAGTACTGGACCTTCAAAATTGTCATCATTGCCGTGTATTATTGCTTGTACTAATGACATAGTCTGGGATCTCTTACTGCCAGACGCCCCCCCCCCCCCCACAAGTCAATATCGCGTGTGATTTAGCACAACTTATGTTTTTAGCAAGATGTTTGGACATTTGCAATAACTGTGGAAATGTGTATTTTGTTTCTTGTTTACTGGCAGTCACTGAACGCCAACGGGTGGTCGTAGATTTTGGTATCTCATTGTGTGTCGTTAAATGAAAAAAATGCAAGAAAGATGTGACGCGGAGATCAAAGGAAGGAGAAACTGAGTATAATAAGTGATATTTGTGTGGTCATCTAGTTTGTTTGTGGTTGAGTTAAATGTTTTACCAATGTTTGCGTATCGATTTGTCCAATATTGGTAAAATTTAGTGCCCACATAAGACGACCAGAATCTTCGTTTTTTCTTATTCTATTTTATCATTTTTCGGATCTTTTATTTTCCCCTTTTAATGTTCACCCCTTATCCCTCTCTTCTCTCATTTATTATTTTCTCTCTCTGGCTTGTTGTTCCACATTCCTGTCTCCTCCCCCCCCCCCCCTCCCCAAATCATTTTTGTTCTACTTAAAGTGATTATTTGACCTTGTTCAGGGCATATAAATACGATTTTGAATGACATTCTTCGGTATCCAAATGATTGTACCACAAGACAGTATGGTACTGTCTACCCCAACACGAGATATTGATTCTATATTTGATGTAGAGCACTGATAAAAAACACAACAAAAAAGCCAAGGTCAGGCTTTTCAAAGCGTGTCGTGATTCAAAATGTGAACGAGACGCACTTTGACGCTCCGCCTTTTCCATTTGTCAAGCCGTAATGCACACACAATGGCTGACTATCGAAAACTAATAGATTTTCATCTGTGATCAGTAGCGTGCCAAAAACAAAAATGATGGGATCTTATCAGGCCCCTTGAAGGCTATACGTGAGAAGTCAGCATAATGAGCAAGGCTCATCAAAAGAGATTGCAGCTGAAATGTTCACTTTTTTCCCCCACTAGTTTTCCTGCCAGTTGCCTCTTGCCCTCCACGCTGACCCCGGCAGATCTGCACATTACATTATAATAATTATCTATTTACTTCATGTTTTTTTCTCAGCCGTAAGCTCTTGTTATATCTCGCATGCAACATCCATACTCGTGTTCCGAGCCCCCCCCCCTGCTCTCTCTCTCTCTCTCTCTCTCTCTCTCTCTCTCTCTCTCTCTCTCTCTCTCTCTCTCTATCTCACATATCAGCATTTGAACAGTTCTGAAATATATCATTGCGATGTAAAGTAACGTCATTATTTACTCCCATTTTACCCTTTACTTTGTGTTAGGGGTGAGTGACAGTGAATTCAAGATGTTTATTTACCTTGAATCTTCTTAACTGTTGAAGTTTGATGTCTCGAAGTGAGTGAGTTATTTGGAATGAAAGAAAACGTGAGCAGTGTGTCTCACTGACCCTGTCAGTTTGTCTATTCGTTTCCAAGACGTGATGGCTACTCACTGCTAAAGCATCGCTTCCAGATGAAAGTCTGTCACGAATTCTGAGTTACCTGTCTGCTTTTGGGCTTACATATTTTGAATCTACAACTCATTGGTCGATGCGGTTTGAAAGTCAACGACAAAATAAGAAAAGAATAGAATGTTTTTCTTATTTATCAGTCATCGTAACTGCATCGTTTTTGCCATTTGGTCTCATTGAACGTGAACATACTTTAACTCTGTAACTGCCTGTAGCCAATTAACTCTTTTGAGTTTTCAGCGTTGTATTGTAAGAGCCAGTGAAATCAGCCCCTAAGAAAGGTATACTTGATTGGGGTTTCTAGCTCAATCCAGGCTCCAAACATTAAAATTTATGAGATTACCACTTCCAGCTGAAAAAACCCATGACAGAGCACAGTATTATCGCTCATGGCAATGATAGGGGTAAAAACAAAAGAACTATTTCTTATGTATGTCATTATAGCGTTGAATAGATAGCAAAACATGGAGGAGGATTTCGTCATATTATTAACACTATTAAATGCTGCTATAATAAACGTCGTAGCACATCCTGCGTGTTACATATTTTCATTGCGTTTAATGTGAGTAACCATGACCTCTGACGTCGTTTTTTTTTTTTTTTGGAAGCTGACCAAGTTGTTAATTGTGACGCCAACTGTCCGTTTGATCTCGAAATGCAATGCCATTGTTATTTAATATCTTGACGGGATACTTAGTTAATATAACGGCCGTTGTCATATTGGGCATGGGGAAGTGTCTGTTTGAAATGTTTGTTACATTAAACATTTTAGATGTATTATAAATAATTAAAACGGTATTTAATGGGTCATGGAATATTGCTTGTAGAAAGCTGCGTGGGCAGTCTTCAAAGTGCAGGGTAGTTCATACGTCCACGAAATAAGGGACAAGGTGTGGTCTATGAAAATGTACGTGGGATATGGTGAATACTAAATGATCATATAAGATGAATTAGGAGTGGTGGATCAAGAGGATACAACGACACATTGAAAGGCGATAGAAGGAAGAGATTGAAACGAAATAGTGGAGGAAAAAGCAAAAGCCTGGATGACTAGTCCGATGCAGAATGAGCCAGAAGTTCATTTATGAGATTTCAACTAAGCAGATTTTTTGATGATGGAACCTCCATGTCTTCGTATAGGGTACAATGTGCGCGGTTTATTAAATTATACGTTGATAGCATTGAGGACTCTGTGGGTTGCTGTATGTGCAGGAGCAGTCGTAGGTCTTGTCTGTTTTGTTGAAGATTCCTTTTTAAAGCCCTTTCAGCAGAATAGGGCTATGTCAGGCACAAGGCACTGGCTTCGTCAGACCCGCCGACGAATCACAGCGAGAAATGCATTAAACTGGGCCCGTCCAAGCGGGATTCGAACCTGAGGCCTCTTGTACTAGTGTTATGAGCTCTAACTGTTGAACCACTTAGCCGGTTGGTTCGTGTCTGACATTGATAGTTATTCAGAAGACTGGTGGATACACGGTACCTGATATTTGTGCAGGTGACAGCGTGCATGAATAACCAAGGACACGAACCATCTGCTTTCATTATGTAATTGTGAAAAAACAAAAAAAGACATTGGGATGTAGCCAACTAGAATGCAGCCAAAGTTATTATCATTGCAGTGTCATTTTTGCATGCTGTGCTGAAAAGACAGCATATGATTAAGCACTTCATCGAAAATTCTACTCTGGACTTTATGAGAATTTATTTGAAGGCGTTATTCCAGTGATGTAGACATAAACTGGCAGTTTCTCGGCGGCCGATTATTCATGGACGACCTAAATAGAGCTGTATTTTAATTTTGTGCAACAGACAGAGGGTAATGTGAATACTTACTGCTTTTTGTTTGTAAGTAGAGCACTTGGTAAAGTACTGTACTTTAGTTATTTTTATCCACTGGTCAAAATTAAATATTAAATGAAACAGATACCTGCAAAAAACCGTTAGGACAGCCACCTGAATGTAACGTAGGTGGAATTATTTGATATTATTGATTCTACTGCCGAAGTTACACTTAAATGCCAAGGTTTTCATGATATGGCAACATTGGTGTGAATTAATCAAGGAAATACCATCTAAATTTAGGACTTTACACTCCATCATGTGAATGATGTAATGTCGGTAGTACAGTATACTTCAGGTGATTCATCGTGCGTGAGAAAGTTTTTGGTTGGATATTGGGAATTAAAACAACCAATCATTTTAGCAGTGTCACAAATGATGCACTTGCACTGTTATGTAACTCTCTCTGAGACAAAATAACAGCAAGAATGATATACCAGTGGATATTACTTTCCAAATGACCACAGAAGAACAAAAACTTTAAGTCTTAAAAACGGCACGAGATGCCGGAGAAAAATATATCATGTCCGAGAGAGATATTATTATTAAAATTTCGGGAAACTTCCAAATTATCTGTCAGGGTTGGCAAGTCTGTCTGATACCAAGTGAAAAATTAAATATTCGTCAAAGAGGGCGTGTTTCAAAGGGTTAAAGAATTTAACGGCTTCTCATCTCAGTCTGCGCAAAGCTGTGGGTGTAGACGTCAGTGTGGACTGGTTTCATAACTGAATTACCTTATCAAACAGAGAGAACATTCAAACTGACAGATCTTAGAAAGCTTTGCTAACAGGTGGCGCGATTATGCCCGCGATAACAGTGTATCTCTACCCACTTTTATGGTCCAGATTTTCAATACATGAAGAACAGTTTAGATTTAGGAAGACAATCACTAGTAGTCGACGATTTATACACCGCTGACAGGGGTAATTTTCTTCCTTGTAAGGCCCCAGAGATAGGGGAGTCAGAGTTTCTCAAGCGGAAAGAAAACAGTTTAGTGGAAAACCAAACGTCATATAACGCGGGCAGCCTTTTTGCATAGTCTGCAAAACTCACATACCTGGTGTGGCTTGGGATCTTTCCATTCTGTGGAGCTTGTGGATTGATAGGAATTGGGATTGGGCGCTGGGGGTTGCACAACATGTACTTTTGTATTTTCTTGTGTCATTTTTAAGGAATGGCGTCCGAAAATTCGCCGGATAATTATTTTTTTCTCCAGCTTCCCAAACCGCAGATCCTCGCTTCAATGCATACATGGAGATGTGGAGATTTGCTTCATCTTGGGCATATAAACAAAACCTTTTCCATGAAATCACATTTTCAGCTGCGTGCACACGTAACACTAGATTACAGCAAGCGCCCGTGTCGTGTTCCCACCCGTAAACCCTGCGATCTATAGGACCGCTAGCGAAGGAGAGGCCGCCGTAGGAGTGTCAAGTACAAAGAAAGATGGCCTTACCTCTGCCACATGATTCTATTGAATGCCAGATATCGGTCACTCTCCAGGCCTGTGACATGAAACCTTAGCTCGTCATGGTCCCATGAAAGCATGCTTTAATGTTATGCCGTCAATGTTTACAGGTACAGGTACTGCAGAGGTTCTCATCGAGTAACTGACAAATGACCCCATGGAACGAACTCCAGGGGCAGAGTGGACTTGCTCTGTTGTCCCATTTCCCATATTTTGACAATATTTCTATGAGAATAGACTACATTGTTCTCACACTCCCTTTTCACGCAATTCCCAATCATTATTACGAAAGTCTTACATAAGAAAAATGCCATACCACTTCACGTTTCTCAGCTCCACAGCGAATATAGGAGGATGTCGAATTAACGTTAAGTTTGACAATCCACTGTACATGTATTCTCAGGCTTTGTAATGATGCCAAATGTAAAAATTTCAGAGAAAGCATTGGCTTTGTGTTCTAAGAATGTCGTTTCAGAACACGTTCCACAAGGTAATTTAAAAAACTGGATCCAGGAGCTCACAGAACAAATTAAAATTTAAACTATGTCTGATCGATCTACATTTCTAGCATCTGTAGGCAGCAGGTTTATGATATAGCTAAACTCTTTTAACATGTGGAATAATCACAAGTACAGTGGGCAAGAGATCGAAGAAATATTGTTAAAACACACACCATTCTATTTCGTTGTGGTTTAGTAAATGTAACCGGCCTGGCAAACCGTGGCAATTTGTAGGCCCAGAGTTGTATAATATAGTTTTAATAAGTGGGAATAACAGTAGAGCCTTTTTTGGTATTATTATCATTACTATTATTCTTTCAAGTGATACACACTCTTTCTTTCCTCCCCTCAGACTGTCTGCCTTTTTCTCGCCCGTTGTGTCTCTCTTTCTCCGCCTGCCTCTCCTCCCCCGTCTCTCACTCAATCTGTCTCTCCTCTTTCTCATTCTGTCTTCCCCGTACTGTTCTCTCTGTCGCTGTCTCTCTTCCTTCTGTCCTTTTGTCTCTTTCTCTCTCTGTGTGTTTTGTGAGCCCTTTGTTTATTTTCTTCCCAGAGTTCTCGTACAGCCACTCTGATCACCTAAAACGTTAACAAAGCAGCATTAACGAACCAGTGCAGGTGTATGGGACAGTGTGAGAACCATGTAATGAACCGCTCGTGATTTCTGAGGTTCCGAGATGTGTCATGCTGGCAAGACGTCAACAGTTGAGCGTTGGCGGTGTAAAGCCGTTCCACAGCCCTTATGGAGCACCCGCTGTTTTTGTATAAATTTGAACTGTGTGGCCGCATAGAGGATTCACTGACGGTGAAAAAAGGAGAATGTGTGTATATGTTTATGGAACGTTGAGTGTGATTTCTCAGGTGAAGGCTAGCGTGGAGTATAATAAGGGCAAGTGTTTTGGTTTCGTAACAGGTAAAAGAGTGGTTGGATAAACAGTTTTCGTCACAGGTGTCTTCCTAATTATAGCTTGGAGTAATGCTATGGATGCCTTCGACAACACTGTGTTGACGGGTTGGTTCGTCCATAGCCTAGTTTGTAAGTCTTCGGTAACTACAGTTGGGATATGGAAGTGCCGAATTCTCTTTGCAGTGTATAAATGATGTACAGTCCTCGATTTTTCATGATTATATACAGGACCTGTGCATAATGTGGTGATAGAGGGAGTAAGTAGCTAACTTAGGGTAACAAAGAGTGCTGAATAAGGGCATAGGTTAGTTCTGGCATTTTGTTTTTTGATTTATTGATTTATTTACTTATCTATCGGAAAGCTGTGTGGATATTAAATTAAAATTACGAATATTAAGTTATTGAATCAAAGTTATGGTGTGCAGGTTACCGGGGATCAAGAAGTGCATTAATTTTAATCAGTGAATTGACGCAAGTGAGAGGTGGAAGAAATCAAATAATTGATTTTAACGTGCACATTGCAGTGAAGTGCCCAAATGTAATTGCTTGCGTTGCGTTGGGTCACATTTTGTGAGCACAGAGATTCATAGTGAAAATGTGGCTTAATTATTTAAATCGTTCTGGAGTTGTTTTCTCCGCTTTCGTTTTCCTGTTTTTCTTGTTTGTTTTTTTTCTATGACTGTCCCCGTATTTGACAAGTGGAGATTTGTAACAGTTTTTGTATCCTGCGAGCGGCTTGGGTGACGGGAAATTTTGGCAAGAGGGTGAGAAAAACTGAGTGCAGCAAAGAAATGCGCGACAGGAACGGACACACTAATCAGTAGTCTGACCAGAAACACAGGATTTTGAGTACAGTGGTCGTTCCTGATTTCAATATTGCTTTTTTAAAAAAAAGGGGGGGGGTTGGCGGGGAGGGGGCTGGAGAAAAGAGAGAAAGGGGGTGGGGAGCGAGAGAGAGAAACACAGTCAGAGAATGGTTGAGAAAGAGATTGAGTTTTTCTTTTTAATAATATCTAGGTACTGCACAATACTACCAATGCTCGTAATGCAGATTATTATAGCGAAATCATATATCTTTATGAGATAAAATTTTGTGAAATACCGTTTTCACTTTGTTTTGACGAGAACTCTGTCATATTTCTGGGTCATTCGAGATTCAGGACTTAAGTGTGTCCTTAAGAACAGACAAAAATTAATACAGTATTAGAAATGACATGTCATGTCGAATAGGTTTGTTTGAATGACTCATTGCTTATTTCAAAATCGGGACTTCTATTTTAGACGTATTTCATTTTATTTTTATTCCGTCTAGGTCTTTGTCCTTTCATGACAGGTAAATCTGACTCTCCTACGTCACAATCATGTTTGTATAACAAGGCTGACAATATTTCAGCATTCACCGAAGTGTTAAATCGGCTTCAATTGTGTCATGCCTTTTTTTGTAAATGTGCCCAAGCACTGGAAGGAAATCAGCATAATATATTTCTTCCCCATCAAACCGTGTGGGTTATTTAAGAAAGAAATGTGACACATATTTGAAATGTGAGATTCAGATTGTGTTGCATGTACAGACAAATTAGTTGGCTTGTGCAATGGCTGACGCCGAGTGAACATTTCAGCCAATGGTTTGAGGTTTCCAATTTTTTTTTTTTTTAACCTCAAAGGCGATTACGCGAAATGCCATGCAGGTTTAATGAATTCAATCCCAGGAGATTAGAAATGTGGGCGACATTGTAAGGAATATTGCTGATTGTGATCAATACTTGTAGGGCAGTTCTAGGGGATTCTCGTCAGTCATGAAGAAGAACGTTTGTTTGAGACATGAGCTCTGCCATATTATAGGACAAAAAAACGTAGAGGCTAAAAACAAGAATTTTACAGGATACACACAAAACATTTGAAGAAATATGATGATAGAAACCACAGAAAAACTGTGGGGTCACAGCAGGGCTATAAGCAATGTCAAAATTAGACAAAAAGAAAAAGTTGTATGTAGCAAAGCCTCGCGTTAGAAATAATACCCAAACGATACAATGCAAAGTAAAAGAGAAGACAGAAGGCGCTTGCCGAAATATCGGCCATTTTCTGTCTTCTTTTTTAGTTTGCATTGTATCGTTTGGGTATTATTTCTAACGCGTGGCTTTTTCTGTTTGCCCAATTTTGACACAAAACATTTGGCGTGTCTCTCCTCTTTGTTCTTTGTTTAAGGTCTATTGTCAAAGGAAACAATTAGTCATACACAAATAAACTCAGGTGTGAAAAGAGAGAGCACATTAACATATTCTCCAAAAGGCTTTTGATTGTGGGACATAGTGTTTTTACATAGAAAGCTGTGGGTGAACATCGAACACAACCCAGTGTTGTCTCTATGGCTTTGTAATTGGACTACGACCTCCGCAACAACATCCTTTATAAAATGATATTTAAAAATGAATTTGACTTAAACAGGCGTATACAGTCTTTGCCCATAGCACAGAAAAAGATGCTGTTATAGAGGTATTGTTGCTTGAAACCAGCTAAACGTTATTATGCCTGCACCATTGACTTCAATGTCCTGAGGTGCAGCGATCATCATTCTGTCTCTGGTTCAGCTAGCGAGTTTATGTCTGCTTCAGTGTTTCTTTCTGAACGTCCCCTTATCCGTTACAACTTTCAAGACGGCGAAATGTTACATTTGATCACAGTTTTGCTGGAGTCTGTATGAAACATTTTACGGAACTGCGCAGTCACAGCATGACAGCAAACCTCAGTCAAGCGTAAATCTCTGTAAATTGTCCGGATCCAGTGGTTTACTCGTTTTTCTTTTACACTATAAACAGCTTATTGACTTCGGCCTGCGTTTTTGTCTGTCTTTAAGGCTGTCTGAGCAGCATTACACAGGTTTAAGACATGGCGTGACGTATCGCATTACACTTATCGTGGTCTATATCACGTATTCGCGTATCGATAACTTTTGTGGTTTTGAGCCACGGCTACCTTATCATGACTCGTGGCGAAATCTTTATCGCGTATCGATGTCATTAATAGTTTGAAATCAGGAGGAGAAATGTTTTTGCCACATGTTTGTCTGTCTGTTCGTAAGAAATCTTACTCTCAACCATCACTTTGAAACGTACCGGCATTACTGTATAATAGAAACATTTGCGATACGCCAATACGTGACATGCACGATGTTACGAAACCTTTCCTAAATTTCTCCATATTACTTGGTGATTGCAAGTCTTATAGGGCGGCCCCATATTATATGTGGTATTATGAACAATCTCATTAGTTTGGAAAGTCCACCGTGGCCCCCACAGAGAATATATTATTACGTCTCCAGCCAAAGGACAATAAAAAGAGCCAGCGCTATCGCGAAATTGCCAGAGCGTATGACATAAATAATCAAACCTAGGGAAAGAATTCGGATTGAACGACAATATTATTTTACGGCACTCACTGTCAACAGCCCAAGAAATAGCTTATTCATCAAGTGAGGCCCGAGTAAGTGCCAGGGGTTTAAACGGGCCAGCTGAATGCACGGCATGCCACAGGGATAGCAACTGACCGCCTTAGGGAGATTAGAATGTCAGGAGCATTGGCTGGTGGACATATGAAACAAAATATTAGTGCACTTGCTTGACTGGCCAGTGCTGACGTATGTGGGTCAGATGGTAGGCAAGTTATTGGTTTCTGATTGTCGTTCATTGGTTGTTGTCTCTCTCTCTCTCTCTCTTTCTGTCTCTGTGTGTGTGTGTGTGTGTGTGTGTGTGCGTGTGTGTCTATGTATCCGACTCCCAGTCTTTCCTCTCTATTTTTTCGCTCTTGGCAGTGGCCCTCTTTCTCTCTCTCTCTCCTCCTGCCCTCCCTCCTCTCTCTCTCTCCATCCCCCTCCCTCCCGCCCCCTCTCTCTCTGTGTATGTGTGAGTGTCCTACTCTGTCTTTCCTCTCTGTACTTTCGCTCTCCGGCAGTGGCCCTCTTTCTCTCTCTCTCTCCTCCTGCCCTCCCCCTCTCTCTCTCCCTCCCCTCCCCCCTCTCTCTCTCCCTCTCTCTCTCTCCCTCCTAGTGCCATCATACCTGTCCACCCTAAATTCTGTTCCATTTACACCTGTATGGACCGCGCAGGTAGAAGCAGATATACAAGAACTGTGGTCGGATTTTACTCAGCCTTCATGCCCTGAGAACCAACACTAAACCCTTTGTAAGTTTATAAATACATACATTTTCAGTACCGTCTGTTGTATTAGCGTGACTCATGTCAAATACAACCCCCACCGTCTTATCGAGCGTTTTTAGTTTAATTTACAAATAAAGTCAAACACTTTTAATATTGGGTTAACCTTTAAGGCATTTATACACTGGCTTAAGGTTAAGTTAGGGGCTACCTCAGCTCTGTCAACAGTATTTGGAAACCAGGGTAAACTGTCATGTAATCTGCGAGTAAATAGGCGGGCAGGAGCATTTGCTGTAGAGCACGAAGTCTTTAGTGTAGGGTAGGACAAATGGGAGAATGTATAGACAGAGGTGAAGTGAATGTAAGACTGTGGTAGAATGGGATACTAAGTAGACCAAATGAAACTGGCTAGGGTCAAAGCAGTGGAAATGAAAGGGTAAGTGGGAAAGCAGTTACCAGCAATCTGTAGATATTAATTAAACTGATGAGTAGAGAATTCTCAGAGTTCTGCTTGTGCTAGTATTGAAATACAAGTTGAGTGTATGAATATGGCCTGTGTTAGAACTTTTTGGGTAGTCAAGAATGAGTCAAACAAGAAATAAACAGAGAGAGAGAGAGAGAGAGAGAGAGAGAGAGAGAGAGAGAGAGAGAGAGAGAGAGAGAGAGAGAGAGAGAGAGAGAGGTGCAGACAAGCAGAGAGAAAGAGAGAATCTGTGCCCATCGACCCTTTTTCATTTTAGTTGGAGAGTATTTTACCACGGGAGGTAAATCCTGTTTGCGTGCAGGAGATAAATTACTGGAGATGGTGGGAAAAACTTACACAGTGAGCTAAAAATAAATAGATGATAATATCGACAACAAATAACGATGACAAAGGGGGTGGGGTGGAACAAAATCATGTGAGGTGAAATAGTGCTTGATTCACAGTTCAGAAGTTAGAGAAGTATCACTGATGAGCACGAAATTAAAAGTGTTGAATTACATGACGTGAACATGATGGAGCGGCATTTTGTTTTCAGCATCATGAAGTCACGTGTGATGTACACGCTCAGTACCGATTTGCACTCATTACAGACATTTCTCAGATTGCTTCAGGATCAAACATGGTAACTTCGTGTCAGCGATTGGGCACGATCTTGATCATCAGAGTTGTATCTGGGCATGATGCTGACAAAATGTTATTTCAATTCTAGAACTTTACATCGATTTCTTCAGTACATTCAAATCTGACGGACTTCTACATTGTTCTGATAGCTTTCTTATCTTAAGCTCACATTGTTGGATCAGAAGCTCTGGTGTAAATGTGTACGTTTTTTCATTTTTTCCTGAGAAGATTATCTTTGACATTTCAGTATTGGCAATGGTAATCTCACTGCAAACATGTTTCAGCAGCCTGATTAGTATATTTTTATTTCTGGTGTACACTGTCAGTTGTAGCAAACTACTGCTGATCTGGAAAGTTGAGCCAAAAAGTAATGCTGTAGTTTACTGCATATTCACTATTGATTAGATGAATTGTTAATTGTCTGTAAGTAGAACTGATTGTAATGCTCTGTGGTTTATGAGAAAAGTGACTCACTATTTTCATATAGTATAAAAAAACTACAGATCTTTTTTGGGTCCCTCGTAGGATAAGTACGAGGGCGCTTCTTCATTCCATTTTCCCGATCTTTTCATATAGCAGTGAGCTTCGAGTAGCATCCGTTGTATACTTGTCCCGTACGTGCCCAGCTCAGCAAGCATTGGAGAGGGAGTCTCACAGAGCCCGTGGTTAAAGAAGATATTTGTGTTTTTCATGGAGATGTTCCACAACCAGTGTGTTCATTGCCGGAACGTGTCGAGCTCATATTTACCTCATTTGGAATAACAGCAGTGGCCGAGTCCATGTCTTCAAGCAGTCAGGCCTGAAATAAAGTCGGCGTTGTGTAGAATCCATTTCATTTAGCACGAACATGGAAAATGAACACGCTTTTTTTAAAGGAAAAAAAAAGACAGTCTTCGGGAATGTATTGATCAACGCGGGAGGTGAACTGGCTCCTTGCATCACATATACTAATGCATTTCAACATGTACGTTTCGGGGGTTTTATTGCATCAACGCCATCAATGGTTAGGTTAAGGGGAAGTTGCAGCTTTGTACTTTGAGAGACGGGGTTCATATTGGAGGAAATTATTCTGTGAAAGATCGTGTTTATTGGTGTGCTCCATTGAGAACTTGCTCCAAAATTTCAGCTTTACAGTGACAGATCTTTGTGAATGGTTTCACTTGCCCACGGGTCTCTTGTGACAAATGTTTTTGTTATGTATATTGTTCAAAACACACGGATCCTACTGTGTTAAACTGCAAAAAGCGACTCTAGGTCTTCCAGAAACCGCATTTACAATATTGGAGGTTGAGAGCGAATGTTTATCGTAAAAGAAACCCCGTACATCATTGAAAGCATTATTTTTTTTTTTTACTTGGCAAAGAATTTCAGAACGCCAGTACACAATACTGTTATAATGAGCATTTAGAATTCATTCAGACTGTGTTACTTCCTGCCATCATACCTGGACTAATTCTGGCACTGTCACATTGATTTGCCCATTTTCGTTGTGTCTTTGGTTGTCTGGCTCGGTTCCGGTTGTTTTTGTGTTCCTCCTGTCCTATATCTCGTTGGCCCAGTGTATAAACTGGGAATTTTTGCTGCCCTGGTAGTAAAAGTTTTGTAGTCTCGCCAGCCAGTAGCCAGTACGTAATCCAGTCGCGGTGCACTAAAAGTGTCCGTTAAAGAACCAGACAATGGACAAGATTTGACTTGTGATTACGGGACGTAGCAACAAGGGGACCATTTTACATACATGCTAGACAATGTCATCTTCAAGAGAAATCAGCAGTTCTCTGTGTTCGGTTCGCCTTTGTATATCAGAGTGAACAGGGTTATTGGCAGACGGAAGCACGTTTCAGAAGGCTAAATTAGCGCGGTTGGCCATGTGAACTGACAAAAGCGTTGAAGGAACGAAAGTGAAAGTATTGATCTTTGAACAGAACGGGACAAATGCCCAGGGGAGCTGACTGTTTTCATTTTGAAATGCCAGACTTTTAAGTATTCCTCAGCTCACAACAATAATTTCTTGAAGGAAAATATAATACATGTAACAGTTTTTTTGTTTGTTTTTTGTTTGTGTGTTGATATTGTTTGCTGACACAAAAGTCAATGGCGAATTGTTTGAACTGTAAGTTTATCAAAATGTCATGTTTCTATCAGCACAAACTAAACAAACAAGTCTTCTGAACAGAATATTTGCCATTCTTGGAGGTTGTAAGAAGAGAGAAATTTTGTGTTAAATTTGATCGTTATGGACCTAAGCTGTTTTCTTAGTTTACTCTTAGAATGCTCTGCTGATAAAAACTCAAGGCCGTGAAAAATCGAACATCCCAAAACGAGAATCCTCATTGTCTGTCTTACTTAGCAGTGCTGTAGATTTTCAAAGCTGTTTATTGCGGCTTTTAATCTGGCAAGTGCGTTCAGAACTGTGATTGTGCCGACGGGTCGTTAAGCTCAAAGTCAAACTCAGTTTTCAGAACCAGAAGGAGGAAATTTTTGCCCCAACTAAAGATGGAATAGTTTTGAAAAGGCAGAAATAAGATGCTACATCAGTTTTGACGAACTGCAGTGCTGCGAAATTAGATGGCTCTTTAAAAAAAAAAATGGTTTAAAAATGTCTGTCCCTGTGAAACACTCGGAATAAAAACAGACTTCTGTGTCTTCGATCTACATATTGAAGAAAATGCTGCGCCCAAAGCTTATGCGCCATTATGGAAGCTCTTAAAGGTGCAGTCGCTGTCACAAAAATATTATTATAGTTATTATTAGAAATGCAATTTCCTTGAAAAATTTTCAAATGAGAATGCGTTCTCCCTTGAGAAAAGGACATCTCGTCGTGATGACAGGCCGGTGGAGGTGTTAATATGGAGAGAAAATATTGATTTCTTCTCTGTGCCGCTTCTAAAATAAATTTATTGTAAAACGTAAGACCTGGCTGTAGTTAATGTGTCATTTTCATGGAGAGGAGTTTTTGTCCTAAATGGAATATGTATGTGGAAGGGTAGGACAAGCGCATCTGCTTCAAACGCATTTATTATTCTGTTGTGAATGGTTATGACATTGTTGTTGTTGCAACTGCTAGCCATGATTTTGTATGGGGACTGAATTTAACATGTTGCTGCATTAAGTTGACAGTTTCAGCGTATTCAATGATAGACTGTAATAACATTTCTGAACTTGATCGACTGCAAATTGGATTAAGAGCTCGCTGAAAATAGCTATCAACAAGAAGGCGCCTTAATTCGCGAATGTAATTCGTATTGGCAACAACAGTCTCATGTGGGGAAGAGCTCCACAATGAGCGTCAGAAAATGTACAAGGACATGTTAGTAAATTTAGATGTATTATTTCCTCAGAGGAATGTACAAACATACATGTAGTTTTGCTAAGAATCCACTTTGTTTGTACAATGAAAATAGTGAGACAAGCAGGAACAGTTGTTTGAAAGTGTTATAAGAAAAAGAGATTTTGAGAGAAGACCATATGTAGCATCTGCAAGCTATCCCTTGCCCTCTCCCGTTTTCTTGTTACACTGGTGAGCATGTGTTCATTTCTTCTTGACAACCGCCAGAGTGTACTGCACTCCGTGACCTGACCTTCTTTTCTAGTGAGTAGTTTTTTTCCTCGCTCGCTTGTTGTCAGGTGTTTTGACTCGTTCAGTAAATATTAGTATGTTCCCGAACATTCGATAACACTGAGGATAAGAATGTTTACGCCAGATTTGGCCTTGAGTGATGTAACCTGATAACGTATTGATGCGTGATTGGTTAGTTTGTGCGAGGGCAAAGGTAACGTTTATTTCGGGAACTTTCTGTAGGAATGTTTATATATATAGACCTGTGTGAGTGGTTGGGGGGTGAGTAAGTGAGTTTCCTTTTGTGTGGCGTAGATATTTAGTTTCGCTGGTGTCTTCCTAGTATTTATTGTTCACTATACAGTGATTAAACTTTAGTATTATTTAATCTATCGTCGGATCTCGTGTTTATTCATTTTACAGCTGTAATAGTTTCGTTTTCTAAAGGGTTGTAGTTAGATCAACTAACTCCCCCTTACTATAACGTGCTAGAACAACCTCAGCTGTTACATATTGGGGGCTCGTCCGGGATCCGACCATATTCGAGCGGACCAGATCAAAATTACTAGATTTATTTACATAGTTTATTGTAGAATATCATCGACAAGCTATCTACAACATGTCGGAGGTTATTGGAAGACTTAGCCAGGAAGCGGACGCTATGGAGCTCACTGGGCAGGAGAGACGGGAATACCTCCGTGAAGGCCTAGAAAGAGAAAGACAGCTGGAGGCTCAACGACAGGAGAAGGAGGCTGAACGACAGGCTCGGGAGAAGGAGGCTCAACGACAGGAGAAGGAGGCTGAACGACAGGCTCGGGAGAAGGAGGCTGAACGACAGGCTCGGGAGAAGGAGATGAACCACGAGCTGGAGATGGAGAGGATCCGCCAGCAACGTGGAGGCAACGACTCAGCGCAGAAGACCGACGACCACGCCAGTTCCAAGAGACCCAAGCTACCTGCATTTCAGGACAAGAAGGACGATCTGGATAGCTGGTTGCTGCGGTTTGAGAGGTTTGCTGAGACAGCTGAATGGCCCAGATCCACCTGGACGACATCACTGTCTGCCCTGCTGACCGGGAGAGCTTTGGAGTGCTTCTGCAGACTACCGATCGACGAAGCCAAGGACTACGACAAGGTCAAGGAAGCGTTGCAGAAGAGGTACAACCTGTCAGAGGACGGATACAGACTCATGTTCAGACAAGGTAAGCCTGAAGATGGAGAAGATGTTGGAATGTTTTTGACCAGGATCAAGACCTATCTAGAAAGGTGGATAAAGCTGTCGAAGACGGAGGAGACCTACGAAGGAGTGAGAGATCTGTTCGTCAGAGAGCAATTCATGGATGCCTGCCCACCAGACCTTGCAACCCATGTGAGGGAGAGGAAACCAAAGACGCTACAGGACATCGCAGATTCAGCGGAGGCGTACCTGGTAGCGAGGAACCGGACGCTCAGCGGGAGCGCCAGACTGCAGAGCCGGCCAGTGCGACAGAGGCCCAACGGAGACAGAAGCCCACAGGTCTGCCATAGGTGCCAGAGGCCGGGACACAAGGCGACGGAGTGTCGTGCAAAGTTAAACGACAAAGGTGAGTTGAAATGTTACCTTTGTGGAAAGCCAGGCCACGTCCGGAGGATGTGTCCAGCCCAGAAGGATATGGGACGAGGCAAGCCGAACAAGGCGGCGGCGGCCGTAGTTATAGCGGCGGACGAGTCGTCAAGACAAGATGTGACGACGGCTGACACCAGCATCAACGTTCAAGCGGTAATGAAGGACGGGACGCTACAGTTAGCGGTGCCTGTTACGTGCGGAGGATGCAGTGACGGAAGGACCGTGGAGAAACTGAAGTTACCAGTGATGAAGGGCTTGATTGGAAATCGAGCGGTAGATGTCCTAAGAGATACCGGCTGTGAAGGTGTAGTGGTGCGGCGAGCACTGGTGGACGACGGACAGCTCACCGGTGGGAAGAAACTTATCGCGAGGATCGATAACTCCTTGCTAGCGGCGGAATAAGCCGTTATCGACGTGAAGACGCCTTACCTGACGGGCAAAGTGACGGCGCTGTGTCTCCCGGAGACCATCTGCGACCTAGTAGTCGGGAACGTGGACGGAGCGAAGGATCCGTACGACCCTGATACTGAGGTGATGGTAGGAGCGGTGACCACGAGGGCCCAGGAGAAGAGGAAGGACCGGTCTACGTCGCTGAAGGTGCCGAGGGCAGAACGGCACGCGGGAGTGGATAGAGAGGAACTTATCCGACTCCAAGAAGAAGACGAAGTCATTAGGAAGTTAGAGCAGAAGAAGATCCCAACTAATAGAGGCAATAAATCTGTTCATTTTGAGAAACATGGAGGAGTACTGTACCGGATCTACAAGGACCTGAGACAGGCGACGGTTATAAGGCAAGTGGTACTACCCGAGAAACTGAGGGAGTATGTACTGAGTGTAGCCCACGACTCGATCGTCGGAGGACACCTCGGCGTGAAGAAAACCAAAGACAGAGTTATGAGCAATTTTTATTGGCCTGGAATTGAAGGTGATGTCGCGAGATACTGCCGCTCATGCGACATATGCCAGAGGACGGTGAACAAAGGAGCGACCCCAAAGGTGCACCTGCAGAGTATGCCAGTAGTGGACGTACCATTTAGGCGAGTGGCCGTGGACTTAGTAGGACCTATCGACCCCCCAAGTGAAGGTGGACATCGGTATATCCTGGTGTATATAGACTACGCTACTCGTTACCCCGAAGCCACACCCTTGAAGAAGATCGACGCAGAAACGGTAGCAGAAGCCTTAGTGAACATCTACAGCCGTTTGGGTGTGCCCGAAGAGATCTTGTCAGACCAAGGGACCCAGTTTATGTCAGATGTCATGAAGGAAACGAATAGACTACTGGGAATTCGACAGTCGACCACTACAGTCTACCACCCTATGTGCAACGGGTTGGTGGAGCGATTCAACGGCACGCTGAAGAAAACATTGAGACGACTGTGCGCAGAGCAACCCAAGCAGTGGCACAGATACATCAACCCGCTGCTCTTCGCATATCGTGAAGTTCCCCAAGAGTCGACCAAGTTTGCCCCATTCGAGTTGCTGTATGGGAGAACTGTGAGAGGACCAATGCACATTTTACGACAACTATGGACCAAGGACGTAGAGGAGCCGGAAACGAAGACCAGTTACCAGTACGTCATGGAACTACGTGAGAGGCTGGAGGACACATGGAAGTTAGCGACGGAAGAACTCTCCAAGGCTCAAGGTAGACAGAAGACCTACTACGACCGGAAGGCGCGAGAGAGGAAGTTCCGCCCCGGAGATGAAGTGTTGGTGCTACTGCCGACGAACACTAACAAGCTCCTAGTCCAATGGAAGGGACCATATAAGGTAGTCTCAGTTGTCGGTGTTAACGACTATAGAGTCAAGATGGGTGCAAAAGAAAAGACCTTGCACGCCAACCTCCTCAAGAGATACATTCCAAGGACGTCAAAAGCAGCAGCAGTGGCAATGGAACCGAGACCTATTGTGACCGAGATGTGTGGGATGGACAACAGTAGGAGAGATATCACGCCTGGACATGTCAACGCCATAAAGGACGGCGGCGGTGATAGTGCTGAGACTGTACTGGCAGAGGACGACATGATGGACAAGAGTCAACCCGTGGAGTCAGCTGGCATGACAGTCATCGAGGACTGCGACCTGGAAGGCGACAACGGTGGAACGACGGAGGACCTTGCCGACCTAGGAAGCTGGGACCAGAAGAAAAGCTACAGAGATGTCCAGTATGGAACGCAACTCACGTCGGAACAACGTCAAGAACTCTGCGATGTGGTGAAGGATTACCAACACGTCTTCACCAATCTCCCTGGATGCTGTCAGTTGGGTGAACATCGCATCGACCTGACGACAGAAGTACCAGTTCGTCAACGACCATACCCGGTGCCCTACGCTATGCGCGACTCATTGAAGGAGGAGCTTACCACCATGGAACGGCTGGGCATCATTCGAAGGAGCTCATCAGCTTATGCTTCACCTGTTGTTGTCGTCAAGAAGAAGGACGGATCCAACCGAGTCTGCATCGACTACAGGAGGTTAAACAAGATCACAGTATTCGACCCTCATCCGACAGCAGCGCCATCGGAAGTGTTTCAGAGTCTATCGAGAGGAAAATTGTTCTCTCGGATTGACCTGAGCAAGGGATACTGGCAAGTGAAAGTTCGAGAGCAAGACATTCCCAAGACGGCGTTCGTCACCATGGGCGAACACTATGAATTCATTCGGATGCCTTTTGGGATGATGGACTCAGGAGCCACGCTGAACAGGATCGTAAAGCCATTGATCCGTGGAATGAACAATGTGACAGCATATGTGGACGACCTGCTGATTCATACAGAGACATTCGACGAGCATGTGAAGACTCTCAAGGACTTACTGCAGAGGATGGACCAAGCTGGATTAACTGCAAGACCATCGAAGTGTCTGATTGGAACGTCTGAAGTAGACTTTGTTGGACACTTAGTGGGAGAATGTATGATTGGCCTGTTAGAAGAGAATGTATGTAAGGTACGAGACGCACCCAGACCCACCACTAAGAAGGAAGTGAAAGCATTCTTAGGATTAGTGGGATATTACCATGAATTTATTCCTAACTTTTCAGCGATTGCATCACCATTGTCTGATTTACTTAGAAAGGGTCAGCCCAATATAGTTCAGTGGGATGAAACGCAGGAGAAAGCGTACACCTCTTTGAAGAATGTCATTATCTCCAAACCCGTGTTATGTTTGCCAGATTTTTCCAAAGAGTTTGTCTTAGCAACTGATGCATCAGATCGCGGATTAGGCGCTAGTCTTATGCAGGAACACGAGGGAAAGTTGTACCCTGTGGCATATGCTAGTCGTAAGCTATTGCCTCGTGAGACAAAATATTCGGTCTCAGAGCGAGAATGTTTAGCTATTGTTTGGGCTGTAAAAAAGTTTACTTTGTATTTGTATGGAAAGGAGTTTGTGCTCCAAACTGACCATCGGTCATTAGAGTTTTTGAACTCTGCCAAGTTTGACAGTCCAAAGTTATTACGATGGAGTTTATTTTTACAGTCTTATCGATTCAGGATTCACTACGTAAAAGGCAGAGAAAATGTCTGTGCCGATTTCCTGAGCAGGGTATTTTAAAGTAGTACACTATCAGTGAAATGCATATACTTTTGCCTACTAGATGAATTTCTAGGACGGCAGTATTGTACTGTAATTGGGGACATAGTTCATCTGTGACTGAATATTGAATTGATGGCTGATAGAGAGTCATGATGTGTTAGTCACATTTTGATTTTATGCTATGTCATATTAGTTACCAATGGAACTTGGTGTAATTTTTGGAAAATGTAACCCAAATGGGGACTGCGAGCAAGCAGTGTTTGTGTTATGTTGCAATGTTGTAACTTGTTTTGACCTAATATGATGAAGAAAGACCCTAACCAGTGGTCGGTATGTATTGGTATTTTTGGCCATTGTACGTATGAGTTATACATTTTGGAGATAACCATGTTATGTACAACAAGTTATATGCTATGATTCGTGCACGAAGCATTATGTAAACGATGGGCCATCGTTTCACCATATATGATTTGTAATAATATCATTGACCATTGTTTCACCACAGTGGTGGCGTTGTGTTATTTTGACTAGTAGGTCTACTGTTAACTATTGGTTTGTCACAATGATGGTATTGTATTAGTTATGGTATTAGTGATGCAAAGTACACTGCATTGTATTGTATTTGTGATGACATTCGGGAAGACACTGAAAGTGTTATTAATTGTAATAGAATTAGCAACTACCTTTGTGAGATTGGGAGTACTGTAAGATTATGTCAAGATATTGCAGACGCTGAATAATGTTTTGGAGTTGAAAGATATTCAACTTAAATTGGGGAGTTGTGTAGCATCTGCAAGCTATCCCTTGCCCTCTCCCGTTTTCTTGTTACACTGGTGAGCATGTGTTCATTTCTTCTTGACAACCGCCAGAGTGTACTGCACTCCGTGACCTGACCTTCTTTTCTAGTGAGTAGTTTTTTTCCTCGCTCGCTTGTTGTCAGGTGTTTTGACTCGTTCAGTAAATATTAGTATGTTCCCGAACATTCGATAACACTGTGGATAAGAATGTTTACGCCAGATTTGGCCTTGAGTGATGTAACCTGATAACGTATTGATGCGTGATTGGTTAGTTTGTGCGAGGGCAAAGGTAACGTTTATTTCGGGAACTTTCTGTAGGAATGTTTATATATATAGACCTGTGTGAGTGGTTGGGGGGTGAGTAAGTGAGTTTCCTTTTGTGTGGCGTAGATATTTAGTTTCGCTGGTGTCTTCCTAGTATTTATTGTTCACTATACAGTGATTAAACTTTAGTATTATTTAATCTATCGTCGGATCTCGTGTTTATTCATTTTACAGCTGTAATAGTTTCGTTTTCTAAAGGGTTGTAGTTAGATCAACTAACTCCCCCTTACTATAACGTGCTAGAACAACCTCAGCTGTTACACCATACACGGCTTGACACTTGGTCAGCAAAACGGCCACGGGATGCAGATTGCAGTAAACGAAGAGCTGAAGTTCATGCTCAACGTGTTGGTTCTCTGGATTGTGTCTTTCAGTTTTAAAAGTGATACATGGCATGATAGTAGCACAGTCAGTACTAACTATGGCCAACAGCCCGAAACGAAGCCGCTGGTGATAATACGGTAGACACCGGTGACATTTTTAGGCTCATGATCGCATTTGCCATGCCACTGACAGTCTTGACGGGTCTGCGAAGAGACACTGGGATGCGCCATCTGGCAAACGAATGTTTTAACAAGAATAGTGGCAGGTGAGACAAAGCAGCAAGAGAGATATCAGCTTGCGTAGGCCAACACTCAGAATCCATGTCATCAGAGTCTTTAGCGGTCTCTCCCTAGCTGCCGGTTGTTCAAACAAACCATGTAGAGAGTAATTGATTCACAGACCCTTATCTTGTCCGCATATGCAGAGCACCAGTGTGAAGAATGGAAAGGAAACTACATTATTACCAGGGTGGAAAATGCTATTCCAAAACTAATCTCGATTGCTATTTTCACAGTTACGTAATTGTGCTTATACAGAAAGTGTTATGTTTAGATAAAGCATTTAGAAAGAATGGCAGATTATAGTGATGTCTATGCCGGGTTTGTTTAATTAAATGTTTAACTCTTCAAAATAGCCTGTCATTCAGCACGTGGCTAAAAGAGAAACACTGAGCCTGCTGATATGTAAAAGAATTGTTAGAAACGATAAGTGCGAACCAGTTCTCTGACGATATAATATTTTTTTGTGTTTTTTTAAATCTGTCTAAATTGTAGCATTATTCAGGTGGTATGTTACTTAACAGGGAACCTGATTTTTAAAATGAAAATTCGGCCAGTTTAAAAGTACAGGCATGAATTGTTCAGTTTCACAGGGAACAATGCCAACAAATTTTTATAAGCGTGAACCCTACCGTGTCTTCTGGGAAAAGACTTCTGACAGTCGCGTGACGAAAGCACGTTTGAATTTAGTCACATAAATTATGAATCGCGTGTCGCTAATGATTTAAAATCGATGTGCACAGTGACTGGGTTCCTTGATCAGAAATGCTGGGTCAGGGTCGAAAGCATCCGTCGTTTTGTTTACCCTAAACCCTCTTTTGTCTATTCCGTAGGACCCCGAGGGGCGCAGCTTTCTTCTATGGAAGCTCGTATCATAGTGTGAATATACCGAGATGATATATATTCACTTTGCGGTTTCTCATGTAAAGATATGGCCAGCGTTGTGGGCCATCGGTGTAACTAATTCTCTTGTTTGTTCACGGTGGATTTATTGAATTTTATCACGTCCATTCTTTGATTTTAGTGGTTGCCCTGCAATACCGCGCTGTCTAAGGTTTCCCAGAAAGTGAAAACTCTTGCTAAATCCAAACACCAGAAATAAAACTCCATTATGCTTTTCACTGGACAAGCCAGGCGAAGCCCTACTGTAATTGTATACCGCATGCTACGGCGTCCAAAACATGTTGCTGGAACCTCAAGTCGGTCATCCGTTTTCCCGAATTCCAGACTCGTGCCCTTTATTGTCTTGGCCTATGGCGTTTTAGAAAAGCACCTCAATTTCACACGAAACCACTAAGCTTGATTGTAGCCCCAGAACTGTACTGTTTGTGACCAAACCGGATTTGTTGTCATTTTCTTGTTTTTGCCAAGAGTTGTTTGGTTTTGGAAGGCTTGATGCAGAATTGTGACATCAACCAGTGATTGATTTGTCTCCTACAATTTCAGTTTTTTATTTTCACGAAACCAAATGCCGAGAGGCTTTCATTTTCTATCATGTATTAAGTTATGAACAAGATGTACAGGTTTATAACTTACATCTCGTGCTCACAAAAGTTTCATATTAATGGATGCCAGATGCCTGCGTCAACTCCCTTAAACATACTTGTCTTGGAATTTCACAGAGTAGTAAATTCTACCATTGAAAATGCAGAGTGATAATTCTCAGCCTGTTTTGTGTAGGCCTAGATGTATTCTTCGTAACTGCTGTGTGCCAAAACTTATTACATTTCTGCTAGTGTTGTCATAGGCATTGGGCGCAGAGATAACATAAAAGAAATTCCAGAAACTCAAGTAAGTATATCTGATAGAGAGGGCATTCTCAGAGAGAGAGAGAGAGAGAGAGGGGGGGGGGGGAGAAGAGAGAGATACAACACAAAACAAATAACAAGTGATAACGACAGCAGCTCCAAGACCAAGAATATCGATAACGTTGACAAAGATCCATTAGCAAGAAGCGAGCTAGTTATTAATCGAAAGTGATCGGATTCCACTGATGAGGCATTTCTGTACGACATACAACGGCACGAAAAGCGCTATTTATTGCAATCCCCGAAGTGTATTTTTATCTGTATGGCTGGAATACTTCACGTGTCTGAAAGGCTGTGGACTGAAAGGGAGCACATGTGACTCTTTGAACCTGTTTCTGTTGGGGTCGCAGATATGAATGACTGAAAGGAAAAGTGCTGTTGCACTGAGGGAAATTCTATTGACTTCTGACCGAAATTTCAACTGGGGGTGAAACGATTACTCCAGCGTTGAACAAAACCAATGAAAAAGTAAAAAGCGTTTGAACGAAATCAGAAATGCAAAAATTCAGTCCCAATAAAGCGAAAGAGAATGCTATTAAGTAACTTTGAATAACATTCAGCGGGTGGCAGGAAATTCCCATTCAAAGAAGAGCGACACATGTTACATCACGCAGTGAATTTGGCACCGCAACTTCAGAAACTGGGAATTCAAGGAGAGCAGTGGAATTTTCAAATTCTGTCTTGTCTTTGCTTCGTATGAATTTCCCGGTAATCGCAATTCAAGTTAATTTATTTTGCTTATTGTGAAATGGTTTCCATTTCTTCTTTTCAGGCAAGATTTCCATTTTTGTACTGACAGCTATTTCTATTAATGGAATCGGTTTTGCTCAAATTTGTCAGACTAATAATTTAACAAATCAATTTCCTCAGTGAATGGCGCAAGGCCAAACAGAAATAGCTGTGCACAAATTAATGCCATCAAGCCCCATGCCAGAGCTGTTGAATCGGTTAGGTGGATGAAGTTGTTATTGCTGCTTGGTCTTTCTCCTATGCACAATGCCGGAACCTTTTCGTGACGGTTAATCGTATAGATCCTGATGTAGTGTAAGGCCATGAAATTATTGTTTGTGATCGGCTGGTCGTGATACTTGACTGTATGCTCTCGGGAATAAATATTACTTTGTCCGCACATTTATGTATTATGTTTGCGCGTGAATGTGACGGGGGGGGGGGTGTGGCTGGTGTAAAATTAAATAAAGTCCAACTAAGTATTAGCACTATCGGTCATGCAAAATATGTGATAGAATCTAATCCTAAGTCAGTTTGTTAAATAGCTAAAAGTGCCAGGTAGTATAATGCTATTGAACCTTACAAAAATAACTGTTGCCTGCTCTCAGTATTCTTAGTGGACGCAATACATTGCAAATTTTGTAATTACAGATATTTACCCTCGCTTTTTGCATGAAAAACTGGGTTTCCTTGATTAAGGGAAACTGGCCATGCAGTTGATACATGAAAGAGGCAATACCGCCTCCCCACCCCTTACCTTACACAATCCCTCGATTTCTGCCCGAGTTTGGTTAACCCCTGCATTCTGAAGCCAGATATTTGGTGTTAAACTATGGCTTATAATTGTGACTTTTCCTTGCTCCTATTGTAAGAGTCAACGTTTGGCTTCTGACATTATTTGAGCTGACGCACGTATTGCATTAAACTCAGCAAAGCGATTGTTTGTGAGTGAATCTACACCGTACAGAAGACAAACAACAAAGGAATTTTCACCATGCACAAAGTAAAGTAAGCAGACAAACAAATTAGGCAAGAAATTGGAGAAAATAAATACTTTTTCCCCTGTGCCCCCCCCCCCTTCACCCCTCCCTTCAGCCCCCCCCCTTCACCCCTCCCCACCCCTACCCCTATCTTCCGACTTCCTCGCAGTTATACACTTTCATTTACGGTAATTTAACTTTCAGATGTGTAGCATAGCCGAGACACTAGACATAATATTGACAATAAGAGTACTCGCTTGGGATTTCAGTCAGCTGTTTTCGTTAAGTAATGCTTCCCTCACCTATTAGTATTAACATTTTTCACGAGCGAGTGTAAAGAGGTTGGAGTAGGAGTGGTGGCTTTGGATTCCTCCTCCTCCCCCCCCCCCCCCCCCCCAAACAACAACAACAAAACATGCCAAGTTGTACTTCATAAGTTTTCCAACAGTAGCTTATTTAGTATGAATATTAATGACCAATCTTTTGATCTCTGACCTGGCATAATTTATTCCTCAGTAACTGTGTATGAAAAGCTATTATTATCAGCTGACATGATCTCTCGTTCGTAATAAAGAGTCAGTACGTTAGGCAAGCTTGATAGTGAAGCATGCTACCATGTCAAGCGGCCAGTTTTGTTTATAGGGCAAATGTGAATTATGATGAACCTTATCGTTATGTTAAAATACGATCACACAAAGACTTCTTTGTCACATCTCATGAACACGGTGCAGTTGGGTAACACTGATAGAGCCAAATCGCATATGCCCCGGGTCACTCGATCAGTAAATGAACCGCTTCAGAGACAAATAGATCGTGATGTTGTAACCAGCTGAGAGCCTGGCTCTTTCATCTTGCAGCTCCAAATCCTAAAAAAGATAAACGAAAGGCTCAAGTGTATTGTTTGTGTGCATTGGGGAATTCAAAAATACCTCAAAGAAACACGTGAAACAAAACGGCTTATGTAAAAATCCTCCACAATTGCTAGGACACATTGTGGGATCGCAAGGGTCAACATGGCACTTCAGGGTTAGGATATTATGAAATGCGCCTTAGGATTTGCCAGTAAGATACACAAATTCGTTCTATTCTTTTCATTGGAATGTGAAGTCCTCGCCGACAAAACTTCAACGGGGTGCATTTTTGTTCTTTCCCATTTGTGGCACAGCCTCAGGTCCGAAACTCAAATGTCGATCTTCTTATACCTGCAATATAAAAGACAAGCAGAGAAGCCCAGCTGCTGCCCCAGGACTTCCAAAAATGTTTTCCCGATAGTTTATTCATATTATTCCATACAACAAGAAACAAAAAAAAATAAAAAATTAAACATTAAATTTACGCGCGGACACACACACACACACAAAACGAAAAATATCGAAACAGGTTTCGAAATCTGGACACATCTCAATAATAGATCTTGTTCTTCTTCTCTAGTTTTGTTACACGACTCGTGGCGATTAAAATCTATGATTCGACGCCTCACCGCCGCTTGGGTGAAAATATTTTTAAAAGTGCATTTTGTACCAAAAAAAAAAACGCTTTCGTTAAGATACATTTCTGGGTGGGGGTGGGGGGGGGGGGTGGTCATGTCGAACCTTTAGTAATTTGAAATGTTAATGTCAATTTTGAATGCCGTAAGGCCTGCTGATACCGAGATAACGCGTTACTTTTCTGTTCCAGGTCCTCAAGTATATAAATATTTACAAATGTTTGCATGAGCGGAAAACTCAGATCTAAGCATTATCTACGAACATAGTACATGTACCGAGATAACGCGTTACCAAACAGAAACCAGAAGAAATCTGAATGAATTCGAGTCATCTGCGACCAAATTGTTTCCGAAAGTGACAGTATGGACGACGTAGCACATGACAGTGTATCGTCCTGTTTTCATTAGTTTCTTATCTACGATGTGCTACACGTGAGAGATAAGGAAATATTAGGCTGTCATTACTAATTCAGGAATATAAGATAAGCACAACGCAGTTTCTTTTCTTGTTTTGTGCCCGTTCTTCTGTCTCTGTCTACTGACACACGTTTTTGGTGTGTAGTCTGTCTATCCGCCCCATGGCACAACCATTTGTGTGATATTCTGGATGTGTGTGCATTCGCACGATTGTGAACTTCTTTAATATTGAAAAAATAAATTCTTTTATGTATTGCCTGTGCTGCCTTTCCACTCTATACCCACTCTTTTTCTTTGCGTCTTTGTACTGTCTTAAGCCCGTTTTCCTCTCCGTTTTTAACCGATTGCACAAAGAAGATGACATTGACGAGTCGACGTGTAATTAAAATTTTATGATACTAATATTCTCTCTCCTTGATCCTCCTTTCCCACCGGTACTGATATGAAATATACTCCTATCCCCGTTCTCCTCCGTACCCCACCCTGCCCATACCTTAACCCGTGATTACCTGATATTGAAATACAAACAAATCATATTGATTAACGAGGAACAATGCCCGTGTTTAATATATCGATTTCTTACTGAAACAGTTAATGGAGCCCTGACATGAGTTCAGGGTCGCTCATGTTTGCACCGAATTAGAATGGTGGTCATGTGACACATTTTCTTCCGTTCTCAAGCAACAAAGAATCAGAATTAGAGCATCACGAACGATTCCGGGCTGTTATTGTTATTGTTGTTCTTGAAAATTTAGCCTCGCCCCACATCAAAATATTTATAGAATCGATGGCGAGTGTGTTTATGGAGCATGAGCGTTTTGTCTTTTCTCGACATGAACTTTTTTCAGTTGGCCTCAGGGTTTGTATTGATGAAGTGAATGAGATTATTCTGTGGAATAAATGGTAGGGGATCTGCATCCTTGGCTGCGTTTTATTCACCATGTGAAAGTTACAGTGCGGAATTTCTCTTTACGGTGCACCCAGAGGTTACTCGGTGGATTGAAATGTTTATACTGTGTGTTTCTTAGGTGAATTCAATGCATGATGGCCAGTTGCAACTTCGTTGTTGCGTTTGTTAACTTATACATAATACCGATTTCATTCTTGCTGGACTGGTCTGCAGTGAAAGAGTAGACGTTTTTAGATTTGCGTTGTTTGTTTCTTTTTTTTTTTATATGAATGATGAAGAAAGGCAAGTCCTTGCCTGGGACCAAATAAAGGTGGGCTGGCGAGGCGATCTCCGCTAATTCTTTCATTGTCGTAGGTCACAGGGAAATGAACTTGTCAAGATTGACTTGAGTTCATCTCAAGCTAGGAGTTGGTGAAGAAAACTGTTCAATTTATAATTGCTTATTTCTTTTTGAAGCATTTTAATTATCTCGGTGAATGTATGATTGCTGTTAAGTGTTTTAGCTGCCAAGCCATTAGCCTGCGACATATTGCTCTTCAATGCAAGTTCCGCACGCATAAGCATCGTTTGAGAGAGAACCAGAATTGATGATGGATCGTAGAGTAGTTGTTTATAAATCAGAAACTGTCCCAAATGATGAAATGTTTTGGTAGGGACTGTTTTGTCCGTTTGAATTTTATTGTTTTATATAATATTTTGATGCCATTAAGTTTTTCTTTCTTGAATGAGTCAGGTAGTGTAGGATGGAGAATAGTTTGTTGAGAATCATGCTGAGAAACTCTGCTGTAAATCTAGTCTAGGTGTTCATAATGAGCCATTATTTTGGTAATTTGACAGACAAAATATGGGCGTTGTGTAAAATCGTGTATAGCGCGGCGTATTGGTGCAGGTGCGCGTGAGTTTATGCGTGTGAGTGTATGTGTACATGTGCGTGTGTGGGCTAGCATGTGAGTGTTGATGTGTTTGTCATGGCTCATATCTCCAGTTTATTGATTGGCGCTGAAATTAAAGGGCTGCAGAGAAACCACGCCGCTGATGAGAGAAAACGAGCAACCAGCGCTGTCGGTTGACAGTAAAGAGGCCTCTGGATACAAGGATAGCATAGAGGAGGAATTATTTAGATTCTCTGTACATCTAGAGGTTGTGTCTGTGTCAACTCTGCATAGACTAGACTAGTTGAAAAAGTCCTACCGTACAAATACCATGCATGGGATTGCATGCATCAGAAAATACGTTTTTGCACACTGGATGTGACAGATTCTGTGATTGTGATAGAAATGTGGTAAATTTATGGTTTATAAATTTAAACGTTCAAGATTGTGGATGCCTTAGTTTTGTCCGAGATATTCGAGGCGAAAAACATTTGACAATAGACTGCACAGGTACGAATAAAGCTTGGCGGGTGGTTCTACAGCTGATTACACTGTATGAGTGCAGGTGCTACCACATTATAGGCTCTATTTTCGTGTAATGTTATTGGTAGCAGCGACAAGTGATATGGTAGTTCATTGAGGCATGGCACATTCCATTTCTTTTCTGTTATGTTAGGTTGTTTTTTCAGGAAATTCACGATAAGGTATGTTGCGCATATCGGCATATACAGAAAGTAGTATTTGCAAACAAAAAAATTTGATATATATCTGCAGTATTGTATCTACAAACACTAGAAATCGATAGACATGCGGCTTTGGGAATAATGATCTGAAGTGTCTTTCTCCTCGCCAACTCGAAAACGCCCACACATACATACAGACATACATACACAGGAATGCACACACACATTTATTTTCCCAAACTGCAGAATTGAAAAGGTTGGGTGAAGTGTAAAGTTTCCATTATGCAAGAAAAAAAATCTTTCAAAACCCTTTTCTGACGCGCGCGAACATAGTTCCTGGTCCCAGAAATACATTGCAGCCACCTGTCAAACTTGGGCTTAGCTTTATAGCTTTTAATATATGCAGAGAAATTTATTCGCAAGTTGGATCATGCTTTTCAGTTATCGACAGTCTTGTTTTCCTCTACACTTCCACTACTCGTGTATAGTCTTTAGATGTGAAAAAAAAAAAAACCAGGGTACGTCTTTATGAATCATTTGACGCGTCTGTTTACGGAAATGCACTCAAGTTGCTGCTTTCGTTTTCTTTGTAACTCCAGAGCGAGTAATTTCTTTGAGGCATACAGCATGTTAGTGATGTTAGAATTGTGGAACTGCGTGGGAGAAATCGATGTTGCCCAGTTTGAATATAATAAAGCCCACCCTCAAGGTCTGTGCTACCCGAAATAGTTTCATTGTTAAAATCCTTTCTGAGAGAATAATTCTGTGCTTCACTTGTGAAAAGTGGCAATTCTGGCGTTGTCTCCACAATTTTCAAGAACCATCGGGCTTCCCTCCGTCTGCCTTTTCATGTGAGGTTCTTCTCTTCCCAGTTCCTCTCCCACTTTCTCACATTTGGGTAGATTAAAAGTCGTTGCGAAAATATTAATCGAGACGGTCTTATTTCGACAGATTTATTTCCAGCGTATGCAGTTTTCATTTTCCTTTGTGTCGTTGTTCTATTTTCCTAGATGTGTTTAGGGTAAATTAAGCTAGCCTTTTTGAGAAGGACGCCAGAAGCAGCTTGTGTTTTCCCGATACTTATTTTGATCCGGGTTTAATATTATTTCATATACTCACATTTTACGTGAGCGTGGGCTTAAATTTCCCCGTGGCTGTTTATTGTTCCTGTTCCATGATTCCTATATAAGTAGGGGCAACGTCTCTTGGGGATCACACAGGCTTCTGTGCCTTACCATCTTGTCATCTCGATTTTAGAGATGCTATTCTAATGGATAATTCGATTTGGCTTTGAAGTCTTTCTCATAGTTTCTAGATTTATAAATATAGTTTGAAATTTAAAGTAAAAAGGGTATGAAGGAAAGGTGCGAATGGGAGAGCTAATATGTCAAGGTGAAATGTTTTAATCTTCATTTCCGTGGCAGCTTTCAGCGGAAATAACACGAGGCATTTTGGGATACTATGTTCTCCAGGCTTTGTGTTGCTTCTCACACTTAAAAAAACATTTGTCTTCATGGTTTGTCATTAAAACGTGATATATCTTTGTGTGTTTGTAACAGTATCTGACGTAATTCAAGCTCTGCCTTTGTTTGGCCAAGTTGTCTGGCAGTTATTTCTAATTGTTTATCATAAAAGTGTTGGAAATAATCTAAAAAGTAATATAAGTCATGTCTTCTCTGAATACGGTATACAGTTTACAGTGCAGGTGACTGGTAATGCAAGCTATTCACCAAGTGTGTTTAATACTGGTAGGGTGTTACGATAGAGGTTAGTAATACTGATCTTTTTGTTCAGCCGTGGGTATGAACGTGGGCGTATGTATGCGCGTCTTTATGTCTGTAATCTTTATTTGTCTGCCAGGCTTTACTTTGTTGTGTTAATGCAGTGTTTGTGAGAACAGTAGGGGTGAGTCACACACACAATGTGGTACAAAAATTGAATTTGTCTTCTTAACTCGGCATAGGTAATGGCGCAGTGTGTGTGGGAGGGGAGGAGAGAGAGAAAGAGAGAGAGAGAGAGACAGAGACAGAGACAGACAGAGACAGACAGACAGACAGACAGACAGAGAGAGAGAGAGAGAGAATTTGTAGATATGTGTGTATTTTATTCTAAGCAGTTGATTTCCATAGTTTCTGTCGTGGACAGGTCTCTGAGTTCAAGCATAGGGGATAAAACGCCGTCATAAACCGACAGTGCGCTTAATTTACTTGCCTGGGTCAAGTGGGTATGGAAATAACGGCGTGTCCTTGTGTAAAGATTTACTCCAGCACGGCTTGATTGAATTGATAGAAATAGAAGGATGGATAAATGCATGATGAACTTTTTTTTATTGTCCGCCAAGCGTTACAGAGAAAAACTGGCTATCGTTCAGGTCTGATTGTATCGCTTAAAAGTGAATTCAGCACGCGTTCAAACAGCGCACAAAAAAACAATATGATTGTGTTAACCATTTGAATGTTATTTTCCCAAGGTGATATACGGTGCGTCTTAGTGTGACAGTCTAGAAAGTGTTTTCGAACTTTCGGCTTTTGGAACATTTTGGATAATCCGGTGTGACTTGGTGGGTTTAGGACTTATGAACAAATACTGGAATCTCGGGCTGGGCTGAACTTTTCCAGAGCAGCCTCTTTTGGCTTTCTTTCGGAGGCCACAGACATGGTAACATCTCATGCTAGACATTGTCAAGCACATCCATGCAGATGGGAGCTTTTGATTTAATGCCGCGTAAAACGGCCGCTGTGTATCGCAGTTCAGAAACTGTGGTGAATAACTCTTCCAACCCCAGCTCGCAGAGATCTTCCCGGTCATCCAACTGTCCGGATCATGGCGGATCTCAGAATGGATTAACCCCGCGTCATCGGCGTTCCCTCTCGGGAAACTCGCTACATCGACGAAATGGGCTGAACCTGCGTAGACACAGGTTATCCTTGTCAGGACAGACTCTGGGTCTTCCTCAGGACAGAATCTTTCTATCGGGCGATATGCTTGATCATCAAGACGACCTGGACTTTGGTAAAGAGAAATTGTTTCATTCCGGGGAAATTGTGGGCGATCGCTACATTCACAGATACGGCTCTTTTCGAAACGGCGATGGAGATTTCCTGCATCCAGGTGGTCAGCTGTTGCATAGCAAGTCTGGAGGGTTAGACCCTTCAGAAGAGGAGCTTACACTGTCCAATGTGTTTCAGGTAAGAGCATTAAATCGCACAGATTTCAGTGAAAGATGCCGAAAAAGTGATAAGAAACACGTACCTTAGATACAGAGACATTCAGAGAGGAGCGGTAATATGAAGTTGCTGCGCTAGCTCTTCCTTCACCCTCCCTTCCAAATATGCGATCTCAGCACAACAACAAAGATATATGTACAAAAAGAATATAAACAACCATAATGGCATTAATCCACCTCCTTCCCCAAAAGCACACACGAACCCATCTGCAGTAATGACTTTTTTTTCCTATCTTAATGACTATCAATAATCAAATCTACCCTGTCAATGATTTGTGTACCCTCAGACATCTTTTTCTCATGCAATTTGGGAAAGGAACAGCACGTCATTATCATTGACATCATGCGATCATCATTTGCAGCAGCACCAGCAGTACCACCACCACCATCAACAACAAACAGCAAAGATATTAAGAATATAAATAATAACGAAAGCAGGAACACATAACACCGGCCTTAGAAACTACCACAATCAAGTCATACAGCACAATGACCTGCAGAATTTCTATCGTCGTATGTAGACCTGTTTGTTCTGTGGAGTGGTCTCATTCATTGTAAAGTTTTTTTTTTTAATCGCTCGCTAGGCATTCAATCCAGATTTTGAACCTTGGCGACCATATTTTATTTCGTTCCCCCCTCCCAACCCTCTCCCTTTTTATCAAAAGAAAGATTCGCATTGAAAATTTCAAATACAGCAGTTTTGTCTCAAGTGTCACCTTAAAAACATTAAGCAGTTTTTCGTCCCATCTAACGAAACAAAATAGCCGCGACGAACGAACGAATGTCTCAGTCCTTACGTTCAAATAACTTTAATCACATTAGAAGCTCCTTCTGTATATTGTGGGAATTGATTTTATTCCTTAGGGGCTATGTAATGTTTTCCCACAGGGGCCCATGAGAGAAAGATGAAAAAAGAAAATAAGCCCGCCAGCTTTTACATGAATGTCTTCGTTTTTGTTGAAGGCAAACTACTCAAGTTTAGCGCGCGCGCTTTTAAAGACAAACTGTGGCCATGAATTCTTTTATTCATTTGGACAAGCACAATTGACTTTATGTGAAAGCATCCTTCCTTCCTTCCTTCAGTTTTGTGGGTCATAAAAACAATGAATGGGATCTGAAAATAGCCACACATTCAGTCTCCAGATATCAGCTCTGAAACTGGGTTAAGGTCTGTCCTGACATAATGTGCTGGGATATTCAAGGACCGGCGCATTTTGCATTTCTGATTATCCGTCACAGCTGTGACAAGACTTACATTAAACCATGTTAATGTGACTGGAGAAATACTGTATTCTAGTTTCACAGTATTTATATTTAAAAAAGATTATTATTCTGGCCACCTGGCCATTCTATCCCTAAACCTGTTTTGGCCAGGTACTTGAATCAAAACCTGACAACACGTTCTTTGTTGGAATTACATTTCAGTACAAAAAGGATTTGGATCAACAGTTTACACACATAATTATAAAGTAATCGTAATCCCACCCTGATGTGAAGTCTAAAAATAGTCAGCAGACAGAATACCAGTGTCAGTATGAGTGGCAGCCTGGCCAAAGACACCATCACTGACGTAAGCACTGCGGGAAATCTGAATTGGTAACGAATTAGCTGCTGATTCGATGGGAATGATTATGCCCAAAACTAAAAAAAAGCGTAGATGTACCTGATACCCTGATCTACTGACTTTTTCATGATCGTCAAGCGGCCTATTTTGAGTATGGATGCTGCTGTTACATGTACGTGGATAATGAACTTATTTGATATGTGGCTGGACAGTCTGAAATAGTTTAATGATGACGAATGTCTTCTGTTGTGCTTGTCTGTTTGCTTGTTTGTTTGTTTGTCAATCAGTTATATGTTTTTTTGTTTTTTTTTAGTATTGCGAGTTGTCGTTGTAGGTATTAATTTTGTTTGTCTATCTCGTTACACTTTTCTTTTCTCACCAGCTTTATTACTATAATATTCGGTGTTTATGTCTTCTCTCCCCCGCCCCCTCCCCCCTCTGTCTCTCTCTCTCTCGCTCGCTCCATCTTTCTTCCCCCCCCCCTCTCTCGCTGTCACCCCCTTTCTCTTTCTTTCTTTCTTTCTTTCCCCCTCTCTCTCTCCCCTCTCTTTCTCAATCTCCCCCCCCCCTCTCGCTGTCACCCCCTTTCTCTTTCTTTCTTTCTTTCTTTCCCCCTCTCTCTCTCCCCTCTCTTTCTCAATCTCCCCCCCCCCCTCGCTGTCACCCCCTTTCTCTTTCTTTCTTTCTTTCTTTCCCCCTCTCTCTCTCCCCTCTCTTTCTCAATCTCCCCCCCCCCCCCTCGCTGTCACCCCCTTTCTCTTTCTTTCTTTCTTTCTTTCCCCCTCTCTCTCTCTCCCCTCTCTTTCTCAATCTCCCCCCCCCTCGCTGTCACCCCCTTTCTCTTTCTTTCTTTCTTTCTTTCCCCCTCTCTCTCTCCCCTCTCTTTCTCAATCTCCCCCCCCCCCTCTCGCTGTCACCCCCTTTCTCTTTCTTTCTTTCTTTCTTTCCCCCTCTCTCTCTCCCCTCTCTTTCTCAATCTCCCCCCCCCCCTCTCGCTGTCACCCCCTTTCTCTTTCTTTCTTTCCCCCCCCTCTCTCTCCCCTCTCTTTCTCAATCTCCCCCCCCCCAACCCGCCCTTTTCTTTTCACTCGAAGTAACGTCAATGAGACTTTCATCGGAAAGGAGGAAGTAAAGAAAAAGAGGAAGGGTCGGGGAAGGAGGAGGCAATCTGACATTAAGATTTGGGATAATATTTGAAGTAAAACCCGGAAGATGATTATTGTTGTCTCTCGTGTGTCAGGGTACGTGCATTCCACTGTCATTCCCGCCCCTAAACTTTGTTGCATGAGAGCATAAAGGGCATGATTGTGTATTTCTACTCCGTTCACCCAAGGTTGCCAGTATTATGTTATCTGTCAGGTGTTTCACAACCCCAATGGGATTTTATCTCATTAAGCCCTATTTATTGAGCCATTATACCCAGGCCTAATTTTCAACGACCGCCGGTCTAGTCCCTGAGCAGGGGGTGCACATGTTTGCAATCCAGAGTCTTCTGGGGCCAAAAAAAAATAAAAATACAAACCAAACATTTAGACTGCATGTTCAGAAATTTTGATTAATTTAATGGGTCCGTAAAGAAAGCTGGTGCTTTTCTTTCGTTTTCAGGGAATGATTCTTTTTATTCCCTTTTGCTCTTCTGTCTTCTCAGGGGATGTGATGTTTACCTCAGCGAGTGGGTCAGCGTGATTCTTCGGCCACAAGGTCGCCCAGCATTAAGCGAAACTGGGAAAGCTTCCCAGTTTCAATGTTGAAATGGGGATACTTTTTTTTTTAATTTTTAATTATCTTTCTTACTTTGGAACTCTTGTAGAATTTGCCTGTCCTGCAAACTGCTGTTAAGAGCCACGCAGAAAAAAAAACAACATTTCTTTTAAGCGCTTACTTAAATAGGTGTGCGGAGCAAAAACATGTCACAGATAACGAAAATACATGTTTCACCACCTTATTTCAATTACTTATTGAGATTAAACGAGTTGTAGTAAAATTCACTTACAAAACGAGTGTAACATTTTCTTTAATATGCGTGTTGTTGAGGGACCGTAGAAGCTGAATAGAGAAAATTCTGAATTGTGTTCACTGTTCGGCTAGAGTTTATAATATAAAGTACCACGCGCCCCTAACAAGAACTTTTCTTTAATATCAGATATACTCTCTGGTTGTTCATCTTTCGAGTTCTTTGAAATCCAGCCAAAAGTGTTGGTATTTAAAATTTGTTCACCCGATTCTACCAGTTTCCGGGAGCGGGGATTTTTTTTTTTTTTTCGTACGAGCTTTAGCAAATTCAGGAGCGGGGCAGCAACACACCTCCCATACACAGGACAGCTCCAACATAATATCCCAGGGATTTTCGGTGACGTTCAGAGTCATATCAGGCACGGCCCACAGATTGCGGCACCCATGGCAGTATTCGATAGGACGAGAAATATCTTAGCCGATGACCTGTGTTAAGGGGTGTGTTGCTGCCCCGCTCCTGAATTTGCTAAAACTCGTACGGGAAAAAAAAAATCACGCGCTTCCCGGGAGAGGGAAGTTGTAAAGTAAATGTTTCAGTACTTTGATAAAGTTCTCGAATCTTCCACAACGTCACTTCCAGTGTCCACTCGCAGGCTGGGCTGTACTGGTCAATCAATCTTTGGTCCACTGAACTGATTTACCTTTCCACCCAACTCTTCCAAATCCTTGGTCAGATATTATTACGCCTCGGGTAGCCAACGAAAGCGAACACACATGGGCAAGCAAACTGTCGCACACTCAAACTACAGCGGAGTCTTCATCTGCCTCTGTCGCTGATGGCCACACCCTAAACTTATTATCCTGTCGCCTTACACAATTCAGTCCCTTATCGACCCAGAGATATCCCCACGTTTATAAATTTTCCTTGCGTCACGTTCGTCTCCACCTTGTGAACAGAGAGCAGAGGAAAGCTGGCTTAACTGGTCTTTAGTGGGAATTAGTAGATTTTGCTGAAAAAAGGGGGCAGGGGAAAGAAGGAGAGAGAAAAGGCGAGAGAAGGAGTGAAAATGGAGATGGAGAAAGAAGGGAAAGAGAAACAGAGAGAGAGAACGCAAAAAAGAAAGGCACAGACGGAGAGAGAAATAATAGGGAGAAATAGGGAAAACGAGAAAGAGAAACAGAATTAGAGAGAGAGAGAGAGTGGAATGGGAAGAAAGAAAGGCAGACAGACATACAGTCGGAAAGAGAGAGAAAGATAAAAAAAAATAGAGACAGGGAGAAGGAGATTAGGAAGGTAATTTTGTGACATCAGATGAAATAAACGAATTAATTATTGCACGGCTGAACTGGGCAACATTATCACCAGCCAAGACAGCGTCAGCAACGTGTTGATTTGAGGGTCATTACACTGTATAATGTACATCATCATCGTATTGTCTTCCTGGCAGGTCTTGGTAAGGCGAGATTGTCTGACATTTTGCGCTCGAGCATGGAACATTTCTCATTCAGGGCGTTACTGTTGACGTAGTAAACAGCTTCAAGTACTACACCGGCCTCCACCTGCAGCCATGGAGCAACAAAACATTGTATGCATTATGCCGATATCAAATTACACTAATACAGTGTTCTGCCGTTGCAAGATAGCACAGTATTGAGAACTGCCAGTCCTACATCGACGTCAACACGGGATTAATTAAGTAGAGCAACAGTACTAAACTTTGGCTGGATACTCTAATTCCCCGCCGCCGTAATCCTGTGAACTGGGGCATCTTGGAAAGTGGTACGCCAAAGTTTGGGCCCAGAACCACAAAATCTGAATAGTAACTCAGAGTTTAAAGTTACAAAACAGCCTCCAAATGTCTTCGGTTACGGTTACATTTCCCCGCAGCAGCGTTTTAGTACGCGATCGTTCGTTTTTTAGTGCATGTGTTTATTTTTTGGAGAAGGATGGCGGTCCTAATCTCCACGTCAGGGTTTATTTTCATTTTATTGTCAACGTCCATTACACATTGGGCAACTTTTTTTTTTTCCCGGAGACAATGTTGACACGATAATGTAGGAAGGGCTGATCGATTTTCCGCGAAATCTCAGTGTCTGTTGCCTGCTGAGTTCACTTTCCATTGGCTGTGAAGAAGCCATTTCACAGACAGAATAGATGCAAAGACATTGCACAGTGGAAATCTCGTGGCTTTCATTTTCCAAGTCCATGTCTCAGAATAGATTGGAAAACGAGAACTGTCGTCTCCCTTAGATACACATTTTGAAAGCGTTCATTAAAGTACCTGTGTGGATGTTTAGCGTTATGCATTGAATCGTTATGTGTACGTGTTTGGGTTTGTTACCTGTCTTTTTTGCCCACCACTTTCTCTCGCTCCCGCTCTCTCCTTCTCTCACTCACTCACTCTATGTGTGTGTGTGTATATGTTTGTCTGTCTGTCATTCTCTCTTTCAGTCTCCCGTTTGTTCATCTTGCTGTCTGTTGTTTATCTGTCTCTTTCTCTCTCTCTGTTCTTCAGTCTGTCAGTATGTTGTCTGTCTGTCTTTCTTTCTCTCCTTCAGTCTTCTGTTTGTTTGTCTTGCTGTCTGTTATTTGTTTATCTGCCTCTTTTTCTCTCTACCCTTCAGTCTGTCAGTATGTTTGTTTGTTTGTCTTACTCTCTGTCTCTTTCTCCCCCCCCCCCTCCTCGCGCGCTCCGCATGCCTCTTTCTCTATGCGACATTGCGTTTGCATTGCGCCCCCTTATACGGCATACCTCTGAAAATACACCTTTGACAGCAGCTTGCTATTCCCCGGATCTCTCTTATTCCCGCCGTCTTAATCACACATTCTCTCACTCACGCACACACACATACAAACACACTCGATCTCCCGCCACATTTCTCCCTCCCCTCTCACATCCCCCAGTCCACTTCACCTCCAATTTCGTCTGGACTCTGTCTCCAGTTTTCAAATCCCTCAGCTATTCCCGGGGACGGTCGCAACAGGGAATATCGCTCTTGTCGCCCTACGGTGGTGGCGAATTTCGTAGAGTCCCGGTCACTTTATTGATCTTCAGGACTTGGGTCGGAGACAGAAAAGACAATAGCTAGTTCTCGTCTTCTATTGTGACGTGTACTACAGGTGTTTCCTTCATTAAGAGGGCGCTTTTCCTATCTTTCATCTGAAATCCGGGTGCTTTTGTATTGGTGTGCTCATGAGTGATGCGCGCTATAACAACAACACTGCCTTTGAGGTAAGCGATTTCTTTGGTTTACGTTGCTGGGTATTGATTCATAAAGCTATTGGCTTACTGTTTTGTCATTATGCTAAAATGCCATGGTGTACCCTCATGGGACGGTGTTCCTGTTAATATTACGCTCTATTAATCTACACTCCCCACTTCTCCAGGTGAATGGTTGGTGGGCTACCATGGAAAGCTTCTCTTCCGTCCTGTCTTTCTGTTATATTCTGTCTATTCCCTTGCTTCTTCCTAGTACAATCAAATTATGCCATTATCATGTGGACGTGCCTTTTCCAAACTCAAACCCAAATCTCACTCACTCCCTTTCCCTTTCCCAAACGGCTGATGTTAGGGGCGCGTAGTATTTTGCATTATAAGCCATGGCTGAACAGTGAACACAGTTCAGTATTTTCTCTATTTGGCGTTGTAATCAGACTACGCTCCCCTAACACCATTCTTTCCGGACACGTACATGCTCCCACATCCGTGTTGTTTTCCTTCAATCGTTGTTGTGCAACAGTTAATGCAGCTCAGATATGCGCTTTATGGCCGCTCACTGACTCACACCTAACATTGGTTTGCATCTGGCGACAGTTTGCACTGCTTTTAAGTTACTCACCAACGACCAAGTGAGAGGCACACAGGCCGGCGATCATTGATTGAAATACGATCATTTTTTTTTCGACATTAATGGAGCAATATGTTACTTGTCATTTTGAGGTGATATTCAATGCTGTGCTATAATTATTATAATTATAGTATTTGGTCAAATGAAAACACAGCGTTTCTGTGTGTGTATGTACACGTGTGTGTGTGTGCGCGTGCGAGCAATGCACCTGCTCAGCGCACCAGCACACCAGCCCCCACTGAACTAGCTTTGCCGGTCACTAGATCTATTTATTCATCTATAGTTTTACAGTATTTCCAAATGTCTTCGGTCACAATTTCAGCAACCTTCAATGTCTGGCCGTTGTTTTCAGTACATAATTCTGTTTATTCTGGTTGGGCAGGATGGTCGTCATTGTCTCTGTCTCTAACTCCGTTCTCCTTTGGTTGTCAACTTAACATGTTGAAAACAAACAAGAACAAACACAACAACAACAGCAACAACGAAGAAGATTTCTTTTCAGAAATGAGGACACGGCAGCCATGGTGGTAGAGATGTTCTGTCTCCCTGTTTTCCTCTTTAAATTTCGTCCACTTTTCCACCTCCACCAATAAACCAGATTAGTTTCGTTAAATTCATATATTTATGTTTCCTCTCTAACTCTCGTTTAGTTGTATCTACTGCAGGTATATTTCGTCTTTTAACCGCCCACTCCCAATGTTCAGCCTCTGAATCTGGATAGTAAAATTGGATTTTGAGTTTAAGTTCAACGGCGCGTCGGCACGAAAACGGGCACTTTGTGGCTTTCACGTTTTTTCTTGCTTTCTTTTTTTTTTTTTGTAGCTTGGTTTTCAGAGCTTGACAGTGTAAAAATATAACCGGGGAAAAGGCCGGTGAAAAATTGTTTTTATCTGTCAAGTTCTCAAAATGTGTTTCGTGTAGATCTAGAATGAATTTTGTAAGTATGTTTAAAATCTTTTAAATCAATTTGTAGATTTCAGCCTCCCTCAGATGGCACAAGCTGCGCGGCTTCAGAAAGTAATTCTCTCACGGATCTGCAGGCATCGACTAGAGCCTTGTTCGGATATGCATGAAATCCATATTTTCAGTTCTAAAATTGGTTCACCAATCATTATTAGACTTGATGATTTACTTGGTGTTGCTTTGTCTGGTGGTATTAAATTTAATTAATATTCTCAAACAGGCTTGAAAACCATCGTCAAATCATAAAAACAAGGATGTAGTTAATCAGGTCAATATATCCAATCAATGGTGATTCATGTTCAAGGCCAGACACCATTGGTCACGAATGATTATTGACTGGAAATATTGACCTATTTTACCGTTATTGTTTTTAAATGTCGGGATATCGATTTTATTGAACGCTTGTGTTATCGAATCCGGTTTCATATCCAATACCCGAGATCGTAGTCATCAGCACCACCGTGAAATGCACAAAATGGCTGTTATCGTGCCGACACGTCGTTAATCCAAACTCAAACTCAAGACATCATCATTATCATCATCATCCTCACTACCACCACCACCACCACCACCACCACCATCATCATCATCATCATCATCATCATCATCATCATCATCATCATCATCATCATCATCATCACCACCACCACCACCACCACCACCACCACCATCATCATCATCATCATCATCATCATCATCATCACCACCATCACCACCACCACCACCACCACCACCACCATCATCATCATCATCATCATCATCATCACCACCACCACCACCACCACCACCACCACCACCACCACCACCACCACCACCACCACCACCATCATCATCATCATCATCATCATCATCATCATCATCATCATCATCACCACCACCACCACCACCACCACCACCATCATCATCATCATCATCATCATCATCACCACCACCACCACCACCACCACCACCACCATCATCATCATCATCATCATCACCACCACCACCACCATCATCATCATCATCATCATCACCACCACCACCACCACCACCACCACCACCACCACCACCACCACCATCATCATCATCATCATCATCATCATCATCATCATCATCATCATCATCATTATCACCACCACCACCACCACCACCACCACCACCACCACCACCACCATCAGCAGCAGCAGCAGCAGCAACAACAACGCCATGACCATCATAATAATCATCATCGTCGTTTTCATGATCATCTTAATGGTTTTTACCACAATTTCAAGGAGAAAGAGAAAAAAAGACAAACTCATAAAACCGTACATCAAGACCAGACAAACAGTATAGATGTGAACCTGTTGTTGACATCTTTCACATTATCATATTGTATAAAGAGACGTGGGACTGTGTTATCGACAGGTATTATCGTCAGTATCTTCAATTTTTGTGTTGCTGCTAAGCTTGTGACGCCGGATAATATTGCATACATTACATCAAGGGCAAAAATTCCAAACTCTCTTTTTTTATGTGTAAGGCACTGTGTATTTTGGCCCATAGCAATTTCGTTACAATGAATCCTTCAACACGGGACATTTTATAACAACATGGCCGTCCCCAGCAATGAGTTTGAGCAGAAAGAACGTGAAGCTGCGAGTTCAAATAAATGCAAGGGATTCCTGAGCCCTAGAGCGCACAACATGGAAACAGAATGTTTGATCAACTGAATACACTTTGCCTGGAATGAGTATGGGGTTTACTTAACTCAGGCCCTAACCGGCTGAACACACACAAAATGCAACAGTTGAATACGTGGCCAATAGTCGGAAATATGCAGGAACTCATTGGGAGGAAACAGCAATGAAAATAAACAAAAATTGGGTTTGCTTTCCCGTCTCAGGACAGATCAGAATCAAATCTCAAACTACATGACATGAGCATAATATGTCAGCGATATATAGTCACCGTTTCCTAAGACTGACCCAGCTCAGAAAGTCGAAAAATCACTTTTTATACCTATATTCAACAACATTTTAAGGCTGCGTCGAATGATGTTGGTTCTGGATTCCTAATCCCAAAAATAGTCCGGAAGCAAACTTTCAAAACGTCAACCTCACTAGATCAGTTATGTTAAAATAAAACAGTTTTTTTGTTTCACCTGAAAAGTAGTCAAAACCAGTTACTACAGTTTTAGGGAATGGTGATGATATTACCACTAAGAAAATTATGACGGTGGATAGCAATCCTAAAACATGTAATAGTATACAGGAATTAGTAGCATGATCTCCGTTGTGTTTTTTTATTTATTTTATTTTATTCGTGCGGGACTGCATTTTAGCCCAGAGCCTGTATGTAAATAAATGTATCACACTTACGTTCTCAAAGTAGCACGCACTAATACTTTTGTGAATATACGCGTATCCACATCTCTTTACTGAGATAACGTGTGAACACTAATGGAGTGAGGGATAGCGATGAAGAGAAAAAGTGTGTATTAACTGATTGAACCAGAGGGAGAGGCAAATGTAGCATAATTCATGAGCATAATTATCACCGATCAATTGTAACAGTATCGGCAACACCACTACCACCATCATTATCAGCATCATCATTCAGTAACAACTACAAGTGCATAGATGTAGATGTAATCGACATTGCTCACCCGTTGGAACAAATTATCGGACCCTTTGTTATACATTGTATCGTCAGTCGTTGGCATAAAGTCGTCGGACCACATCGAGATATCGCCTATCAGTATTTCGGCAGCAATACAGGACTTAGAGATAATATTGAAGCTAAAGAGGCAGTAACGTGCGGGACCGTATATAAAAAGTTCTGTGTACGTATACTGTTGGAGGGAGGGAGGGAGGAAAGTGATGGAAAAAGGGAGGATGTGTGTTATCTTACGGAACTAGAGACAGGGTGACAGAGGTAGAATAATTCGTGAGCATAATTATCACCGATCACTTGTGACAGTATCGGCCACATCTTCATCACCATCAACAACAACAACAACAACAACAGCAACTACAACTGCATAGATGTTGTCGATAAACGACACTGCTCACCTATTGAAACAAATTAAGGAACCCTTTGTTATACATTGTGTCATCAATCAAGTTGGCATAGAGTCATCGGACCACATCGAGATAACACTTGTCAGCATTGCATCAGCAACACGGGATTCAGAGATAACAATGAAGGACAGAAGCAATAACGTGCAGGACCATTGAGACCATTGATGTGTGAGCACTAGACCTAAGTCACCGTGTCGCACTCACAACATCTGTGGACAGCCATTAGCACACACTCACCTACAAGGGGATAAAATCAATATTACGTACTCTTTGTAAAGATATAGTAAATGGATGAAATCAAACGGACAGACCGCATTCTGAAGAGTGCTTTTGTGTATGCCGTCATCGATCTCTGCCTTTCCTTTAACCACAACAACTCCCGCTCTCTTTATTGTTTTACTCCCATTTTGCAGTGTTGCACAAACACAACTTCATTCTTTCATTCAAACTCACCTCTCTGTCTATCTGTCTGTCTGTCTGTCTGCCTCTCTGTCTGTCTGTCTGCCTGTCTGTCTGTCTGTCTGTCTATCTGTCTGTCTGTCTGTCTGTCTGTCTGTCTGTCTGTCTGTCTGCCTCTCTGTCTGTCTGTCTGTCTGTCTGCCTGCCTGCCTGTCTGTCTGTCTGCCTGTCTGCCTGCCTGCCTGTCTGTCTGTCTGTCTGTCTGTCTGTCTGCCTGCCTGCCTGCCTGCCTGTCTGTCTGTCTGTCTGTCTGTCTGCCTGCCTGTCTGTCTGTCTGTCTGTCTGTCTCTCTCTCTCTCTCTCTCTCTCTCTCCTCACTCACTCTCTCTCTCTCTCTCTCTCTCTCTCTCTCTCTCTCTCTCTCTCTCTCTCTCTCTCTCTCTCTCTCTCTCTCTCTCTCTCTCTCTCCCCCAAACATGCCCAAACACCCACATTCGTAGACATTAATTTTTATTAGACTCTTCAAACACACATAAACAGCCCGGTCAGACATTTTGCTTTCGTTCTCTCTGCCCGCATGGCACACCTTGGCTTACACCACCCACCCTTTCCCCATGCTTGCAATAGTACAAAAAAACAAAGTTATACCTTGTGCTCTGACCTGTATATTATATCATAGTGATGCAATCTTTTCTTATCGATCACCGCCACACACACACACAAATATAGGGTGGGCCTATCCTGCTAATTTATAGACTTGTTTTGTTAATACTTTATTGTGGTACACTATGAAAGCTGTGCCGTGAAATTACTTTCCGGGCTGTACCTAATACAGCGTAGTCGTTTTAAAAATAAAGGTTTATTTGCAAACCTGTTACCGATAATCGATGTAGGCCTGTGTGTGTTTAATATTTGCATTCTTGCATACGAGTTTTAATATTAGAGCTCGTATATATTATGTAAATTTAAGAACATTTTCAATAACATCCTGTACTTCCTTGACCAAGGATCGACGTCATTCAGTGATGTTAATATTATAACTATACTGTCTTGGAAGTTACGCCATCAAGTCGAAGGCATCTTACAACTTTAAACTTGGTAAACGCTTGTTTGGTTTGATACTGGAGGACTTCGTATCAGCAGGTAGGTACATAGATTCCAGTAAACGTGTCCGAGTGTTATTGAAATTAAAATTTGGAGAACGTTCAATGTCATAGCACCACAGGCGCTCGGGCTTTCGGTTGTCCGTATGCTTGGCATATAAAAGAAGTGATGTGGTTTCACACCTGAATACAATAAAATGAACAAACGTAGTGTTGACAAATGCAGGCGTAAATTGAGATATTATTATTGGTCACCAAATAATGGTAATCCATATATTTAGCTGCCGATTTAAACCCTGGATGGACATATATAAACACGTCTAAATTCAATCCATTTATAACAGAGGTAAGAAATTGTCACGGAACTAATTTGTTTGTTTTAAAGTCCTTCGAAATTCGTTTAATACAATTTAATGATTACAGCATGCGCACATTGCAACGACAGACTGTAAATTCTTATGTATTACTGAAATGTTTGCCTTTTCGAGAGTTCTACAGCGTGGTCGGATGACATCAAGGGTTGTATATTAATAATCATCACACGAATAAGGTTCAAACAAAAATGTTCAAGTAGAGCCTGTGTGGTCTCTGTGTCTGGAAGTGAACGTTAACACATTGCCGTCTAAGGCACTGAAATTCGCCGTTCTGTCTCCGACATGGGAAGAAAAGACAACCACTGATCATCATTCTGCAGAGCGGGGATGACTTTTTGCAAGGGACATAACCACATAATAATTTAGTGTGCTCTTATATTCTAATTGTTGCTTCCCTTAGTGTTTCACGTTCGCACTATTAATTTTTTACCATAAGTGCTGAGTGGGTGGTGGAGCTGTCGTTACTAAGCTAACTTTTCAAAATCCGACCTTTTCTCCCACATTGTTTACATACTAAAGCAGCATACACCCGTTACTTAAATCACCGTGTGTCTGCATGGAATTTGTTTGATATAATGAAATTGTGAATAAATGTCCCACTTTCATTGTCACTTATAAGACACGGTAAACGCTAACCAAAATACCTTATTTATTTTGCCTTCCAATACATTCCGCCACAATAACACGTTTTATATAATGTTATCATATTATTATTTTTCTTAACATTACTAAATGGTAATGATGAGGATGATGATGGTGATGGTGATGTAACACGTTATCATCGGGTTACGCCCAGCTTTAAAATGTATACTTTCGGGAGTTTACCTACCGAAAATGAACGAGAACCCCCCTCTCTCTCTCTTTCTGTCTCTCCTCTCTCTCTCTCTCCCTCTCTCGTTCGTTCCTTCTTTTTCTCTCCATCTCATTCTTTCTTTTTCTATCTCTCTTTCTTCCCATCTCCTTCTTATTTTCTCTCTTTCCTACTGTCCTTCTCTCTTTCTTTCTTTTTCTTTATTCCTCTTTCTCTCCTCCCCCTCTCTTTTCTCTCCCCCCACCCCCTAGCTCCATTTCCCAACCAAACGACCCCTAACAACATCACTAAACCGCTTGATCTCTATGGTGCAGTATATATATAATATGAAATATTCATTAAAGCCTTCTCCTCATAACTCATGATTGAAGTGATAGCGCGATTCTATTCAATCCGACATTGATTAAATAAACATATTTCTGAGGTTATGTCAATAAGTCCCCGACTCGTCTTCCCTTGCCCCTAGCGTTACTCCATGTACGCCCTTGCTCATGTAGATGCCTCAACTATGTGAGCTCTAATATTTAATCTTTCCCGCATCACTAAGTTACAAAGTTCCCATACCCCCCCCCCCTGACAATGCACATATTATCCGCCTTTTCACGATGGAATTAGACCTTTCTATTGCTTGTTGAACCAGTGAGGCGGAGCGGAGAAACGCCCTTTCCCAATCCTATAGTGTATGTCTTTAGCGGAGAAAGTCTGGTACATGATGGTACAGTTGTATTGAGCTGTTGAAGGGAAAGGTAGAGATGGATATCAGCATTGCCTTGCGCCGGTTGTTAGCCCACCGTAAATAACAGTTGTCGTATTATGTCAGATATATGGAGCAGGAACTGCAACTTTCGAAAACCGGTAATCACCCCTAAAGATAAAATAAAATCGAATCAAAGGAAAGGAATAAAATCCTCCCCCTCCCCTCCCTCGTCTTTCACTCGCTCTTACTCTTCCTCTCTCTCTCTCTCTCTCTCTCTCTCTCTCTCCCTCTCTCTTTCTCTCACTCTCCCCCCTTCCCCTTCTCCCTCCTCTTTCTCTTATTGGGGGACACGCCCGCCCGCTTGCACAAATATAGATTTGTTGTTATTATTATTATTACTATTACTATCATTACTTCTATTTTTATTACTGTTACATTTAGTTTGCTCGCACGTCGATCATGAATGACCAGATAATCCAAACGCTTTTCATGAAGTTGATGATTACCTGTGTTCAATAATTCGGCTGTAGAGACAGTTAAACCAGGTCTAATTAACCCAGTGATCACGTTACCGGAACTACACAAGGTGGGTCCCTGTAATTACACAGTGTGGCGTCATCAGGCATCAAAGAAAAATAAATGGAGCAAATAAATAGGATGGCGGATGCGCTTTCGAAAACAACAGAATGAAATAGTTAACAAGAACATGAAATTGAGTGAACAAAATGCATATTTTCTTATATTTTGCTTTGCGAGTGAAGAAAGTGTGGGATATTCCGTTGTATTACATCATTTAGGATGGCACATTTAACTGGCTGTCTGAACAAATTCAAGCATGTGAAAAACTTGTTTCAATGTGGCAGACCACGCCCCTGACCCCACGCTTTCAATATCCTTGTGATGAATACAACATCCTAACCTTCGTCACTGTGTAAAAACTCAGGGGAATAAAAAATGATTTAAGTTGACGACAATCTCTGATGTAGTCTTGAAACACGGATTTGAAACGGGCTTACTGATTTTCATCCTTTGTCAGTTACCTTACTGCAAAGAAAACACATTTTAGCATGGAATCAAATTAATGCCAACCACCATGATGCATTTAAATCTGAAACCGAAAACACATCGTGCGAGTTTTGGAAGTTTGGTTGAAACAGGACTATTTTACTTCCTCGGTGCCATGAAGAACTTGTGAAAACTTAGTTTCAAAGGATCTGATTCAGCTATTGTCCCCTGCTAACTTTGCGTCATAGATATTGTGATTTTTTGGCCCCTCTTTTCAAATATTCATCCCAGGAAACAACTGGCTACTGTGCTCTGTCCCACAATTTTATAGAGTACTATCAGCAGGGTTAGAAAGAGTTGCAGTGTTTGCCCATGGCCCATGCATTTCATGCACATTTGTGAATAGCCTACCTGTGTGTTTGACAGCCAACACTTTAAAAGAGTGACGGGAGGCATGTCAGTATGTTAGGGCATTTGTGACAAGTGTATAAATCTGTACCCAGAATCTGTATCCACTCCCTCCTCCCTCATTACACCGTCATTCCTCCCTCTCTCCGTCGCCGTCTCTTTCTCTCTCTCTCGCCCGACAGTGGGAGCCTTTAATAACCCTCAAAAAGCGAGGAGGAAGTGGTAAATGGCCCGCTTTTTTCGAGATGACATTCCACATGTAAGAGCCCTAACTTCACGCACCACCTCTCGTGTCGCCCGCTAGTTCAAGGGGGCAAACCTAGCAAACCCTTGCCTGCCGATCACAGGTCACGTTTACCGATGTGTTCCTGAATGGGTGAATCGAATCCAAAGTTTTTCTCGGGCTCTATCGGCCTCAGTTACAACATAAAGATCCTGGTGGCCTCAAAGGAGAAGATTTTAATAGGAGTGTTTTTAAACATTTTAGCGGTAGGCAAACCGGAGTATACGACCGAGGGAGGAGGACAGCCATGTAGCCATGGACTAAGAAGAAAGTTCATAACTTGGATTTATAGCGGGGGTGCTGTGCTCTTTTAATTCGGTATATTGTTGTTTGAAAGGTGAAGTGCCCGCCTTTATAGATGTCTTATAATAAATATTGGCATTCCACATCTCAGTCTGTTTGAGACAGACTGGTTTTAGTTTGAGGTTGTGAGTGAAGTGTTTTGGGTATAATTTTTTATTTTCTAGACGTCCACCGCGGTCGTGATTTTGTTTTCTATATAATAAGAACACAAACTTCAGTCTTGGAAAAGGTGTGGTATTTTATACCCCTCCTTTCCCCACCGCTTTCTGTGTTTCACTGCCACCCAACGCCACTATATTCAACAGAACAGCCCTTGAGACATAATTTTGCAATGACCGCTTGACTGAGAAAACACCTTCCCCCGCGCAGTGTGTACAATTCGGGCAGTGTTTTGCGCGATGGAGTGTAAGAAATCTAATAATACAGAGACACCGGTGAACCTGTACACACAGTGATTGAAAATCGTCTCGACCGTGTGACGTCCTGTTTCACAGGATACGTAGATCACAAATTAGGTATTCATGATCCAGTGAGGTCCCATCGTGGGGAGACTGGTCATTACGTGGACACATCGGCGTGGAGGGGCCCAGGGTACAGTGTATTTCATACTTTCTGTGACTCGGCGGGCATCGTAAAACGGAACAAGCATTAAGTTAAATGGTCTGTATAAGATTCGAAGGTGGCCAAGACGCGAGCTTATAGTGAGGAAAACAAACCCTAATCCTGGAGATTTACTAAAGCGGTGTTAGGGCAGTGATAAGTTAGCTGGAAGCTGTGCCGCTCTCACAGTCCGCCGGGCAAACTTATCGCTAGGATTGTCTGACGGCCAGTTCGGGACAATTCCGAAATGTGACTTTAGTGTTGACACTGCGATCTCAGAGGGGGCCATGTGCCCGTGTTTAGTGGAATCTCAGAGGGGGCACATGTGACTGTGTTAAGTAGCATACCGCGTGTATTTTCAGGTAGTACTGTAGTCGTAGATCTTGTGTTTTCCGTGAAGAGGGTTGAGTTTACGTAGCGTGTGATTTTGAACAGTGCAAGATTGTTTAGAACGTCATGTATGACTTTATCATGGTGCCAGGTACTTAATAGCTTGTTCTTTGCCTGCCATGAATTCCGAGTTTTTCGCCTTTGGTTTGCAGCGAAAATAAACAGCTGTGCGAGTAAACAACATTTCGTGGTTTTTCAAGGAGTGTAAAGTTAGTTTTAGCAAAGATACTAGATTGATACATCTTTGGTTTTAGGCAGACTGTCACTGGTGAGGGCAACATTTTTAAAGGAGATCCCATGCTGTGAAGTAGGCCTACACGTGTGCAGATTTTCATTAAAAAGCATATCAGTTCGCGCCAGTAATCGGTCGGCCTGTTGTTCTTTGAAAAAATTCATTAAGGACTTAGCATGCATTAAGTTCTTAAATTTGAAAATTCATTCACGAGGACAGGGTTGGCCATTGCTGATTTAAATCTGGCAAAAGAAGAAAAGGCGTATGCCTCAAAGCCTCATGTTAGGAACAAACTGAAAATAAATAGATAAATAAATAAATAAATTTCAAAAGAATTACAACTGGAAGACCCACCAAATCCTTCGCCAGATGTTTATTTTTCACCTTAAATATCAACACTTCTTCCAGATCGTCATCGTGGTTAGCGCTCTGTTGTGATGTCACACAATCTCGTGGGAAATTCCCCACTGTATTTTGTAAACTGTGTTCTTTCTATCGTGCCTAAGAACATGAATGTGTTGATTAGTCATGACATTCGTGGGCAGCCTGTTCCCTGTGTACACATTTACCCTCTATCACAAGTAACCCCGCGTCCAAATAAGAGTAGGTAATAAATTCCACTCTCTTCTCGTGCCGTGGTTGACTGGGTGGGCGTGTCTCAAATTAAACCTCGTTTTTCTTATTTTTAACCACTCCCGTTATAACCGTCATTCATGACCTTCCATAAACGTCCATGCGCTGCTGTAGAAATGGTTGGGTTATGATTTTTGTTCACAGGTCGGGACTGAGGGAGACCAAAGACTGTAGAATTAACTTCATTCTTTGGAGAGACTTGCAAAGTATTCGCGGACACGGTCCAATTAGCTGAAAATATTTCTCACTGGCTTGGGAAGGCGCAAGGATTACTCATAAGTTTTGAACAACAGGCCGCCGACCTACTTTCTGCTAAATCATTTTCAGTGTCAACGTGAAGGGCCTTTACTGGGATTTCCTGCGTAGCCTGTTCTTTTCGGGAGCTAGTAAGTTAGTAAGTTATTGTAGATACATGACGGGCAAGTTGCACTGAACAGTAAGGGAAATTGAAGAAACGCAAAGAGCAGTGATCACACACGAGGAACAGTCATCTTAGTGTTGTTCTGCTGCTATGGGGATGTGTGTAGCACATATAGCTGTGGTATGTGTAATGCTATTCCGTGCAAGTTCAGGTTTCGGTCTAAGTTAATTTCGTTGCAAAAGATGGCAAGAATCCATCTACGAGCGCCAAACCACCCCAGCCAACCCCAGTGTCGAAAGTCCTGTATTGCAGTGATAATGGTTCTTTTGCATTGGAATACAGTGATACTCAAGAAATCATCCATTTTTACTGATGGAGAGTACATGTTTCTGAATATTTGATTACCGAACATAAAGGATATAATGCCGTTGCACATCGAATTTATTTTATGTATTTTGAGCCTTGAATATAGTTAATCAGTTACGATTCAAGAGTTGGGAAATATTTGAAGTTAGAAATTTAGGAAAATGAGATTTCTGCTTTTCAGGGAAAGGGTTGGGTTGAAATTGCAGACCATAATTAAGTGTAACAAGGGACGACAAATGCCAGTATAATTCGTTTTTTGGAAGGAGTTCCGTACTCGAGCGCCAAAGACCAGAAACTAACTAAAAGAGATGATACATAGCTAACCCGGGGGCTTTCCCTGATATGTCAATCTGACTAGTGCCCAGATGACCATCGGCCTACGGCCTCGATGATACAAACTGACTAGACCCTCACGTCGTTACTTATCAATCTGACAATCTGACAAAGTGGCGCTCGAGTAAGGTACTCCTCCTCGTTTTTTTTCCCCGCCAACAAAGCAGAGTCCACCAAGTGATGGTGCTGTTATTTTTGGCAGGTAACTTTGTGGCCGCAAGTTCCACTGTGTTACAATAGTGACACAGACAGCTTTCTGTAATATTGCTTCGCGTTCATATAGATAAAAATAAATTATTCTCCCTCTTTGGTCTGGGATTTGGACATTATCGAAGGAAAATTTCGTGCACTTTAGGCACACTAATTCATCATTAAGCAGTGAGAGTGGATTGTGCATGTCATAGGAGTAGACCCATACAATTCCTGTGTCCCTTGAAAAGTTAATAGCCGCAAGCCTGTTGATTGCCGCCATGTATCTTAATACTGGCAGTTATCCAACCTGTGACAAGGGGATACATTGATGGTCAGCCAATGAGCGATGATGGTCATTTACCAATGGGCTACGCGCTAGACGAGCTTTCCCGCAGCTATTGCCTAGAAGTCACACTTCTCCGTGGAGCTGGAGCCGCCGGATATATGGCAATGTAACCTTACGTGCCGGCAAGCCTTGGGGAAACATCCCACGTCTCACGCACGTTTCTGGTGATAGAGGACCGGGATGGAGGTGTCGAAGACCTGGCAGAGATGGACACAGGGGGGACCGGCCAGTTGATTGGGAAATGGATGGGAGAGATTAGAGAGTGGGGCGGAAGACGGGAAGAGTAAGGATGCACTGATTATGTGTCCACAAACTTTCACCAGTAGGTTTTTTGGAGGGAGGGAGGGACCAGGTTGGGGCCGGCACAACAGCCGGACAGAACGGCTTTCAGTGCCGTATAGTTTTCAGAATTGGATTTATTCTCGAATTGTGTAGATTTTCCACATATGAGAATGATTGGAGATCCCTGACTGGTCACATTGGTCACGTCTAGACGGAAATTAATAAGCTTCACAGTGTATGTAATTATGACGGAGGAAAAATGACCAGTGTCCAGTGATATAATGTTCATTAGTATTTTATTACGTTTCCAGGAGCAAGAACGTTAAAAACCGGCAGTGGCAAAGTCTGTAAAGTTTTCTGAAACTGTGCACAACCCGGTGACTTGTGTCCTCTGATCGATTAAGTTCTCCGATAGATCAATGGTGTTTATATAGGACATGTACTGTTTGCGGACATTCGGTCCTGACCCCGTCCTTGGATAAACTTTATGACAACAGTGAAGGAAACCAGCCGGTTTATGCCATTATGGCAGTGTTCGGGAATCCAAGACCCTAGATAAAATGCACAGTGTCCAATGCCAACATGAACCTCCTTAGTAGTTAGATTCACAATAATTCAGGCAATAATTATAGTCATGCAAGGTGATATAGACACTGGTGACGCAGTGGACTCAGTGTGGTCGCTAGTACTGCGTGAAAGATAACAATATTGATGATGGTTACTCTTGGAACATATTCCTCAGTTACGGATTATTAACCCAAAATGGCTATGTACACCAGTGTACTAAATTTGGCCGAGGTAAGTACATCTCAAGTTTATCTGTACTATTCTGTAGGATCGCCACTAATATTCTTGAAATTTCACGTCCCGCAGGTGTACTCAGGAAACTCGTAGTTGCAGCTGTCGTGTTTGAAAGTTGTAGGCATATTGTACCATGTTCCTAGCCACCTAACTCCGATTTTAAAAAAAATCTTTGCGGGAGGCAAATAGAAAAACAATTAAAGGTTGGCTCGCAAATGATTAAATTCCAGGAAATGGATAAAGTTAAAGGCTCTGAAAATTGAACATTTCAAATGTCTAATATTGTTTGAAATATAGTATGGCTGTGGCAGTTTAGCTGTCTACGGTATTCCTCCAAAAAATCCGAGTGGGGTAGATAGAAACATGCTGTAACGACAGATTGTGTACTTCTCAGTAATTCCCAGAATTCGAAGCTTATTAAATATTAACTCCTTTGCTCGTATGTCCGATTAGTTTTGGATTCACTTGTCTGTATGATCAAGGTGATTCAGATGGAAACAACTTCAGAATGTCAATTAGTCTGTAAATATACAATTTCACGAGGCACGGAGAACATAATATATGGGGAGGTCTTCCCCCCGTGCGCGCCACTTACCAAAAAGTTAACAAATATAATATGATTAAGATATAAGCTTAAACAACCTGCATTGGAATGGTCAGATGGACCTGGGGGCGTGAAGGTCTAGTCAGTTTGTATCAATGGGCGGTAGTCAGATTGTCTAATCAGGCGAAAAGGGGCTGGGGTAGTTGTGTTTTCTTGTGTTCTCTCGTGTTTTCTTGTGTTCTCTCGTGTTCTCTCGTGTTTTCTTGTGTTCTCTCGTGTTTTCTTGTGTTCTCTCGTGTTTTCTTGACTGGCGCGGACGGGCGGAAGACCTTCCAATATATGTTCTTTAGTTCACCGACAGCCACTGTATTATCTCATGTAACTCTTTTTTCTCTTTTTATGTAATTGGCAGTGAACATGTTACATATTGATTAGAGTCAGACCGCATTGTGGTGTCCATTTGCTTTCATTCATGACCGTTGAGCTTTTACTAACTAAATCCTTTCATATTCCATATTTAGTACTAACACAAGTTACTAACACAAGTTACTAACACGCACTTGAAGACTACAGGGGAAAAACGTCAGTTGTCACAAAATGAAGATTCGGGGAAATTCACGTGATTAAGTTTGAAAGTCCAAAGGTTGAAAAGAGGATGCCGAAATCTAAATTTGCTCCCGTTGCTGGACTATTGTTGTTTTTCACATAATCTGTATGAGAGAAGCAAAGCTAAAGATGTTAGCTAAGAACTGAGGGAGGTAACCATAAAACTTGCATTTCGTGACAACTGACGTTCTTCCCCTGTAGTCTTCACTTGTTAGTGTGCTCTTAGAGTCCGTTTGTGATCAGATTAGAATCTGGCAGCCGCGTATGCGTATTGATTGCAGTTAATGTATCCATAGATGTATACGAATACTTTGTCATTGGCAGTACGTAATCAGATATATATGGCTGATTTAGCTTTGACAGTGAGATCCATTGCTCAGTGTTTCGCGCTGACAGAGTTGAATCTTTGGGCAGAAAGCGGGGAAATGGTAGAACAGTATTTCATTTGAATAGCCGCTAGTTTGTTTATCACTGACCTTTTGTTAGAAGTTTTCAATGCCGGGGAGTTATCAATATTTAATGGTCAGCGTATGTGCTGCTGACGGGAGGCTTTCTCTCCATTGCTATTCTGTCCTTCTCTCTCTCACTTTGTGTCTGGCCCCTTCGTTTTTTGGCCCAGTGACAAACCGTTGTATTATTTATTATGCATAAGTTTCTCTTGCAAATAGCTAGTGTTATGTCATAGTTCTACTGGAATTACCATACGTTGCTTAAACTACTTTGCTTATTTGTGTCCGGTTGGCCATTAAGGATCAATGTGTTCCTGATAAAAAGAAGGATATCACTATCCATCTACCCATTCACCCACCCACCCATCCATCCATCCATCCATCCATCCATCCATCCATCCATCCATCCATCCATCCAGCCACCCACTTATTCACCTATTTATTACTTAACTTCCCTTATATCCGTGGACAACCAAGGATGTCAAAATAGATGTAGTGCAAACCTCACCTGTATCATCAAACATATTTTTATAACAATCAAACTGCAATTAACAAAACAAGGATAAATCTCAGCACGCAGATGTCTGGGTTTAGACACGTATTTGAAAAGATAAACTACCGTCACATTTGTGTACTCAAGTATCCGCTTTCCTAATAATAGACTCGTTTGGAATTTTTACCTTTTAATTCTATGACTGGTATAGAGTGACGTATATACCATTAAGTGTCCTGCCCAACTCCCATGAAATTCGCGACGCATATGTGTGTACGCAATATATAGTTGTTTTTTTTCTCTCCATTAAATGTCATTCCTGTAGAATTGTACAGTATGTAGAGTCACGCCTGTGTTATCAGTAGCATGGCGTCCGTGTCAACAAACACAGCCCTACCAGATCCAATGAAAGAGAACAGACAAACGGACTCATAGAATTATCACAGTTACGGATGCTAAAAACATTTGTCGACTTGCTAGAATTGAAATTGCTCATGACGCCAATGTCACACAGAGCTAAAATTGCGGTATTGAGCAAGAAACCTAATTAAATTGTGTATGGAATGACCATGACAGCAGCTCTTTCAAGGCGCCTTTTTCTATCTAATAATAATAACAGTCCCGGTTTAATATGTTTTGCTGCACAGAAGACAGTATACTCGATTATATTCACACACAGCTATACTGTTTGCTTAAATTAGAACCCAGGTGGACTTTGGTATGGTTCTGGCCAAGCCCCTTTATTTGCAAAACGTCCCACTGAAAAGTGTGATGGTCTAGTTACAAAGCGAGTTATAAATGTTACCGTAAGGTGCTGGACTTTTCGTTTCGGGTTTTTTTGTTTTTGCAGAGAAATGCAAATTTAATGATTATCAGAGAGATATCGTGGTTGTCTTTACTGGCGCTGCCCTCGACGTTTCTGAAGTGTCATTTGAATCTTTAATGCACGAATGGCCTTGAGGTAAAAGCCCTTTTGTTTCGTCTTTATCTGTAGATGATCTAGACTCCAGCTCGCCCAAATGTGTTTTATACATCAGTGGCTATCAGTGCAATGTGGCTGTTCGTGGGGTTGAAAGACCGTGAGGTTATATACATGTAGCCGGCGAATACACGGTGACTTCGGATATTCATCAAATAATAGTCCCTAGAACCCAAGAAATCACTTGCTGCGTGATCAGTAAATCAACCATTCTGTCTCTCTCGCTCGTTTTCTCTCTCTCTCTCTCTTTCTCTCTCATTCTCCCTCCTTTCTCTCCCGGGTCTTTTAATGTCTCCCTCACTCATTTTCTGTCTCCCCCCCTCCCCACCTCTCTCTCGCTCTTTCTTCTCTTCTCCCCCAATGCTCAGCCCCCCTTGAAGTGCCCACTCCTGCCGTGTGAAGTGCTGCGTTATATTTCAAACCTGGTATTAAAACTGTTTGTTCTTAACCGCTCGATGCTGTGACTGGAGAAACACGGGCGTGACATTTCAGTGGATTGGACAGGATGTCACTTCTGTCACCTGTTTTTGTTGTTGTTGTGGTGGAAATCCCTTTTGACAACCGCAAGTCACAATTTGTCCCACATTTTACCTCAAGGTGAATGTATGCGAGTGTGTTTGTAGTAGGAAAGAGGATAGAGGAGGAGAGGGAAAACGTTTTTAATCACGTTTTATTCAAGGTGAGAGTGTGCTAATTATGTAGATGTCAGATTTGTGGGGGCCGGGAAATAAGGTTGGTGTGGGGATTCATTGCCGTGTGAGTTGGTGGGAATTGATGAGAGAGAGAGAGAGAGAGAGAGACAGTGTCACGCAGGCAGGCAGGCACACACACACAGCCACGCACGCACAGAGAGACAGTGTCACGTAGGCACACACACACATACAGTCACACACACACACAGAGAGAGGCAGAGTGTCACGCAGGCACACACACAGAGACAGACAGAGATAGACAGGGTGTCACGCAGACACACACACAGAGACAGACAGAGAGAGACAGGGTGTCACGCAGACACACACACAGAGACAGACAGAGAGAGACAGGGTGTCACGCAGGCACACACACAAGAGACAGAGAGAGACAGGGTGTCACGCAGACACACACACAGACAGACAGAGAGAGAGAGAGACAGTGTCACGCAGACACACACAGACATACATAGAGAGACATTGTCACGCAGACACACACACACAGACAGACAGAGAGACAGAGTGTCACGCAGGCACACACACAGACAGACAGAGAGAGACAGTGTCACGCAGACACACACACAGACAGACAGAGAGAGACAGTGTCACGCAGACACACACACACAGACAGTGTCACGCAGGCACACACAGTCACACACACACAGACAGACAGAGAGACAGTGTCACGCAGACACACACACACACGCACACACACAGACAGAGTGTCACGCAGGCACACACACACAGTCATACAAAGAGAGACAGACAGTGTCACACAGGCGCGCACGCACACACACAAATGTTATGTGTGGAAAATGACCTTCTCCCGACTTTCACTAGGATGAGGAACTAGATTAATAGATGTCATCGCTTTATTTCTGATTAATTAGCTTAATTAACAGGTATTTGCCATAAAATGATAGACATTTATCACTGTCAGTGATAGGTTATTCGCTATATTATATACGCAGCATGTTATTCTTAAAAGCTTAAAATTTTTTATAAAGTTACACAAAATAACGGTTTCTTCATTGTTGCGGGTGACAGATATAGCTAATATTTGAAATATACCTGCCATTAGTACCTCCAGATTTAAGTATAAGGAAAAAAAAACTCGCAGCGTTAGCGCTTCGTACAATAATATAACAGTAACTGTATTGTTCGTTGATAAAGCTTAACGTCGGATCAAGTGGTAGCTGGCAATAAAAACAGGAATAAGGCACACAGGGACTCCACACACAATAGCCAGCCGTTTGAAGGAATGCTAAAGCTTGAGCGCATACCTGCGAGTTATTTGTGTTGCTGTCCTGTCGCAGGTACGACGCATTCTTTTTTTTTTATGTCTAAGCGAATTCAATGGAGGTGCACACGTCTTGAGAGACACGGGTTTACTATTGAGTCAACGGGAAGAAGCTAACACACGACTGCAACACAACAACAAGTCGCGTGTGTGCGCCTTGCCTATCTTCATTTTATACGTAACACATTTTTCTGTATTGAAGACACAAAAGACACAATAAAAGATGCCACCCATTCCGATTTGGTCGGAATCGGCAGGGCTCTTTTTCAGTTTTGGCCAAGGCCAATGCAAAGAACTGATCATGAGATATGGTTGTATCAAACTGAAAATGGTGTGAGTGTTTAAAGGTTTTTTTTTTTTTTTTTCTCAACCTATTCCTGTGTGATCAAAAAGAAAATGTAAATTTAGTAGGCCTATAGCTTCGTTGTCGTTCGCGCTGATTCAGATTTTTTTCGCCAGATTCAGATTTTTTCTTGGCTTGATTCAGAGTTTTGTTTTTATAGGGTATCATCTCTGCTAATTAAAGAAAGAACTTCGGGTGATTATTGCCCATCACACTGAGAAAAAAGAACCAAAATGTACACCACAAAAAACAGTCAAAAGTCGCTAAACCGGTATATCTACGTGGGATTGTCCCGGTCATGAGACTCGAACCCACAAGTCATTTTCCCTTAACTTTGGCTTCTTCTTGGAGCTAAATAATTGTCGGTCAGCAATGTATCCGGGTATCTGACGTTTCAAGGAAACTGTTGTAGCCTATACAGCCCGGCAATCACTAGCTGATTTTGATGGACCATTTCGTTGGATGTTGACGCCATGATATTGAGCTTCAGTGAAACTCCGTGCACCAGTCAAGTGATTGGGTCTCACTGAATTTCGATGACATTACCATCCAATCAGTGGGCGGATCCAAATTGTCTAGTGCGCGCTTTGCCATGTGTGGGACTGTCCAGTGGATGAGACCGGAAATCACTCTGCTTATACATCATGTGCAATGCTGTATCGCGAGTATAGAGCAAAATTATTGTATCTCCAGTGATATGAATAATGGGAGCTTACTCGGAAATACCACAATATTGGTCTTAATTATCGCATTTTTAAGGGAGATACAACAATACTGCTTAGTGCTTCTCTGTAACTTGGAACTGGTTAAAGATAGCGGAATAACGAAAAAAATTGCAAGAAGCAGTTTGTCATTATTACAGTATTGCCATTATGAACTCCAATTCATATCACTGGAGATAATGTAACAATTTTGCTCTATCTCCGCCATATCTGAGATTACATTTTTCCTCGGCTTGATTTCTTCTTGGAGCAGAGCTGTTGCTCATCAGTGTATCCGGGTATCTGACATTTCGAGGAAACTGCGGTATAGTACACAGCATGGCCGATTGATTTTAATTGACTGTGTGGTTTCATCGCTAAACATTCATGTGTGTAAACGGATTCATGTCTATCATCTGAATGGAGAAACGACAGTGCACATATTTTTGTATTTCACATGCACACAAAGCTCTGTTTGCCTGAGGGTATCTTTTCGTGACCTCCATGGCTATCTTTTCAAAGGTTATGCTTGAATGCAGGGCAGGGGTGATTGGTAGTGGAAAGGGGGGGGGGGGTGGAGGAGGAGGAAGGAGCGGTTGGTGCGTCAGGTGCTGGGGGGGGGGGTAAAAAGGAGACCGAGGGGGGGGGGGAGTGCGATGATGTATAGCAGGGAGAGAGGGGGGTAAGCGTGGGCGGTGTTTCGGGCCAAAGGAAAACGGATGTTGATGGTGAAGTGATTAATTAGAAGTAGAATAAAAAAAATAAGATTGTCTGTCTGTCTGTCCGTCTCTCATCATCCATGTCCATCCGCATATCTGTCACCCTGCGTGACTATTGAGTCAGCTATGCAGCTATGTGGATCTATCTATCTATCTATCTATCTATCTATCTATCTATCTATCTATCTATCTATCTATCTATCTATCTATCTATCTATCTATCTATCTATCTATCTATCCTTGTCCGCCCACATGTCTGTCATCCTGCATGACTGTTGAGTCAGGTATGCAGCTAAGAGCCACGTTATGTGGCACATGTGTGCCACTTGTGAAACATGCACATATTGACAAATACCTGTATAAGAGAACTAATACAGATTTTAATATGCAGCCAGTGCTGAGACCTGCAGGTTTTACCTTATTACATGTATCACCTTCTATCTTAAGAATAATCCACGTCCAAAGAAAGGATAGTCAACCAGGTAGCAGAGCTGCGTTGTTTTATCAGTCAAGGCTTCGTGTTTGAATAGCTGCGTGCAGGAGAAGGGAGCAGAGAAAAGATATAACAGGAGAAAGAACGGTGGAAAATCCCAAAGTTTCCATTTGGGCTTTCTGTGGGTAATTGATCATTTGAAGGGTTTTCCACTTGGCAGGCCTAGGCCCCGAGATATGCTGTACTTATGTGTGTGTGTGGGGAGGGGGGGGGTCCACATAAAGGAGGAGGGAGTAGAGAGCTTGGATTAACAAGGAATGTATATTGATATTTGTGAAAGTAGTAAGGATTTCTGTAATATTTTCCCACTGTGAATCTTTGCGCTGTGACAGAACGACAGACAGAGAAGATGAGAGGAGACGGAGACAGACATACAGACAGACAGATTGCGCTTGCAACCTTTCGCGCCCTTTCGAGGTTTCCTCATAACTGCCTGGTTGAGGCATCTTTTGATAAAATTTGGAGTGGTATCGCCGATTACGTGCATCTGTTTCCTGTACAGACAAACTCGGGTTAAGTCCATGTGATATTATTCTGGCGTTAGTCGTGAACGTTACTGGCTGATGTAGGCTGTCTGTGGGTGTTTGTCCGAGAAACTGTCGGGTAGCACAGGAAACGGGTGTTAAAATTATCTTTGGAAATCGTTCAGTGCGCCCCTGGGGACTGGAACATCCGGTCTGAAATGAGATGAGCCAGGGAACTCAAAGTGAACAACGGGGGCATGGCATGCTGTGCCGGTCACTGTTTTACCCAAACCAGCTGGAAAAGAATGTGATGTGTTTAGAGATAACTGATCGAACCCATTCTGTATAATCCCTTGACTTGAAGATTTGTGGAGAAATTGTAATGAGCAAGAAAAGCGTGAAGCTAACAGAGTGGTGGGTCAAAAGGTGTGTGCTTTTCAACATTAATTGGGGATTGGCTTTTTCTCTGATGAAAATCTGCTTTCACACTATGGTCTCTCTCTTGCACTGTGGGTGGCGCCACAGGACTATTGTTTCACATTCAGTTGACGCTTTAGAGAATTTGAAGTGCAAACTGCGGGAAATACTTAAACACACGTATCTAGATACGAAACCTTATAGTTGTGAACTTTGAAAATAGTGTCGTCAGGCCAAAGTTTATTGAGCTTATAACCATTATAATTTCCTTCCTAACTCTCATAAAAGCGTTTTCAAATATTTACTTTCTAATTAAGGAGGGTTTAGAATTCCACTGTCTAGTTGCCTGGGACTCAAGTGAAAGTGCCGGCAAGCCAGACAGAGAGAGATGCTGTACACCATTTACAAAAAAAAAAAGAAAAGAAAAGAAAAGAAGAAACAGTCTAGACACACGAAATTGGACCAGTAATTTAGTCTTTGTGTTTTAGACAGAAAGAAATGCCACAGGCAATGCCAGTCGTTTGAGACTTGGGAGTTCCCAGCCCACAAAGACTTCAGCCAGACCTTCTGTGTTCAGTTTTCGGTATTCTCTGTCCGTCCGCATTTCCGTCTGTCTGTCACAGGCGTTGTTTGCGGCCATGTTTGTGTTGTCAGCTTTCTTTGTCTGACCATTCATATTTTATCCCATAAATCTGTCTTTTGCACTGTCGATGTTTTTACATAGCTGGCGTATTTTCTCCAGAATTGTTTGTTTTGTCTCCTGCCGTTCATTGTTGAGAACAGTTTGTAAACACCAGCATAGTTCTCCCCGAACTCTAGAGCTCGCAGGTTTGATGATACAACTGCTGTTTCGATGACAACAAAATTGGGGAAGCAGGGATTTGACCAGGTAGCAAACCTTGATAAAATATGCATATTGCACTAAGTCTTGGGGTAAAAAAAAAGCTGCCTCGGGACGGATCTGTAGTTCTTTCTTCGCCCTTTCCACTTCTCCCTTTTCATGTTTCATACCCTTACAGATATGGAAAAAACACAGGCAAACGCATACTCGAAACGTACACACTTGCACACAAGCACAGAGCAAATGTAAACCACGCCAGCCTTAGATCTAAGTTTTCACTGGCGACCCAGGCCGTCTAGCTGGCGACCCATCCGTAATCTGACTCTTGTTGTGCTCAAATTTACATGATAATTGCTCTCATTTTCTTTCTGTTTTCTCAGTCTCGTTGTCTTCATCTTGGTGTGTCAGTCTGTTTGTGGAGGAGTCTCTGTGGCAGTTTGCGTTTAGTCTGGCATGCATGCACACTCGCATTCTAGAGAGAGTTGTTGTCAAAGTTCTTAATCAGACTGAGTTTTATGTTAGACGAAGGATTTCGTTGAATGAATCGAATGCCGCTGTAACCCTGCATATTACAACGTTATGTCTTGACAGGATCAGTATTACTAATACTGTTACCTGTAGTCAAGTGTAATATTGCTACACACATGTACGAACACAGTAACAAGCACACATACATTAATCGCCCCTGGAGTCGTAGAAGTATGGCTAATATACCGGCCCACCAATAGTTCACTGTGACTAAACGTTTCAGTCCGGCCGTTCCCCACGTAATCTCCTGTCGTTTGTTTACCTGGCGCTAATCTGTCCCAATAACGGACCACTGACATGAAACATACCCCATCCGGTTCGAGTCCTGCGAAAACCTCCAAAGTTAAATCACATCATCTACAGATAATGTCTCCAGTCGCATAGCTTCGTTGAGACCATACTTCTGTGGCTGAGACCGTGGCCTTCGTAACTCGAAGGCCACGCTGAGACCATCTGTCTGTGTGACGTATCCCTATTTAGTTGTAGGATAACTAAACACTTTAAGTCCCACCCCTACTGAAACAATACATTACGATGCAATCATTATCTTTGGATTTTCGAGAGCAAATGTGTTTAGACATTGGTTAAGCCTTGAATTTATTGTATTATTTCCTGTCTATTGTATTGGACATTATGTAACTCTAAGGTCCTTCCGTGCCAGCTCTCTGTTGGCACGATCATGTAGATGTCACGGCTGACGGCTCCTGCAGGTCGGGTACACACAACGCACGCTGCCACCGAGAGGTGAAATACTGCCGTATGTTGTAGGGCCCAGCATGGAAAGTGCACATTGTCTTGTATGTGACCGTTCCGGTACCGAAGTAATAGCAGACATTGGAAAGCTTTTGAACGAAACCGAGCAGTCATCTTCCCGATAAAATTGTTGTACATTATTCCAGAGCACTGGGAATTGTCAAGTTTAGACAGTGTATAGTAACTTGATGTTTACGCCAACAAAAGTTTTGGAGACCCAAATGATAAAGCTTGTCACTTGTACAGTCCGATGAGAAAAATGATGCGGCTCTTCTCTTAAGCTCGCTGATCTCTAAGCTCACAAAACTGTAATTTCAAAAAATAAGTGATAGACAAACTTATTCTGATAATGAATCCTCATGTTAATCCTCCTAATGAATCCTCCTTTCTACGACCACAGGAATTGAAAGCTGGAGCACTTTTGCATCAAGGTCTAACCGCTTATGGCATATTATAATTTACATGAAATAGGGGCACTGAACAGTACAGAAAATTCTTAGCTTAGAAGATTTGTCATAATGTCATGTTCTGTAGCCTTCTGAAATAGTGCTTGCATTCTCGATCCTGTGGTTATGGTGTCAATGATGACTGAGTGGAATTGTCGAAGTTTACCCGTGCACTTCAAACTGTCAAGCCAGCACTAAAGCCGTCCACCAGGGGAAGCATGACAGGTCATGCCAATCCTTATCTGTCAGTCGTCACAAACTGTGACCTTGACCCGTGGTGACCACTTACTTCGTAATAAACTGCAAAATGTACCAGTGATCGACTTCATCGTTATGACAAGCGGTTACTTGTTGTTTCTCAGTGCAGAAAAACTTCGTTTCGGCTGAGATGATAACTGATGTCTTGTTTCTTTGGCTTTAAGAGTTCATTTGTGGTGGACGTCACATAAAGCGGAAAAAGTACGCCTACCATAGAATCTGTGGTACGGAATAACGACGATACTTAAGATTTACGAATATTTATATTAAATAAGAAAAAAAAAACTATAGGGTCGCAGCTAATCTTTTGTATATTGCAATTCTTCAGATTTAGTATCTAGGTAAAATGCCAACTCTTGGAAACGCATAGATCTAGTGGTCCTGGGTAAAGTGTCCCCTCAGCCGTATTATATTAGAGCATGATTGATTATTAATGAAGTTACTGGTACTTCCGCCTGCAGTTCCAGGAAAGAAGCGTTGTAGGTTTCATTCATAGAAGTTCTGAAGACGTTTTGTTAATGAATAATAACCTGGGCTAGTGATAATTCCTTGACAGCCAAGTTGAGCTGATTAAAGGCACTGAAACTTACTCGTTTGACGCATCGTTTGTAACCAGTTTTCACGCCCCAGGCGAACTTTATTGGATGCTCTTCGCTTCTTAAACTCAGTTAGTCTCATACAATAATGAAATACCGCATTAATACCTGGATTAAAATGGTATATTCAGGTGAGCAATGAGATATGTCAAATTTCCAAGCTTTGGGCACGAACAAGACTTGCCCTTCAGTAGACATCTGTGCACCAGTTGGTCAAGCTCCTCCTGTCATGCCACTTGAGATTGTGCTTAATTGAGGTGCCATGGACATCTGTCACTGTCGTTAGCCTGTCATTCCAGGCGATAACTTGGCGTGTCAGAGCAGTTGTCCGCATACTAAACTGACGGACAACATTGTTCTAATTGACCGTTTTCCCTTTCCCCCTCCTCCCTACATGCTCTGTCCCCTGTTCTGTTCAAACATTCATACCAGTACCATTTTCCATCTCTGTCAAGGCAAGAAGTGTGACCTTTACCACACCCGTGTCTGGTCGATTTACAAGGGCGAATAGCCAAATGTTTGGACGTTTGCCCAACGAATGACAGGTTATAAGTGCGTATGTGTAAATATTGTATATATATGCCCACATTCTTTGCGTTGCTATGATCTTACCATACCTATAGAAATGTGGTGACGCTCCCTGACCTTTGACCTGACACCTGCTGGCTAGTCATGCAGTATTTCCGCGCAGTCGTGATTTTTTTTTTAATCGATTCATTCATCCATCCGCCCTTCCCCCAGACTCACATCCATCCATCCATTCATCCACCCATCCATCCACTCATCCATCCATCCATCCACTCATCCATCCATTCATCCACCCATCCATCCACTCATCCATCCATCCATCCATCCAACCAGACACCCAACTCCTTATTCATCTATCCATTGTCTCGAATTTGTATTACATTTGTTTTAGAGTTGTTTCTTTGTTTCACACCCCGGCTAGCGAATGAGCAAAGGGACGAACTGACAAGTATTCCCACGAGTACCGGTACACAAAAAGAGCTGGTTGCTGTTTGCTGTCAAACCAGCTCTAAAATGGTTTATGAATATCTTCATGCATCATAGATAAGATCTAATGACACACCTAATATAGAAATGAATATTGGCCTTAATAAATGAGACGAGTTGGGTTTTTTTGGTGACGTAAATGAGAGGTACGTGAAGTGGCCTTTTGCACTTGCGTCATAAAACTCAGAAACAATAGAAAAGGTTGTTGACCTTACATTATCTTTGTTCATTGTGGCTGAAAGTGTTCCATCTGCAGGTATGATGGCAAACAGCCTTGTCATGCCTCACACGTTGGTCAGTAACAGGTGTTGTGGTCAGCTTTGAATTCCAGCATCTCATCGATCATATAGCAGCGGGTGCTTCCCTGACAGGCAGAAAATTGCAGGTCACTTCACCCTGCTTAGTTAGTCTTACTTAAAAGTTTTAAATAACTGGCCTGGATAAGACATTTTACCCGGTTATTTTACATGTTCGACGATCATGCTTGAGAAATTCTTGTGTGGAATGGTGTGTAGCAGTGGTTGCCGACCAACTTTTGTGAGAATTGTTCTTTTCTCTTTATTCAGAGGTTTCAAAAGCCATTGTTCTATCATGATCTCCTGCAACAACAAAGAAAAACTTGTACCATTGATCTCTGAAATTACACGACGAATGGGCATTTTTTTTTTTTAGAAAAGGCTTCCTAACTTCATTGTATTCAGGACATATTCTCATATTCAGCACTAAATGACAGCAGATAAAGATCTAGTTTCACGACTGGTGTGTGCGTTGTTTGATACAGTATAGGACATTCGGACGTAATGATATGTCATGCGTTTTCGTAAATTAGGCGTAACGTAACATAAATATTTAGTTTTGTTCAGCAGATGAAGTCTCACTTGCACGCAACAGAACTTGCTGCCATATCTACTGTTTTATTTAACATCTGGTACTTAGTATAGACCCAATGTCAGTCTGAAATGGAATTAGCATAAAGGCAACCCGCATGCGTGGAAAAACCCTGAGGAAACGGACCATTAGCGGAACAAAGAGTAAGGTCGTTGTGACCGCTGTTACACCTCGAACGGAGAGACAACTGAATTGGGGAAATAATCCACCAAATTTACTGACGTCAAATAGTTTTTGCTGTTTTCAGATCTGAGATAATGCAGATCAAGAATGAATATTATAACTGTGACTCCTGTTAAAAATAATAACCAAATAAGAAGGGGTTGCAGTAGGTAGAGGGCGTCCCGGTTAATGTTTCGCTTCATGAAGTTTTCCTTATCTATCCAGCCATTCTCACTATCACCATCGGTAGGAAGAGGGATTTGAACATTGGCGTTGTTCCGTCGCCTGGGATTACCTGTCTATTAACTGATGAAATTGGGGAGATTGGAGATAGAGAAATACATATTTATTGGGAAAAGGGAAGTCGCGGGAACGAGGAAGACGGAGGAAGAAGAGAAGTCGCTTTGCACAGAACGTCCAGACAGAAAAGAAAGTCGAGAGACGTAGCCGTGGAAGATGAAATTAGTTTGTTTTTTTCAGACAGGTTGTTACGATACGCGATAGCTAGATTTTCAAGGCCGCCTTTTCTTTCACAATATCAGGTTATTCTGAGATGATTATGTGTCTGTGTGCCTAGCACTGGGGGACAGTATGATAAAACGTGGTGGTCAGAAACTCCTCAGGTGGAGCGATGCAGATGAAGAATACAGAACACTTACCAGTTCTGGCTGTGTGGCCACTTACGCTGATTGTGTTTGACAAAGGCTTGTCCAGCAGGGGATCATCTGACCGGTTTTACCTGTCTGGCCCTCAGCGCAGGGCTATTGATTCTACCAACATAAGTTACCCTAACCTCTCTGTGTGTCACAGCATAAAGCCATTAGGTGGACGAGCGAGATGTAATCTATGTAACTTGCTTGAATAGAACTGATTAGATTGCTTTTGCTGGTGTGGAGCCATAAAACTGTCTCTTCATGTCTCCTGTAAGAATGGTTGGGAGGAGATTCTTAATTTTTATCGGAGGACAACAGCATTGTCTGAGGGACAGCTGAAAAGGATGTCGCCTCTTGAGGAAAGGGGTGATTTCGAGCAAGCAAGGTGCCGATTGTACCGATTTGTCAAACCACATTTTATGACCTGGCAGATCATTCAAAATTAATTTATCAGTTAATTTAGACAGGATGAAGAATTTTGGAATGATATTCTCATCTATAGGTGAATATAAAAGTTGCTGAATCGCAGAAATCACGCGATGTCAGATGAATTCCTCTTTGGGCGATAACAGAAAATCCCTTAGCAATCATTATGTATACTCGAGCATATCAAAAGTCAACATGGGCTATCAGAGTTGTGTCAGGCTTCTTTGTACTATTCCTTGGGTTGGTCCCATTATTAGAGGTGATTTATGTCAGGTCTTTGTGTGGTGCCTGACAAGGTTGCAGTTTCACTACTGACATTAAACATGCACGCTTGAGGCCAAAGACACATGCAGATAAATATAATTATGTGAATTACTAATATTAAAGGCCAAGTTGTGTTTTAGATCGATCTCCTTCAGCCAGTGTAAAAGAGAACAAACAAAACACAAAATTGGGCATTTTTGCAGACGTCAGATGTTGAAAACAGTTTGATTCTGAGATAGTGTGTAATGTTACTTAAGCTCGCTGTCCTGTTTCATCAGCAGCCATACAAATGATAATAATGATGGTGAGACTGTCGTTCGTGAGACTGCCAAAACATTTCTACTGTAACTGAATTCAGTAGTTGACATTGTCCCTCGCCTGACACTTTGTTACCAGCCACTGTGTACATCCGATGAAGCAGTATCAGGTCAACAGGTCGATACTGACCGTACATTCCCGATTTCTGTTTCCCTAGTGGACAAGTTGAATTAACGATATCAAAGGATACCAGGTGGCTGAAATATTGCGTCAGTATCTGACCCCTCCAGGAGGTTTGCTCGGAGGAGTTGAGTTAATTTTTGTCATGTCTTCACGTGGCAAAAATCATCATTTTCATTTCAGGATCTCTCTCCTTTACCCTCGATCGATATCCGAGGTGCCAAGGGAGGGACTTTCTTGAAACCGCGGAAATTACAGGCCAACAGTTTTTATTTTATGGAAGGATTCGAGGCCGCTGTGGTGTCGTGGTTTTTTTCTTTCAGATCTGTAAAAATACAAAAACAAAACTAAAAACCAACGTTCTTGTCTGGCCTGCTTCAACAATCTTGTGACTAATCGTGGTGTCGCCTCAGAGGACTGAGGGTTGGAAAAACCACATAATTATTTCAAGTGGCTGCCAGTGATAGAGAAGAAAAGGGAGGAGGTTGGGGGAGAGGGTACTAGAGAAAATCTGTGTGACCTGTTAGTATAGCCAAATGATTAAATAATAAAACAGCAGTAGCTCCAACAGAAGGAAACAAATGACATACACACATGGGACACACCAAAGACAGAGACAAGGAGAGCGTAGACAGATTGCTTGCCGCATCGGAATTACAGAGAATGATCTGAAAGAGGGAGAGAGAGAGAGAGAGAGAGAGAGAGAGGGGGGGGGTTAGAGAGATAGAGAGGAGGATGAGGAGGAGGCAGACATAAAAAGATAGCTCTAAAGGACCATGTGGGAAGTGAAGACAAGGGTGTGAAATATTGGCGTGCTGGGCTGTGCGTGAGTGCGATTGACAAGCCCAGGGACCAGACAAGTGACAGTCAAGTGACTGACAAAAACCTCAGCTCGCTGGCGTTTCCAGCGTCGGTGTCCTGGTCCTGACTCTGGGAGAGAGCTAATTAAACCATTGACTGTGCTGAATGTTGGGGTTGCTCCCGTCAGTGCCTGACTATCTGTCAGTCTGTCTGTGCTTCCACGACAGAACTGGGCCACCATCTGCTAACCGGTCCTCGAAAATTGCCACCTGAGCAATTCTGTACTTTTTTCAATGGAGTTACACCACTTCCCCTTCCCGCTTTTTCTCTCTCTTCCCCCCCCCCCCCCGTTCTACATTATTCACCTCTTCTGAAGTAACATGTCCCTGCAGATGAGGTGACTAATTATACACGACCATTAGCACTCATTAATACATTTCTCAAGTGGCGGAGTGGGGAAAGGCTAAACAACAGTGCTGTAAGATAGACCAGAGCTCTACGGACTAGACCAGGTTATGGCTAGCTGTCCAACTCTTCTTAATATTATTATACCATGTGTTCCGAGATGCAGTTTCGTGTGAGTAGCATTTTTGTCTTTGCAGAATGATAGTGGCAACAGAACTCGAATATCAAGGAAGCTGTGAACTTTGAATGTTCAGTTTGGCTGTGTTCTTAATTTTCTTCCTGCTCGCCGCAGCATTTCTTCTTTAAGGGGTTTTGTGTGTTTGTTTTTGCTATCTTGAACTATCGATGACTTGAGTGATGTAAAATCAACACCTTTTAAATAATTGCGACAGGCGGCTATTGAGTAGTACTGTTAAGAAAGCCGGGGACTATTTGAAGGGCATCTTTTTCTATTTTCTTTAAAATGTGATAATCGGCAGAGCAGGTAAACAAGACATTTTTTTTCCTATACTTTAAAAAAAATGTTGCTTGGTTCCCGTCAATTTGTCAGTGACAGCAGGTTTTCATTTTGAATTGTGAGTTCCTGGGTAATGCGCGTACCTGGATGAGCTAAAATGTTCATGTAGGGCAGGTAAAATGCACATTCTTTGGGAACAGGTTAGATTTCTTGAGCAACGGTCGCTGGAAAAATCAGTGCAAAAATATGAACATTAACGCCGTCCCCGACAGGAGCATACTTTCAAATTTATGGAACCCGTCAACTTTTCACATCACATCCGCTCCTTCATTGTCTCGGCAGTTGTGGTTCTCTCGGCATGACATTGGGGTCACGACACTTTTGAGCAGTGAAGGCATGATTTGTGGGCTTTGACAATCATGTAGATGATCCATTTAACAGCGGAGGAAAAAAAAGTCATAAATTGTGTGACATTTTTATTTTGGAAGAAAGGTCGCGCGCGCACACACACACACACACACCAAAATACACATTTATGCAAAAGAATCAGACTCATAATTATTCTCTCCTTCAGGGATGTCTAAAAACCCGTCTGTCATCGGTGTGCATTGAAACAGGCCGCGGATCATTATTTTTTACTCCCAGACATTATCCTAATCCTTGTAAAATCCTAGTTGCAACCCAACTCTAACCCGAACTTTGCATCAGAGATCGATTAAAAAAAAAAAAAAAAGCAGTTAGCCTTGCATTTTTTTTGCTGTCCTTAACGTGCAGAGCTAATTTTAAAAAGATATCTTTTTTACTGGGGGGGCTGCTATTTTTTGCGTGTGTACGTGTGACATGTGACATGCGACATTTGTCATTCTTTTCCAGAGCGATAATTCATATGAAAAGTATCAGTAAAGGAAAAGTGATACATAATATTATTCCCTTTGACTGTATTCCCCCTGCATCAATCCATTCTGCCCATGCGCACATGTCAAGTTCAAAACAGAGAAGACGACACGAGTGGGTCATGTCATTAGGGAGATGTCAAGATGACATGAAGGGAGACGGAAAAGTGACACCTAAAAAAAAAAGTTTTAACCCCTGACTGACCGAACAGGAAATGTTTATGTGCTAACAGCTTACCGGGGGGGGGGGGGGGTCCAGTTTAAATCCCTTCTCAGACCTCTCAAAATCCGAGCTTGAATGTACCGCTGAGGGCGCCTGCAGACCAATATTATGTCAGAGATAAACTACGTACATGGAGTCTGACAGTGTTTGCAGGGTCTGGGGTCACTTCGTGCTTGTTCAGAAAATATTATCCAAGATAATCCAGCCATCGTCCAAGGTTTAAAATGCTTGCTTATTCATAATATGTAGGGAAAAAATGGAATTACTTTCCGAGATAGTAAGCTTTGTTTAATATTTTCATTTTCAAGAAAGTAACCCGTAATTGGTCCTCGGTCTGTGTTTGTTACACCAGGACCAAGTTTTAAAAATATATATATATATAATCTTGTGGAATGAATGAGAACCAGCAAGGATCTTTTTGACAGGAGTCTTTCCCACGGTCACATAGCCAGCTTTTCACAGCAGGCAGAAAGAAATTTGATGATGATAATAGTTTTGCTGTTTTTGTTTACACAGGGCGCTGTGTATTGAGCAAGAACATTCCTTTTGTAGATGGAATATAGGGCTCCTACCTTCCACAACAGTGGCACTGAGACGAAACATTTAATCGCATACTGTTGTTGTTTTTTGTTTGTTTGTTGTTTTTTAAAAATGAATTTGCATGTACTTCCTTATCACAGAGAAGCAAACCTATCTTTTGATCGGCGAAGGCGAAGCATTTCGAATGGGTCTTAACGTTACACCGTTACAGATCGAATTTTTATGGTGCAGTTTTGCATTTTAATTAAAGGTACACCTACTCCATGGTGTGACATGAAAATCCCCAGGGCAAAGCAAGCGTTTGACATGTGTGTTTTATAGCTCTTGCTGTCTGACGGGTACAGTACAGGTTTCCGTTGCCAGTGTTTTGGCAAAGACACCATTTAGCTGCGTCAAATATGATCTGGTAACAAAACAAACTGCCGGACCCCTGCCCTCTCTCTGTCAGTCAGTCTGTCTGTCTGACTGTCTCTCTGTCTCTCTCTCTCTCTCTCTCTCTCTCTCTCTCTCTCTCTCTCGTTCTCTCTCTCTCTTCATAGCTGCAATACAGGAAGAAAAGGCAGTTCTTTGGTGGGTTAAATATTTATGATGTCACCTCTTTGTTCTGTCAAATCTTATTGTCCCCCTTCTCCACTCGCCCCGAAGAACTCCGTCTTATGCCCCCATTTCCGTCTTTACCTATATAATTATGTAGTGTCACTTGGGGCCCTCATTGTCATGTTCTTCTCACCTCTCTCAGTTCCAGCACGCACACTCAAACTTAAAGATGCACATCACGTACAAAGATGCACACAATTGCGTCAGCTGACATACTGTTACATTAATTGTTTAGTCGTCCTGGCATCTCCATAAATCCTGTGTCACCTCGGTTTGTTATCTATTTCTATGCCTAGGTGGGTCTGTTTAACTTAACTGTTTAATTACACACGGTGTGAATAAAGCTTAAGTTTTAAGCCACACAGTATTTATACGGGCCGTTTCCTTTCAAATTGTCTGAAACATTGACTCACCTTGATCTCATCCCCACATAGTTTAGTTTTGTTTATCATGGTTTTATGGCTCCAGTGTTTCGAATGGGCCAAGGAGGCTGGCAGAGAGCGCCCGAGGCACTAAAAATAAGCCAAACACTATCCCGAAGTTAGGCATGTAAACGAAAGCTGCATTTTCTTATGTCATGAAAAGCCAATACACTTTGAAAGTGAGAAACCCTCTTATGTTTTGGATTTCCAGTGAATGACGTACTTCATAGACCTGTAGGCTACATTTTTACTAGTAGAATCCGCCTCAGGATGACTCAAACAGCTGTTGAGGTCACCTCTAGACCACTCCTCTGTTTGTCTCTCGAAAAAAAAAAGTACTGTTTGTTTGATAAACATTTTTCGCATAGGTGATAAGGTCCAGGGGTCTGTGTGAGACAAATCCTGAGTATGAACATTTTGTCCCATGAACTATTTGTACAAGTGACAGGCTCCACAGTGAAGAAGGACGTACCCACCTGGAGCACGTGCTTGGTGTACATTTTGTTTTCTGGTGTCTTTTATCCTTAACAAGACTTGTTTCTCAGGTTTACACCCTGAAATAAACACAGATCCGTTAGCTGAACTGTTTCTTAGGGTTCTCAAGTAAACATACATCTCTTAACCTCCACAGATAAGAGATTTCAGTGCAATTTTGAAGGACTATCTCAGTTTATTTATTTAATTATATATATTCATTTCGTTTTATTTGTGATTATTGCAGACACAACTTGGGTTGAAAAACGTTACCTGCATGATCCGGACCTGAATCCAGAGAATTTGTTGTGAGGTTGTCAGGCTATACAGTTCTTGTCTTTTTCCATCCTACAGGACAAGGCCGAGAACTTTGTCATGGCAGCACTGTTCTGTGCCTCAGAGGAAGGCAATGTGGAGGGCCTGAAGGAACTTTCAGAAATGGCAGCCAACATTGACCTCAACACAGCCAACAAGGTAAGGGGACAAATCATTGGGCTGTGACAGTTAATAATGAGTGTTGAGATTGGGAAAGAGTTCTGTAAGTCCCGGACAGTCCAGCCCAGACATTAATAGGCTCTAGCTTTGTCCCAAACGCTAGACATTTTCCTAACCCTAAACCTGACCCTGTTCTCACCCCTAACCCTAATTGTATGAGTTCAGAGTGGTCGGGATGTACAGAACTCTTTCCAGGGATTGTGTCTGTTTTGTTACATTGATTCTATCATTCCAGAGAAGGAGAAAGCTGGAAAATGGGGAGCTAATACTAAGGGCAAACATCCTCACTAAACAAAGACCTTTCATACACATCGTCCCAGTAATGTAGGCAACACTTGGCACTGTCAGACTGGTCTTGTTGGGAGAGTTAGAAATATTTGAATTGCCATTGTGATACATTTTAAGCAAAGCCACCTCTCACTCTTAACACCCTTCTCATTCAAGATTACTTCACCATCACCATCACCATCACCATCGTACAAACCAGAACATAGTAATTGGCCGAGGACAAAGTTTGACATGTCAGTAGTAACTCAGCCAGAGAAAAAATAACTCTGTACCATCTACACCCTAGTAGATTTAATTAAGTTTGGAGTTTCAAAGGACAGTGAAGAAAGAAAAGTAAGCAGTTCCAAAAGTCTGCATGCATTCACTTGGGGCCAAATGGTGCCTTGAACTGTTTTGTGGTAGTAACTTTAACATACTATATGATGGGGAACACATTTATAAGCCAGAGTGCAAAACAGCAGGCAGCCCTTTTCTTGAGGCATTGGTATCTTATGTTCTGTTGTGCTGTTAAACATGTTAAGCATTGCTTTGACATTTGTCCAGTTGGTGCACTGATCAGTAGTGCATAGTATTTATGTATTCGTGGTATTCATATTATATGAAAATGACACCAAAAGTGATGTACCAGGAAGAAAAGAGGCAAAATTATGAATTGATATTTCACTGAAGTTGTTTGATCATTGACCTGTTTCAGCATGGTGAGACAGCAGTACACATGGCAGCCAGTGGTGGACATGTAGAGGTTCTCAAATTTCTACTCAACAAAGGGGTGGACATCTCTATCAAAGACAAAGTAAGGCATATCTCAGCTGCATTTAGAGTACATTCTCAACTGCCACGTTCAGTTATTATGAGTAAATTAAACTCATTACTGTTTCAATATGAAGAGAATTCTCAGCATTGTAAATCACTGATGACATATTTATAATTCTCATGGGTGGGGTTTGGTGGATATAGTAGCTGTGAACACAGCTCGTTGACTCACACCCAAAACATTCATACCTCAGTAACAAAACAACACAGGATTACTGATGTTCAGGCCTGACGGGCCATATAATCATAATACAACATTCGACTGCATAATTTACGGTAATCACAATCATAGATAGTACAGAAAAGTCATCGACTACAGAAATTCCAGCAAGTATATCTAAAATAGGGTATAGAACCAGTATTGTACTATGCACTCTTGAAGTGCGCCTATCCAGGACTACGGTTCCTAAAGGACACCGGTGTAAAAAAATTCAATTTGGTTGGTCTCGCTTTCATACAATCAGTAATAGCACCTAATCAGAAATGGACTGACTCATAAAGCGTAGTAGCACTCACTAATAATTTTCACAGTAATACAGTTTACAAAAATATCTATGCTGCTCCACACTAAGAAGTATACAGCTGGGAAATGAACATAGTTCAATCTCAAACACAATCTAGCAGCTCATTACACATCTAGTAAAAGTATAGACAATGTCCTTCTCTTCGTCACAATGGGGTGACGGAAAAACTGTCACAGTTCCTGGCACGAACACATACGGGGGATCTCACCATTTCCTCGCTCGCTATGGTTTTGCGAGCGAGAGAGTCCAATGTAAGTGGTGTGCACACTTAAGCCTGGTGCACAGAGGCTTCGTCACTGTCCAGGTCTCTCACAGTGCGAATCTTTCTGTCTGTCATCTCCACTCAGGTAGGAGGCCCCCGTGACTCGTCCTTTCGCCAAATGCTCGAAATATGAATCCACTGATCTTAGTACGTGTGTTAGCTTTTATACCCCCCGATGGTTACTAAGGGTCTCCCTCCCGATTGGACGATCAAGGACCTAGCCACGACAAACACAAGTTTGTTTTTCAGTTAACCCTAACTGCTTTCTCAAAAGGATATGTATACAACTTAAAAACCTACGCTCGAACTTCTACAATCCTACTATGTAAACAAGAAAATCTCACACGCATACCAAAATCAAAGGGTTAACTTAATGTTTACAAACTTCACTCACACATCCCTCATCACGAAATCCGTGGCTCGATTAATAGCTAAACGCGTTTCATATTCTCCCAAAATAAACCAACCCATGACTAACTGAAAAAAGAGCTCATGCCGCTCCTGACAATAATTATATGGGCGCATCATTACGTAACAACTAAGAGGGTAATTTTTGAAATATTCAGTGAAGGTGATGTAGGTGAATTATTTAGGTCTTTAAAAAAAAAAAAGTTTACCCATCATGCGTATTTATAATAAATAATTACTGTAAAACTGATTCGATTGTCTCTATCCTTTTGTATTGCAGCAAGGAGACAGTGCTGTGTACTGGGCAGCTCGGCAAGGTCACACAGAGATCATACGATGCCTGGTAGAAGCTGGTGTTCCCATCAATACGCAAAACAAGGTTATTGTTAAATTCATTTATCTGTATGAAATTCACTACCTGATTCTGAACAAACATTTTCCTGAATCAGAAATTAATAACTGCATTGTAGGAAAGAAAAAGAAGATTGCTAGCAAATGTGTTGCAATTTTAAAAATAAGGCTAAACATTCTATAATGCTTCTAACCTGTTATATTTACTCATTGCTATGGTTCAGAGATAACTTTCTGAGCTCTGAAATCTCAGTCATTGTCAACTGACATTTGAGATTCTGTCTAAATTGGAGATCATATTAATTATATTCAAGCTTCGGCTTAAACCTGAGCTGAGATGTACATCTGAGAGATTGCTTTTTTGGTTCAGCAATAACAAAGAATTCACTGCAAACATTTCTTTATCATGTAAACATAATTGATCATTATTTAATGACATTATTTGTATCATTTGATTTCAGTCAGGAGAAACAGCTCTGCACGTAGCTGCCCGCTATGGCCATACATCAACAGTGGAGTACCTATGTAGTGTAGATGCAAACATAAACCTTTTCGATAATGTAAGTAGTCACATCTAGATTTCTATCTCTGATTGACAATGATCTCAAACTCTTTGATGAAGTGAGATATTTTGGCAGTAAATATAAGAGTTAGGACAGATACTTGTGTTTATGAAAACTCATTGTAGAATAGAGTATTTGCAATAGACATACATGAGCTGCATGCTTTGGTTGTGTGTGAGTGCATGCATAAGAATTGTGTTTTGCATGTTTGCTTTTCTTAGAGTAAGTTTACAGGGATTGATGCAGGGAGACAGGTGATTATGCAAGTAGGAATCGTAGAGACTGTGTGTGTGAGAGATTGAAAGATAGTGAGGTGGAAGATAATATTTCTATATTCACAGACAGAACATAATGTTATTATATATTCATATAATTATTTTTATGAGCTAGGAGTCAGAGCAGGCATTCTGCTTGAAGATTTTCCTTGTAATTAGAGCACATTATGAGAGAAGAACATGTTAGATGTGCATTTTAGTTTTTGTGTGAACACAGGGCATTTGTTTTTATTCTCCCATCATTGAGATGTAATATAGATTATCTTGAACATAGTTTTTGAAACTGTTATTCATATATAATTGATTAATATTCCCTTGATAGCAACTTGATATGCAACTGGTTTGGGTAAACTTACCATCAACACAAAATGATTTATCCAAGTTTGATGAAATTTGATAATGATTCTTTGTATGGGTTTTAATTTTATCTCAATGAAACAGTTATGTCCCAAATTTTAAGTAATTTGTCATGTTCTATAAGTGTAAAGTTAACAGTGACAGAAGAGGTGCATGTACTTTGAAAAACCCTAAAACACTAACCTTTTAATTTGTTTCTAAACAATGGTCAGTGTCAAAACAAGCTACAAAATTACAGAAAGGATTAACCAAATATTGATTTTTGGTGAAGCTTCTAAAAAAGACAACTACACCTTTTAAAAACTTTTAAATTTTACATAGGTCTAATTTGCCAGCTTCTTATGTGGTCATCCAGTTTGCAGTTTTCCACATCACTCACCATTGTGACTTCCCCAATAAATGCTTTCCTCCCATTCCATCCCACTCTTCAATTACAATATAATCAAAACATGCTTTTTATGTATGTGTTTCCATAAGTTTGCATATTGAAATTAAGAACTGAAAGTCTGACACTGAATTTAGTTCAGCCTTTTGGGGTAAAAGTTTAGTTTTTGGAAGTGCTTAGGGACAGTTAGAAAACAGTTTCTCTGACCAAAACCAATAAAATTATATTTCTAGAAGAGTTCCTCAATCTTTTATAATCACCTGGAAATTCTCCCCCCCTGAAGCACTTCCTTAAATTTACTGTGAGGATTAGATCTATAGTCTCAGAGTAAGCAGTGTGGGTAGATGCCAAGCAATACTAATGCTTTGCATGCCCTAACCCCATGTGTTTCTGTCGTCTAGCTGGGTGAGACACCCCTCCACTGCGCAGCCTGGCATGGATATGTGCAAATCACTCGCACACTGTGTGAGAATGGAGCAATGCTCACCCTACAGAACAAGGTACTGACCACTGTAAACTTAACATTAAAATGAACAAGTGGAAGATTCAGGGTGACTGGAAGTATATAAAGTGATTTTAAATTGGGTGGTGACTACAAATACAATGTATTTAACAAAATTTACATACAATTTGTCCGCCAGTTATATATGTTGAGCTAGGTTTGTGTCTTGTGTTTACACATGAGCCCTTTATATATTGGTGGTCTCGTAGTCTTTAGACTGGAAGTAAATGTCTTCTCATACAATAATGTGTCCTGTGGGGCTTTGTCATTGACCTTTTTCATTACTACAATCAAGATTTAAAAAATTTTACATTTTGTGTCCATAATTTGATCTGTCATAGAACTGGGCTAATTAGAAAGCATGAATCTTTGTAACTTATAGAAGGTTCAGGCATGTTTTATTTTTCAATGACAAAAAAGTGTGCACAAGGTGAAAGGTATTTTCAGTCAGTACATTCCAATTCATATACCAACCATTGTTATAAGCTTGATATAATATGTATCATGAAAAATAAAATAACAGCCATGAAAAGTTTTGCGATTATAACTTTCGTGTTTTTCCAAAATTCGCTTCAGGCTTACCAGAGCATCAGTTATATGACAAATTATATTATCTTTAGCATTATATTATCCTTGTCTTAATAATTTAAAGAGCTCTTGAAACATCTCCTTCTAGATTTGGTTGGAAAAATGTACAGCATTCTGATTTTATACTTGGCAATCAGTTAATACTGTAATTATATTTGCATGTACAACTATTAGGAGGAAAAACTGGTCGGAAAAGGGAAGAAAAGACAGGCTCACAAAACTTCCCACAGCCCAACCTTCCCCTGGGCTCCTGTGCTGTTACAAATACAACATGGTCATGGGGAGCTTTAATGTTTCCTTAGGGCAGATTATGCAAACATGAGGGTCCCCTATTCCCCCAGTCTCATTGCTATTGAATATGGTCCCAAAATAGAGTGGGAACAAAAATCCCAGTGTACTTTGACCTTGTTTTACTCTTTAGTTGAAAACTCTGGACCCGATTTTAGGCCATTGACTTTGTTTAGTTTTAAATTGCTTGAGACATTTTCTTCCGAGACCACAATAGGGTGGCATGGGGAATGATTTTTAGTAATAAGTTAATCATTTAAAAAAACAAAAAACTATTTCAATAAATAAGATTTTTGATTTGGTTACAGTTGAAGGAAGTGATAGAAAAACCGATGCAGAGAGGTGTGTTATGCCTAAACAAGATTTGCAACATTTGGTTTCCCTAATGCTTTCCCCCATTACTTCCTGAACCAATTATCTGATGTGCGAGATAGTGATACCTTTGTGACCTCTGCTCAAATGATACTTTCCATGAACTCAGGCCTCCAATCATATATAAACACTGGCTGCCTTACGAACCATCCATCTCTTTATACCTAGTTTAGTTAATCAACCATCATTTTGTCTATCCATTTTGTCATCCATCAGCCCAGATATACGGTACATCCATCCCGCTGTCCATTCATCCATCCATCCATCCATCCATCCACCTGTCTTTTCGTCCGTCCATCCATCCATCCACCCACCTGTCTTTTCGTTCGTCCGTCCGTCCATCCATCCATCCATCTGCTATCCATCCGCCATCCATCCGCCATCCATCCATCCATCCTTCCATCCATCCATCCATCCTTCCATCCATCCATCCATCCATTCTTCTCATTGCCTCAACAGGAGAAAGAGACTGCTCTCCACTGTGCTGCAGTAAGAGGTAACTTAGACTGTGTTAGGGTACTCTTGGAATATGGGGCTCCTCTCAACCACACTGATAAGGTAAGAGCTGCTTTTTTTCTTTCGTTCTTTCTTTGCCGCTTCTTTTTCTTTCCCCTTTGCATCTACTGTGTTGTTTCTGTCCTAAAGATGCCATCATTGTTTCTAATCTTTAGTCGTTTCTTCTGTTTCCTTCTGTGTGTCCAGACTTTATTCATACCTGTTGTCCATTGCTTTTTCTTCCTTATCTTTTCTTTCTTTCTTTTTTAAAGTCATCTGACAGTGGACATTTAAGTTCTAAAAACATGCAGTCACCATCTTTAGTGTTTAAGGTAAACCAAGGAATGCAGAAATCATCACCTGTGGAATGCACTCATATGTGTTTTCAAACTTGATTGAAAAAGTGAAGTCTCTTCTCTGGATAAACAACTTTTCAAATGCGTATTTGTGAGGAGAAAGAATGAGATATAAAAGAATGCCTCAGCCTGCTCAGGCTGCTGGTTTTCAGTGAATGGTTGGCCCAGTCAGCAATCTCAGTAAGTTTAAACAGATACTATTTTATTAGACTCTCCATACAATCATGTTTATGTAAAATACGGCTGGGAACAGTTTGCATGGACTTATTTACAGGTCATTTTTTTTTTAAGCTAAATGGTTTCATTTCCTTTAAATTATAGTAACTTTGTGGTTAATTTTACTGTGCATTTCACTTATGGTTAAATTTGCTCAGATTTAACCATAGATCTCTAGGTCTTCCGGTTAAAAACTCCTGATATGTATAGTGTTTGCAGAGATTTGTTAATTGTTTGAAATTAATTTTGTTGAACTTTTCCAATTTAATTGATGCAGTAACACTTTTATCTGCTTCTGTTACAGAGAGGGAGTACAGCATTACATCTTGCCTGCCAAAGACACAATTCTGCTATAGCCTTACTTATCTTGAATGCTGGCTGTAAACTTGATATTATTGACAAGGTAAGACAACATTATTGCTTTCTATGGGATGAACAGAATAAGAAAATGAATAATTAATATGTAGTTGCTATTTGGGCCATGGAGCCAAAATACAGTAATATTTTTTCATGTGTCCAATCTATGGTCAGTTTAAAGAAAAGTTACCCGAGCTATTTTGCCAATAAAGAGGTTTTTGTAGCCAACCAGCCAAATGTAATTTTAACCGTAGCCCTGACCCTTGCACTTTGCTAATAATTCACCATGCAGATGAATTCCAGTTTGGCAACATGGCACAAATAGTCATTCTATGAATAATTATAGTCATTAGGGTAGTTTGTTGCAGTTTAGCATTCCTTTCCGGTATATGAACAATTAACCTTACTGCTGGCAGGCAGGAAATGATATACCTCATTACTATGCCCTGACCAGATTTTGGAGCTGCTTGAGCCTTGCATGAACCTGGAAACTCCAGCCAAATAAATATTTCTGTAAAGTTGATATGTTTACATTTGGCACCAAAACTTTGAAAAATTAAGTAATGTACTGAACTAAAGACAGTTGTATGGTTGATAAAATATTTTTGAAAAAGAAAAAAAAGCAGAAAATCTTTCAGGTCACAGCTGGGCTTGGAGCAAAGTTGAGATATGGGATAAAAAAGGAAAGAACATTGTAAGTTATAAAGTATTGCACAAGAAACAATGAAGAAACGTTACAGTGAGCCAGAAATGCAAAGAAAAACAACAATGCAAGCCTGGTGACGAAGGTCTTTGCAGACCGAAGGCTTGTGATGTTGTCTTCCCTTTTAATGGCTTCTTTTGTGGGACTCTGTAACACACAGCTTTTTCTCTCTTTTTGTCATATCTTAACTTTGTAGGGTTGATAAGTGATGTATATTGCCTTTCACATGAAATAGATTAGTCTGTTGTAATCATCATTTAGGAATTAAATCCCCTAAATGATACATATCAGCCAGAATATGTTCCGTTGGCATGAATATGGCAATTGTTCAGACCTATATTAAATTTTGCTAAATTTAAGTGGCCTTATTTGTTGTGAAAATTACCAATGCATCGTAGAGAGGGACAGATAATGATATCGATAATTTGAATACAGTTAGTGAGTGATCAGATCCCAAACCTTGCTTTGCTCTTTGGTGGCAGCTGTGGCTTTCATGAAATTTTTGATGACCTGGACATTTGGCCCAAACTGATACTATCCTCTCTAGACCTTCTAGTTGAAAACTCATGATATGTATAGTATTGCAGAAATTTGTTAATTGTTTGAAATTAATTTTGCTTGGATGTAAATTCTGAAACTTAAGACACTTCAAGGCCATGGAAGAACACCTGCCTGGTTTAACCTGTATACACACGTGATACAAGGCACTCTTATGATTAATTACCTTAAAGTTCAAAAGGACACAGTATGAATTTAGAAAAAAGGTATTCAGATCATTAGTTATAAATAAATTTAATTTTGAAGCCAGTGGGAAAATGAGTTTAGTGTCTGTTGGATCTGGAAATGTACACCTAGTTGTATGTAAGCCAGTAGAAATTACAGCCAGATTTCCAAATTATTTTCATAATAATTAATGAAATAATTAATTTCATAATTAATGAATTCATTAATTTTCATAATGTGACATAAATTATTAGATGATACATAGAAAGTATCACCAAAATGATGCTCAGAAATTTAGTAAAATGTTATTTAATCAACACATTTGCAGTAAAATCTGCTAAGACTGTACCCGTTGAGTTTTATACAAATTTTACTTGAGCTGTATCTCACCATGAACCTTATGTGGAGAGTTCAGGAGTCAAGATTGGCATATTTTATCTCCAGTACACTCCATGTTGAATGCTGCCAGTTTAGACTGACAGCCATATAATTGTAAACTTCCACAAGTGTCAAATGTTTGAGTGGGCAGTTTTTATCTGACCTTTGTCCACTTCTTATCAGGAGACTGGGGAGAGTGCCTTGCACTGTGCTGCCAAGGAAGGTTTGCTCTGTGTGGTACAGACCATGTGTTCTCTGGGGGCCAATGTAGACCTGGAAACTGCAGTAAGTGGCCACTAATTTAAGTAGAGTGCTGTAATGATAAGTCAGGATTGTAGTAAACGGCATTTTGGGGCCAGTTGAGAATATTAATAACTCAATTTCTGCAGCTGAAATTTGGGGAAGAAATAACATGTTGAAGAAATAGCTTAGTTTGGTTGCTCTTAAAAGATTGTGCCAAGTCTTACTTTATGTCAGAAATTGTTCATTTGATATTCACTGCTACTGGTATACATGTGTATGAAATGATTACATACTATAGGGAAATAAGGTTACAAAGATCAGTTCTATTTCTTTGCTACCGAGGTACCATTTTCTTCACTACCTGAATATGGTTTTAATTTAGTGTGCTAGAAATGTAGTTCCTCTGACATTTCCCCTTTATTTTCTTAACATCTTGTTTCTGCATTTCACTGTTTCAGCCTGATGATGGCATATCCTGAAGGCAGGAAGATTGGGCTTTGATAAAAGAGTTGCTTGCCAGTTTGCACCGAAAAAGAATAAATATCATAGAAACCTAATAAACATTCTGGACATTTTTAGCTGAACTCATGAAATGTTTGATATACTAAATTCAGTTTTTCATTCCATTTATCTTCACATAATTTTTCATATATTTTGTCTTTGCAGGAAGGATTCACACCATTACATCTGGCATGTAAATTTGGACACATAGAAATTGTTAGGTGTTTGTTGTTTGTTGGTGCAAATCCTGACGTTGTAAATAAGGTAAGTTGTGCTGGATTGGTACTGGACAGATTCGTATTAGATATTTCAATGCTATACAGCAGAGTTAAACTTTCAGAAATTTAGAATTCACTAAGAGTTGTTAGCCTGAAAGACAATAGTTTTGCAATCTCATTTCAGCAATTCAGTCTTCAGAATGAAACACCTGATTTGTGAGGTATCAAAGATTTAGATAAGAAACAAAGAGTCATTCTATTATATAAGTTTCTAAGCTTATGTAATATTTGTGGAGGAGATGTGTATATTGCAATAACGAAGTAAAATATTTCCAACAATCAGTAAGTGAGCTAATTATTTATATTTTATGGTTATAATTCATTATTTAGTAGTGTACTTTAATTTTAGTTTCTGTTTTTGTCTTTGTAGGTAGAAGATTTAATGTATACATTTTCTTTGTCTGTTACCTACAACAGGATGGTGTGACAGGGGACATTATGGCTTTAGCTCAGGGATATACTAATATAGCTGAGCTGATGAACACAGTCAAAGGGGTAAGATATTGCATTTGACCTTTTAGAGTGAACTAAAGTTTAAGTTAGACCAGAGAAGTGCGTGTGAAAAACATGACTGAATAGAAAAGTTAGAATTTTTAATCAGGAAAAGAAAAAGGATTAATAACTAAATAAAAAGTGCCACCACTAGACTGTTTTCATACTTTTGGACTGAGTTAGTCCAATCTCTGACCGTTAAGAAAGAGCTAGCAGCAGTGTCAGTGTAGTGAAATGAAAATGATGCAAAGAATTGATGGACTGTAAACAGTGACAAAAGAACCTGACAACACTAAAACTTGATAAACTATTTCTCAAGATGTGTAGGATGATCTGCTGTATTTGAGCTGTTGAGAGAAAGAGCAGATAATCTAGGCAAGCAGATAAAAAGAAACTGTATTGCATCTTATCTCATTTTAAAAATATTCTGTCACAGGAGAGGAGACTTGCATTGATCAATCAGCTGAAACCATCTGCACAACCTATCAGTCGTGTCAAGTTAAAACTTTTGGGCTCTACAGGTGTCGGCAAATCAACATTGGTTGAGTCACTCAAGTGTACTTTTTTTGGTAGTTTCTTTCGACGACGCAACCATCCTCATGGGTCCAGCACAAAGCAGAAACGTATGCATTTGATATATTCTGTTAGTGTATTGCACGCAGTAGTATTATGGGGAAAGGGGAGTGAGACAAAATGTTTACAGATGAAATATTTAATTGTGAGGGGAGGGGATGGAATCAGTAATATGGTGCAGCTGTGGATGTGGAGAAAATAGAGCAAAATAATGGTTGAAACAAACATTTCTTATTCCATGAAAGAAAATGGTAACATACAATAATAACCAATTTTTTAATTTTTTTTTAACCACACAGTATTTGAATTTTAACTTTTACCAATTGCAATGAACACTGGTGTGATTTTATAACCTGACTAAGTAGGCAAAACCCACACCAACCATCATTGTGTTCAATTGTCTCAACTTGGACAGTCACATCACATGTCCAGTTCTGTGTCGCCCCCTTACTATTTTGTAAAAGGCAAGAACAGAGGACACTTATTTGAAAATGTGCAAATATTCTAAGTGTCAGTAAATTCAAGGACATTATGAGATTCAGTAAACTTTAAGAAATTCAGAAAGTTAGTTGAAATGAAGAATGGAACTATTTGGAATCCTTGTGTTCATTTTGATAAAACTTGTGCTAAAAGTTTACTGAATGATCTTTGTCAAGGCAGTGTTGTTCACCATTCATCACAAGTTTCAGCTGTGTTGACTTTCAACTTACTGATGTAAATTAAAATGCAGGGCTATGCACCATGGTAAAGAAAGCTCTGTCTAATTGATGTAGGTAGATTACATAATAATTTAACATCGTTGAAGTAGAAATACCGAGCCTGATAAAGTTACAGACCTAAACATGACAAACTTTGATGCATTTGAAATGTAAGATTATTGTTATAGCACTGCAGACATTTATTTGTCGGCTGAAATCAGATTACACAATATATAGTGATTTGTCATTGCACTGTAGAGTATGATCTGCCCTGATGTGGGTGCTCCTCTTGTACTGTTTATATGGGAAGAATAACCTTAGCTTTTGATCTTCACCAACATGTACTGTAAAGCTAACAAAATACTCATGTAATCTGTTTTTTTTTTATTCCAGCACAACGTAAGCTTTCACGGCAGTTTAGCCTGCCAACTCCCCTTAATTACGCAGTGGGAAATCCTACCTACACCAAAGGCATTGACGTTCAGGCTGTCAATATAACAGGTAAAAATTCTGCAAACCAGGTCTTTGTCAAGGTTATGTCCATCAATAAATTTAAATAGCCTCTTTAAATGTAATACAGTCAACTATCTCAGTAGCTGGCTACACACTAGCATTCTGCAATAGCAATCCTAAATTATCCTCGTGGAATTCCTTTGACATGGAACAATGAAATTCAACATTCATTCTGGTTTACATCTCCTTTGAGGTTTAATTGATGAAACAACTGCAGACTTTGGACTTCTCACATGTACAGATATCTGACTTGATTTTATCCTTGCTCCGCTAACATTCAAACCATTTCATAAATAGAGGAATCTAAACAAGTATAATGTTTGGGAGGAGTCTCAGTTACTTCAGTCTGGCATAGTTATGCATTCATTGAAAAGACCACCATAGTTATGTTTGCTGTATTGCACTGGCGTGAATGTGATAACTGAGCTTTCATGAAATTTTGTGAGTTTGTTATGGAATTTAGATTATCCCTGTGTGACCTCCTGTCTGTACTAGATGGAGAAAAGATTCCTGTTTCAGAATTACCTTGTTTCTTGTTTTACAGGTGCTGGAGAATTCAGTATATGGGATTTCTCAGGCTATGAGCCATATTACATGATGTATGACCACTTTCTAGGCGACGTTAACTGCGTCCATGCTATTCTCTTCAACTTGGAAGATTCCTTAGATGAACAGATGGCACAGGTGGTTTTTTGGCTCAACTTTCTCAAGGCTAGAATTCATCCAAAAATGCCTATTGGTAAGAGGAAAATCTGTCTATCAATTTTTCAGGGAAGTATTTTTCATGAAAAGGTCAAGAAGACGAGGATAATTTGAAAATATGAAATCCATTCATTTATTTTGAAACACCATTAGAAAGATCATGTTTCATCTGATTTGTTCCTCTACTGACAGATGGGGAATGCATTGTTTTACATTGTGATTACATTTTTAAGATTTGGTAATGGTTTATCTGGGATTTATTGCAAGCTGACACAAAGAAGAGAACGCTGAAATTTGTAAATGCTGTAAATAGCAGTAAATTCGAGGACATTTAAGCTGCAGTCTTTTTCATTAACAAACAGTCAGTGTAACTTTAGTAGGTTGACATAGATGCTTTATAAAATAATGCAATTTGTTCGTGTTCTGGGTATTTCACAAGCGAGAAAAATTAAAATGTGAAAGATGCACTTTTATGGCATTGAAATTTTTAGAAAGGATATGGCTCTTTGAATGTTTAAATGTAAATGTGTAAATGTCAGTGTCATGGTGCTCATGGATTAAAGGTGGTGATAAAAATATTGTACTTTGTAGGAACATTTATATAAAATAAGTTTTTTCAGTGAACGGGATATAAATGATTTGATATGAAATGAAACCAAAAATTGACCGTACATGCTTCAAAACTTAATTTTCTTCATGAACAGACCACTGTGGCAAACTTCAAAACACTGCTCAAGTTATCCTGATTGCAACACATGCAGATAAGTCTTCAACGCCATGTCACAAAAATTCGCATGGTATCCACACCAATGACGATACCAAATACATTCTAGACAGGGTCATGACCATGTTCCAGTATGACTTGGACATTTGTCCACAAATTTTCATCATGGATGCCCAATTAGCATCCTCTTATGACATGCGAGCTTTCAAACATCAGCTGACCAAGATGAAGCACACTATCTCTGAGGTAAGTCCAGGTCATCAGCTAAATACTTTGACTGTTGTTGTGGGCGCATGGTAATTTACATGATAAGCGACTGCTGAACAGTTAACACAACTCAGTATTTTCTCTGTTTGGCTTTGTAATTAGACTGCTAGCTCCTAGCAACATTCAAATATTTTACCTTTGCTGTAGCATGGAAAACCCATTTCACCAGATCTGCAGAAAATGCAAATGTGTTGTGGAGCCTGAAATTCTAGCAGGAAAATTCTTGTTTTTATTCAACTTAGATATTGTTTAAAACTCTTTGGGTGACCTTTCACTATCAATCATTCCTCTGTTATGTTAATTAAATGAAAAGTCAAGTAGGTCTTCTAGATTGCATTTGCTGTGGATAAATGATGGGGCCTGATAAATTAGATAAAATTTTTGTGGCCAATAACTTTGGACAAATTGTGGAAATAGAAAATGCCATTGGAAATCTTTGAGGAAAGTATAATTTTATCTGAGGTAAATGTTTCATTTCAATGAAATTATGTCTGTTTTTATGATATTGTCACCGTTCCATAAGGCTGTATTAAGTCAAAAATTCGAAAAATCAATTTTTATGTATGTTCAGCAACATTCAAAGCCGCATTGAATGATCTTGATTGTAAAGTTGTAAGATGAAAAAATAATTGAATAGGAAACTTTCAAATAGTCATCAGCTGTGCTGAAAGAAAATTTTTTGCTTCTCCTGAAAAGTAGCTAAAACCAGTTGTTGCAGTCTTAGGGAACAGAGATGATCTACAGCTGCTGTTTTGTATACAACTTTGTAAATACTTACAAATGTATTCACTTGTCATCAGAAACTCCCTCGCACCAATGGCTTCCTGTCAGCAGTCGTTGCCCAGTTGCCCGAATGGCGTCGAGCATTACACAGTTATCCTGTTCTCAGTTGGCCTCAGTTTACCGAGCAGGTCAGGGGATGTGTCAACCCTCTCGCCAGCGATGAAGACGTCAAGCTACTAGACAGGCAGCTGCAGCTGATGGGAGAGGTAACAAAACCTTTCAGAAATTATCTGGTTAAAATTCTAATTTGGTTATTATACACATTGACACGAATGTTTTACGAACCTAAAATTAATCAAGATATCTCTTTCAGATATGAGATTGATGTAGGTAAACCAATACAGGTCTGTGACACAGAAAATAGTAAGAAGCTGATATGAAAATAGATGTATGTGCATTAAAATGTGAAATTTGCATGAAAATATGTAGGTAAGAATGGATAGCCAAAAGGTCCTCCATAACCTGATGAATGTGTTTACCAGTATATCAGTGATACATTACACTGTCTATGTCCCTATTCATGAGTACACCAGTGCCGAGTGCTCTACCATTTGTTACCTGAGCTCAGGAGGGGGAAATCAGGAGGGTCAGGGTTCAAAGGGTTAATTAAGGAATTAATTTTGGAAATATTTATTCATTTTTAATTCAGAGAGTAGTCTTGGTGAGTTTGCCTTGAATATATTTTTCATCTTGCTGCATTGTAATGTGACTATCAGAAAATGAGAGAATTGATTATTCAAGTGGTCTGGGTTATATATAATTCATTAAACATGTATTTATAAGTGCACCTGAATTCATAAAGCCTACTCTTTTCTTGCTCTAGATTGTGTACCTTCACAGCCATACAGACCTGGTTGTGGTGAATCCTCACTGGCTGGGTGTAGAAGTTTTAGGTCAGTTACTGTCACATGACAGGATCATTGGGGCTCGAGTGACTGGATGTTTTTCATTAGACGAGTTCCAGCTCATGTTTCCCAACACTGATGGCCTTAGTTTACTCCAGGTGAGCTGAATTTGTTGTCTCTTCGTATTTCTTGTTTTCCAAGAGCATTTATTGAATAGTGGATTGAAGTTTTGCAAGTTTTCAGTTTTAGTGACCACAGAAAATATTTGGCCTTCATGTAAAACTGTCACTTGGAATTAACTGCGTAAATCTTTAAATGATGTAATTAAGATTGATTTGCATTGACTGAAACTGACAGTACTTGCTTCATGAGTAAGATGTAAAAAAAACCTGCCATTTCTCATAATGAAAATTTGGAAATATTCTTAATAATGAAAATAAAGGCAAATGCTCTGTAAGAAATCATGATAGGTAATAAGAAATCACTTGTAAATGTGTGTGAATCAGAACGGATACAAAATATTAACCATACATTTAGTACACCCCTTACTTGTTTAGGGGGGGGGGGGGGGGGTGGGTCCTGAGAGTGATTTTCTAAACTATTCAATTAAGGCATTTTTAAGCTTGATATTTAGATTCAGCATGACCAAATTAGAGGAAGGAAATCGCAGAAATTATTTTTTTTCATTTGGTTGCCATGGAAACGCCGCCATATTGAATTTTGCACCCCGAAAAATGCATATTTTCAAAAGCCTAAGGCTTCTGTGTTTTTCAATGAAATCGTTTCAAATTTTATACACATGCACTATGGCCTAATGTGCATACCCGTAAGTTTCAGTTTTTCAGAATATGCAATAGTTTTTTTTTCACAAATTTTTGAATGTTGCCAGCAAAATTGATTTTTTTCACATTTTTCTATCACTCTCATATCATTTTCTCAAAAAGTATATAAGATAAAGAAAAAATGATACTTAGCGTTATTTTACATACATTGAAAAAGATTCATGCCAAATTTCAAGTAAATCTGTCCATAAATAAAAAAGCCTTAGGGAAAAATGTTCTCAAAAAGTATATTTCGAGAAAATCGCATCTAAAGTTCTGCAATGATTTTTGGCCAGCTTCTATAGATACAATGTGCTGTTACCTCCTCAAAACATTCCTGGTTGATAGGCTTGACTGGCATCTTGGAATAATTAGCCACACGTTCGTATAACATATAAAAAAAAACTCTCGAAGAGGCGTAATTGTTCGGCAAATCGCACTCACCAATTTGTTATTGTCTATCAGCTGTTTACAATTGAGCGCAACGTAGTTTCCCCTGCCCTAGGATAGCAACCAATGAAAACGCCTCCTACCGCTGGATAACTTCCGCCGACCAATCATAGAGCTCAAAAAACACGAGCACGAGGTCGCAGTCACAGCGCGACCCCAAAGGTCAGATAAGTGGGTTGGGAAGCCACCGTTATCATAGGACATTAGGAGTGTGTTGTTCTATTTCCAGACAGTACCAAGGAGAAAACGAAACGCAAGAGAGCTGTCATGCGTACTGGCGGTGGGCGACATGTTGAGGAAGGTCTCGATACCCAATAAATACCTTCTAGGTAAAGGCCTCAAAACTTCAGGTCAACTTGACTGTTTGGGACAAGTTTGGGTGATGTTTTAGGCACCCCCCATGTAGAAAAAGCTTAGCTTACATCAAAAATATTGCAGTTTGGACCACATGAGTGATAAAATCATAGGCAGAAATGGTTGAGCTTGCCGAAAAGCAAATAATCGCAAATTCGATATTTTGACCCGAATTTTCGATTTCAGGACCCACCCCCCCCCCCCCCCCTCCCTTAATTAATAGAAACCAAAAGAAAAACTGGTCAAAATGTTCATATGAAATCTCAAGTATTGAATCAGTCATTATGTTAATTAGCTACCATTGTATTCCAGGTACTGGAAGCCTTAGAGATGTGTACCTCTTGTGAAGTTGATGGTGATATAGAATATGAGTTTCCCTGCCTCATCTTTACTGAGACCTTGGAGGGCTTGTGGTTGAGAGACGACAAACGTTTCCCTAATCCTGTCTATGGAGGGGTTCGACTCCACACTAGTTTTCAGTCAGGGGCCCAGCTCAAATATTTGTTTCCTCGTATTCAGGTGGGCAAAGTGAAATGATTGTCTTGTCTTCAGCTTTCTTAGTGTGGCAGAGTTATCACGTACATTATATATGTTAGTACTGATTGTGTATGTTAAAGTTTTGGTAATTTTTTTTTTCCATGCCAATTGTTTTCAGACTGTTTAGATAAGATAATTATTGCAGCCAGAGTTTAATGAAATGTTTTACCTTTTTTAGCAGGAGCGAGTGAAGGATTTTTCGGTATACGCAAATTTTGATGAAATCATCATTAGTAAGATTTTTCTGTTCGGAAATAAATCCCCATTTCAGGTCTCTTGGAACATTATAACACATGGTGCTTCTGAATTCAGAATTTCCATGCGAGTCTCAAGGAGGGATGAAAAAAGTAAAACTGTGGCAAAGGAGGGTTGTATTTCATAATTTTTCTTTTCAACTTGTATCTTGCGCTACACTGTAGGATTCTGACACTGATTTCATTCATTCTTATTATTAACTTGCCTAGCAGTGAGTGTACTTGTTGCAGTTTGTTTCTTTCTCAGAACACATTTGTCGGAAATGTTATCTTCAAATTATGGAAATGAATAAACCTTTCTTCTTTTTTTTCCCTGCAGGTCTCTTTAAGACGTAGTATTCTCTCGGGGGATGAAGATGAAAATCAGGAAGAGGAAGGAGACAGCAGTGATGATGATGGTAAAGCAATAGAACAACACAAAGATGCAGATTTATACCAGTGGCATCATGGCTCCAAATACTGCTGCGCCCGACTGGAGGGTATCATTGACATGGACAAGAATGAACAGTATCTTGAGATCAAAGTCCGTGGCCCTGAATCTGAAAGGGCAAATCTGTACTATTTCTTAGAGGATTTTGTGAACATTATTGAACAGGTGGTGGAAAGTGTGTGCCCTGGTCTGTGTGTGGAGAGGTATACACTCAGTCCATCCCAGCTGAGAGAACACGGGAAAGTTGTCCGATCTTACTCTCCAACAGAACTGCTTCGTATGCAGCTGGAAAATCGGTCGTCTGTGGTTCTGAGTGGAAATACGAAAGAAGATTTTATTGACATTGCCTGTCTTGGCTCAGAGGAAATTCTTGAGACTGTTACTCTCGGGATGGATTTGCCAATATCTCACCTGACTGTACACACTCAAAGGTTACTGAGTTTGTTGTTAGATCCACCAGAGGCTATGGGCAAAGACTGGTGTTTGTTAGCTGTGTCACTGGGACTGAGCGATGCTGTGCCTTCATTGGAAGTCAGAGAAGGGGAGGGGCATACAGTCAGCCAGACACAAAAGGTAAGACAAACTTAACACCTTATACACATGATACTAGTTTATTGGGATGACTTATCAAGCCCCATGTACTGTAGGTATGGTAAAGACTAAAGTGACATTCTATGGCCTTTGTGTAATTTTCTGTCTATAAATATTCCAGAATAATGACTTTCAACTCAAACGTTTATTTATGAATGCTATACACTGACTACAGAATGTGTGTTGTAAGATTACCACTCTCCAGAACAAAGCTTTGGTTACTCTGTCTTCAGGTCATTGTAAACATAACCTGAATAACAGGAATTTAACAGTACTATTGTTGATAAAGCTGATATGAAATAATCTGTAATAGTCTAATGGCAAAACTGGTTGAAAATTTGAATTTTATCATGTGAGACAAGACTAAGTCTAAAATTTTGTCTCACCTGAATCATGTTGAAATTGTGTGGGAAGGGAATAGAAGATGGAGATTTCCACCCGTGAAAAGGAAAGGGATCTTAGCTTCATACATAAATACTTCAATGTGTCCGTCAGATTACTTACCAGTCACAATAACTGGTGTGTTTTCATCAAGCAAATGTGTGAGGATGATTCAGAGTGAGTATGATGACAAGATCTAGACTGATTTCAAGCTCAAACTGATATTATATGTATCTTTGTCCCAGGTGCTTAACGAGTGGACAGGAAGACATCCTGACGCAACCATTAGACAGCTGGTATACAAACTAAAGGAGATCAGTAGATTAGATGCAGTAGAAGCCATCCTACGAACAGGCCCTCCCTTCAAGGTGCTTTCTTTTGAAGATCAAATGACCGATGGTAGTGGAGGAACACACGGCACAAATGCATCAACAAACACACTGTCAAATTTATCGAGATGACAGACTTGATTCTGATGTTGAAATTTCAATGTGGGTAAAACTTTGTAAGTTATTGAACAACGTTTGTAGAGGTGAAATCTTTTTAATTTTTATCTTTCATCTCAGAAGATTATGAAATTTGATCAGCAAACACATGGCCTGTTTTGTTTGATTCAGGATTTCTTTACTAAAAGTGTAATGTCTTGCAACAGCAGCAAAAAGAGATGACTTCAACACAGACAAGTTGTCTGTCCCCAGAAAATTTAACAGATTACTTCCATTTCATGAAGGCGGCATTCATTCATTTTCACCATACAAACCTCAGTCGCTCAAAGTGGGAAAAGGAAGGGGAATAATAGATCTAATATGACAAAGATCCAAGAGTTATTCCCTCATGAGTGGCACTACGTTACAGCTGCTCTTGTTGACCATTCAACAGTGCCTGAACTGCTGGCCATGGCTTCAATACCACATACCGCAAGCTTTCAAAAGTGTTCTCATTTGTGCCTGTGAAATAAATGTACAGTCTTGTTTCAGGGGCAACAAGAGAAACTTTTATTTATTTGTTTGTTTTCTGTACAACCACTGTGACTTGCCAAACGCAGCCCCGGGGGGTCCGTGCTCTGTCCTCCCCTCCATGTCGATGCTCTACGATTTTTGTAGTTACACAACTCAGATCCAGGTTCAAAACCAACTGGTAACTTGACATGAAGTCAGATTTAATAGTGTTGTAGAAGTGCACTACATTTCAAAACCGCATAGTTTTTATTGAGTTCTTTTACATTATTGTCGTAAGGCATTTCTTTCTACTTCTTTTCGGCTTAGTTCATAAGTCCTACCCTCTAATATAGTGTATTTAAGTTTTGAGTCACAGCAGGGAAAGTATGAACCATCACTGAAATGTTACCTGGACAGCTATAGGTAACCATTAGTAACTTTCCTGGAAACAAAATACACTAAATACTCACGAAAATGTTAATTTAACACAATTGTGGTTCAAATTCTCTTCAAGATTTGCTACTATCTCTATCGCCCATAGTAAGCAACATGCAATGCAAAGCTTTGGCTCAGTTACCAGTATGTAAACCTGGCTTATAGAATTTCATTAAATTTATTTTTTGATATCCAAACAAAAACATCTGACATTTTGCACAAAACATCCATCCTTTATAAAGTTTATTCCTTTTACAAAAATTTTCAACAACTTTGTTCTTGACCAATCCCATAAAACTGATTACCCTTCTTTACAGCCCCTACTCTCATTCTTAACTTTAGAATGTCCATTCTACTCAACATTCCCAACAGCTGATCATCTGAGTTTGTTTTGTTTTTTTTTAAAGTATTTATTTATGTTATTTTCATTATATCCTTCTTTGCTCACACTGGACACAAACTTGGAGTTTTCTTGCTCCAATATTTGAAACACCAGTACATAGGGGTGAGGGTATCATTATATTGATATGATGTCTTTACAATTTGTAGAGTCATTTTTCATCTGAATAGCTTGTTTGTTGCAAATGATTTGTTGTACAATGCCTTTATTTTTGAGGACACTCAAATGATGACAATATAGAAGAAATATTTAGCTGTAAGAAGACGTCTTTGGGCTTCAGAGCTGGAGCCAAAAAAGAGTATTGGAATTAACGATGGAGTTATGGAATGCGTAGATCTATTACTGTTAGCATCATTTTTGCTTTTAGGAGGAATTTGGACATAGATTAATGCATTCTTTAGTGAGTGCTTGAATCATCTGCGGTAGTTTTCAGGAAACCATACCCTTTTCCAGTCATTACATATTTTGTACACAACAGTGTAATTGTTTATTTAGTTTGTGAAACCATCTTTAGTGCATCCAAACATGTAAGAATATGCATCATCAGTAAGCTTTAAGACAAGATAAAGAGACAAGTGATATAATTATCACACAAAAGACAGGTGAGGCTTTAAAGCTTCCATGTCATTAAGGCAAACTTCACTTTTTGATGAAGGGAACCTATCAGTTAAATCAGTCTACTCCCATGTTATACTGTAGATCATTGCTCATGTGAGTGTTATCTGAATAAATTAATACTTAATAGATACAGAACTGCTTAAATATACTACATGTATCTTCAGTTCTAAATTGAAATTTCCCAAAAAAGAAAGAAAATTAGGTTATTTCTCAAAGAACCCCTTCCCCCCCAAGAAACAAATGACCAGAAAATCAAAGCATAAAATTCTAAAAGAAGGAAATAAAAGAAATGAAATGAGCTTTCACTCACCAACTTTGTGCCAGGCCTTTCTGCAGCATCAAGGTTTTTTGTGTTTGTTTTAAGGTCTTTATTTCTAGCCTGATAGTGATATCATATTGAAGATCTGACTTTTATCCCCTGAGCTGATTTTACAAATGGACGATATTTATGGTCAAGTTTTAAAAACCACTAAAATGTGTTTGGTGACAAGATGTCCACACTTGCCAGACATATGTGCAGTTTTATATATGCCCCAGTTTTGTTTGTTTTAAATATGTACATACTTCTGATTTGTACAAGACACTGACATGTCAGCAGCTGTGAGTGGAAACTTTGATCTCAGTCCTGGCTTCCTTGATGAGGTATTAAGTTTCTACTTAAAGCAGAGCATGTTTTCAGTGAGGCAAAGTGATCTGTTATTACATTGTTTTATTTTGTATTTGCTGATAGATAAGTGTGGGCTCTAAGTGACACTTCCCTCTCCCCCTTCTCTAACACTGACTTAGCTTAGTCAAGTCCAACTGACATTTGAGCTTATGGCTTGCTGAGATTCACAAATGGAGGCAACTTCAAATCACCACAACTTCATTTTTGATCATGTGTTCATAATTCATCTTCATTTTTTTATGGTCATTTTAGGAACTTGTAAGTAATAAGTAACAACAGCTTTTATTACATTGCATGTTTTGTAGAAAGCCATGTAAAAGTGGTATGCAAGCCTCTGGCTGCTATTGACATTAATTATAGATTTTCTTCTTCTCTTGCTAAATTGAAATCAGATTGTGAAGAAGTGGAGAATTTGAAAGATTTTAAGAGGGCTTTGTCTAGTAACAAAAATACTAGTATGTCTGACAGGGGCTGCTTTTCCATTTGCACTGAATATTTTTCAGATGACTTGCACTGTCAGATGATAAGCATGATACAGATCACTACATTTATGCATAATGGCTTCTCAATATAAAGCATACATCTGTGCTAGCTGTAATTTTTCTTTATATACATGATGTTGTTGTACTTTGAGTAGCCACTATGTATGCAAGTATCAAATAGGATATTTGTGTTTACAGAGAATGTGTGTGATATTTTTATGGTTTGTTTATTTTTTTGTCTAGTTTTTAACTATTTTGTACATTTTTTTTTCCTTTGGCATTGTGAGTTGATTGATTGGCATGGCAATGACCTGAAAATCAAGTTCTTTAATGTTTGTATGTGCCATTGAGGGCTTATGCTGATAGTGGTATATGTGTCAGTGTGTGAAAATTCTTCCATAATTTTATAAGACCCACAGTAAAGTGGTAGCTTTTATGGGAAATATTATTCATACACACTGAAAAATTTTACTTGGCTTTATGGGCAAAATACTGAAACAATTCTTGTCCAGATTTGTTGATGGGGAAATGAAGACTTCGCTACAACCTGTATCAATGTTGATAATGATGATTTTCAGAGATTTGAAGCAAGTACATTGGGAGACATTCACTCTTTCAAAACAGAATAGATTTTTCATCACTCACTTGCCGCAATAAGTATCGCAAATTTTTAGAGGACTTTGGGTCCAACAATTGCAGTGTATAAGATAAATATTTGTAAATCAGTAACTCTCTGGATTTGTATAAAGCTCAGATCTAATTGACAAGATGGTAATTATATAAAGATGTGAATTAAACACATTTTTGGGGAGAGCAGTGAGAAGAATTGTGATTATTTGATTTCTTTATTTGTTTCATGGAGAAAATGCTGTATACATCAGCCATTGACATCTCTAGCAATGTTAACATGAATTTGTATCTTTGAAACTGCCACATAGCATGTCAGCGTCACTTGTGGGGGAATATTAATCTCTTAAATCAGAATTGCATGGGATGTTAAATTGTAAGAGAGATCACCATTTCACAGTTTTACTTAATTGTGTTTACATTATAATAATTATAGAATGACAGTTTCAAAATGAAATGTTGGCTCAGTCGCAAACAAACCTTATCATCCTATTCATACTTCATGCTCATTACTTGCTATGTCAGCAAGAATCCTGTTATCATCATCAGTCTTTTATCAGTCATCTTCCAAATATTTTCACTGGTTCATTTTATTTGGTATGTTTTCATTTGGAAATCTCAGCAAATGTATGATATGTCTTGTTTTTTTTTCCTCTATAATTAAATTATTTGCTGTCCTTTGTAGATAATACTGACCTGTTAATTTCATATTTTTGTTCTGTGGTTATTTTACTGGCAAATCTCGGGAAGAATCTGATCGGGAGATCTGTCTGTTGTTTTAAGTTGCATACAACTTGAAAGTTCATAAATAAATAAATAAGTCAACCATTCACTTGTCTTGTCTGCTTTTTTCTCCATGTTTTGATTGTCTTTGAATGAGTTGCAGTAAGTTTTGATGCAAGAGATTTTGTGAACGAAATTATCACCGAGAAAGATGTGTGAAGGAAAACAGCTTGTTTCAGTGTGTTGTTGGTCTTTATTTTAGGGGCTGTCTGCTCTGGGCATTTACAATGTTACATTACAGCTTGTTTCAATGAAAAATCCCATGATTTGATGAAATGAGAGAATCAAATCTTTTCTTATTTACACTAGATGACCTACCGGGCACTGCCCGGAATAAACAATCATGTGCTCCCCCCCCCCCCCCCCCAACTACAGTCTTTCTTCAGAACTCATGCACACCAGAACACTACGCACCAAACTGAACACTTGATACGGTTACTTTCTATGACATGCACGGTACTATATAGTTTTTTTTTTTTTAAACAACAAATACCGGTGACGTCATCGCACTTGCAACGCAGCGGATGGGGCTTCCCCGAGGCTTTCTGTACGGCGCAAACCAATTTCCAAAAAATACTTAGAGGACAGGTGGACAAACCAAACCTAGAAAAGGACCTCTTTTGGATGAAAAGGAACTTGCATACAAAATTCCATGCAATTCTGGGCAGAAACAGTGGAGCTAGGCCATTTCAAAAATCGAGCGAGTTTTTTTTTTATAATAGATACTTAGAAAATATTGAATGGAGAGGATTTGGTATTCATTTTACAAATGATAAATCATTAACATTGGGTTAGGAATATATGAACTTTTGAGTTGTGTATATTTCATTGCTTTTACTAACGCACTGGGTTCATTCTTATTGAAAACCTATTTTAAAGGTATGTAGACATTTCTTGCTTATTTCCCTTTACATGCCGCTGAAGCTGGATTCAAAGGTGGACAACCCTAATGGAGGCCCATTGTCAAGTTTTGCCCCCGCCATCTCCCGAGTTCATAGAAGTCAGATTTAGTATAAATGTGAAAATAAAACGAATCACATTCTTTGATTGAGGAGGCAACATGGTGCATCCGTCTGAAATGTAATGGGAAAGTTTGTGAGGTGATCGCTTACTATAGTTGTATGGGTACCTTTGTGTAGGTTTGCCTGTTTGCTTGTAAACAGTAGTGCATTATGGATTATCAGTGACATTATACATGTAGCTAATCTGGCCCATTTGTAGGCATAGTGAAAGCAATAAAGTAATTTTTATTCAGAATAAAGAAGGCATAAGAAGCGTTTCATCATGCTCTGGGAGAGACTACAGAATTTCAAGTTGACACAGGAGCATCCATTTTATTTTATGTCATGGAACATAATTGTGGCATCCAGGATCAAACAAAACAACCTTGCTTATATTTGACAAATAAAACTAGTGGACTAAACGCCAGATCCAAATAAGACATTTTTGTGTTTGTCCTTCCCAAGCTGATGTCTGTACAGGCACTAACAATTCAAGAAAGACAGAATAACAATCATATAACATTCTCCATTTAACATTTAAAAGAACGCCCGTAAAAGCCTTTATAGTTTTAAAAGAATGCATGAACTCCAGATTCAGAAATATCTCTGTTTTGAGAAAAACCTATACAACTTTAACCGTTCATTATCCTCTATATTCATCTTGTGCCCTAAATGGTGATATGAAGAACATTACATGAATACAACCCGGAGAGAAAAATAAAGAACAGATATTGTACGATGCCATGGCCCTACTAAGCGCGTAAAAGCCATGGATTTTATTCTGTTTAAAAGTTATCTTTCTGATAGAAGTCTGGAAAAACGAAAGAATAAATCCTAGAACTTGCTGTTTCATGCAAATAGTACGTGCTTTTCTTATTCCTACCAGATAACCCAAACTTTAATACACGCTATCCAGAAATTTAATGCTCTGTTTCTTTTTCTTTTCAATTCGACCTGGCATGAAGGACCTCAACCTATTCCCAGGTTCCCCTAAAGCCAATGTTCGATTCCCTAGCGCAGAAAACAGAGCCAAAGTTTCACCAACAAACTATGTCATATATATGGTGCAAATATTCCTGAAAATGTACTCAACCAACAATTGGGTTTGAACATAAAGCAAGTTTTGTGGATATATAACTGTTAAGAGTGAGACCTGAGTCATTGTCACAGTTGCCATAAATGTGAGGAATGAGACCGATGGACGCCCGCCATTGGAGGACCCAGCTCAAGTCGTCACAAGTGCAAGGAATGTGGTTCTGGTCGACGTAAACGGCACGAAGGCCGTTGGCATACCGCAGAGATTTGGGTAGGAAGGTCAGCTGGCAACTGGAAAGTAGTGGAAAGGAAACTTTGAAAAACCATGAAAATGGAATTACCTATACCTATTAGGATCCTCGGTGAGCAAAAAGTAGGTTGGAGATTGGGTGTCTTGCATACGAGCTCGTGCTCGAGAGTGAAATAGCCATATAAAAACATTATTATTGACTTACAGTTTAAGACTACCATGTGCACCTCCTCCCCCTAAAAGCTCAATGTCATAACATCTCGTCTGTTCAGAACAGAGACACGAAAAAACAGTATCCTTCCTTGTATAGTGTCTTGCAGTCAGTTTCTTAAATTTAATCTGCTCCACTGTATGTCTATGATCCAAAAATCACCAGTGACATATCATCATTCTAGGTCACAATATTAATGTCATCGCCCCTCTTACCTGGTCATTTTGAGAGTTTTGATGCTGTGAGCATCAGCAAAGGCATTGTCACTGACATTTTGTATGGAGTTGTAGGACAGATCTACAAAGGTGAGTCTGTCTGAAATTGGGAAGGCGAAATCTTGCAATTGATGGATGTTGTTACTCGAAAGGTCCAGCTGAAACACACAGAAACATTTGATGATACACGTAATCAGGGCCGCCTTAATATAATTTATGGACACCTGGGCAGATTCTTTTGTAATGCACGAAATTTCTTCCCCGTTTCGAAAACCAGTGTAAATTTGCATGCATGGGGCCGCCTAACTCCTTGAGGCTCCTGGGGACCTGCCCAGTGTGCCCATGCGTTAAGACGACTCTGCATGTAATTGAAGCTCTTTCAACCTGTTTAACCACAACGGGGCGGTATTGCATTCTAGGGCGTCTATCGGTTGGCCACAACTGTCTGTTAAAGATAGGCATTGGACCAAGGTAAGTAAAAAATAGTCTGTCTCTTTTACTTTAAGGACAAATATTTCCCCGTTTCTTCAAGACTGAACCTACGGCCTTTGCTTGGACGGAGAGCCAAGCACAGCATTGTATTTTGTGCCAATACAAAACTGTTGCAGTGCTTGAAATTAGATTGTGACTTTTATGCTGTTTACTATTGAAACAGTCATAGCTCACCGAAGGAGAAGGGGCACAGTATGGCGTCAGCGGTTAAAGGTAATTTTTCATATTATTAATGCACATTATTGTATTATCATTATGACGTAGACAGCATTCGTTTTACTTTTTAGTTGTTTTCATGGTGGAGAATCCTTATCTGGAAGAACACATGTTAAAAATAATCGTAGAGTTCATCATGCACATGAAGTTTGCAACTGCCAAATATTCAGAAAATTTGAAAGTAAATCGATATTTTACGAACTGAGAGTCTAGATCACAATCTTAAGATGGGATGCTTGTCATGATTCATTGCATAAATGGTAACCAGAGTAACGTTCAAACTGGGAACTGGTCAATATGGCACATGAAAATGCTGCTGTTTCAGCGATTCATTACATGAAATGTGCGCTAGAACACATTCAAATTACAAATCACGTAAAAATGTTACTACTTAGTACGTCACTCACTGAAGACAATTGGGATAAACCATTCAAAGCTGAGCTAGGAATGTAGGACAAGGCGCATCCATGGAGATCAAGTTGTGTTAAAGATGACATGCCCAGAAACACTTGATACCTGAAATGTCCATGTATTTGAAGTGATTTAGACGTGGACACTATGTCTTATTGTGACCAGCCTCGTCAAATAATTGATCCCAACAGTATTATAGTAAATAAACGAAGCAGTTAACCATTTCAGTAAGAAGTAGTCTTCCAAAATACAGTGGAACAAGTTCGTTATCGGATAATATTCTTACAAGTGAAGACCCGAGAAGTTTGTTTGTTTTCTTTTTAAAGAAGAAGTAAGAGTTCAATGGTGCAGAATTTTGTCACAATTTGAGTTTCACGCAGATATGAAAATGTGCACTTGATCATAATGTTGAACGTTATGTATAAAATGATCTAATCAAATAAAGATCTGGGGGGATTGCCCGTTTGAGGGCTACAAAAGCCAAGAACAGGACCACGACAGAAAACAAGAAAATCAACAAGAAAAAGGAGGCATAAATGCCTAAAACAAAGATCTAATTCTCTAAGATCTGGGGGGAAAAAATGGTAGCCGAAACTGTGGAGAATTCGTGCAGATGGAAGAGGGAGAGTCGAAGAGAAATGGGACAGAAAGATGTCTGTCGAAGAATTCTATGTCGCAAATCCCAGACTGGGAGATGTAATAATTATAACAGGACAACAATCACGAACGAACACGTATAACACTTAACAGGACAACCCATCAGACTCACACATTTATTAAACATAAATATAAAGATAACAGGGCAATTACATACATTATATTATTCAATTTAACTGCCGTCCAACGGCCTTCTTTCCCTCAAGCACTCTTCCTCGGGTCCACAACCCGGTAGTTACTTTTAAAGACACTTCGGCCTCAGCCTCTCCACTCAATGTCTTAATAACACATTAGTATTTCTTTCGCACCGTATATTAATATCACATGTAGTACATCTTAAGAGCACATTAACAATTCGATACACATCCCTGTCTGTGGCCAGACTGCCACGACTCATGCGTTCCTCCTGTCCTGCTCGACAGCTTCACTCCACTGGCCTATGCGTAGCCTTCGGCCCTATGCTGGCCTATCCCCTGTGCTCACCGCGGGTGGCTTCTCGGCCCGACCCCGGCACCTATAAAAATAACATTACATTGGTATAATACCATACCATTTCTATTCACTTCACCCCTCATTACAAACCATGAAGCGTACACACAATAGTCCACCTTTCACTCACCACACATCTTACGGTAACACACCTCCACCGTACCACACAGCACTCACTCTCGCTACGAATCCATGAACCTAACTTACATCTATCGCTCATGGCGCACATTTCTATACACAGTAATCACTGACTTCCACATTCCTCACATATACTTATTTACATCATGGTCATAGGCGAATATAATACATCAATCATCATAATTATAAATCATAGTTCAACCTACCAGTCATCACTGGAAAACACACAACAATCTCCCGACTGCCTCTGATCTCACGTCTGTCCCCTGGGACTCTTTAACTTGCAGTGATTGTCAGTACAGCGCTCTCGCCTCATGCCGACGCCCCAACTCACAACATTTCACGCTTTAACGTTAACTAACAGAAGTCAATATAGGTGAGCAGCCTCACTATCCCGTGAGTCAATCCCTCACTTCCATGCCCACGTAATCCTTGAATCCCGCTCACTCCACTCGTGACATTCTACACCACTGAGAGAAACAAAGCGCTAGATGGAACCAAAGAGAAGAAAAAGGTCATTTCCAAGTCTTAATGCACGTAAATCATACGAGGATATTTCTGTCATGTTCTTGGTCGTGTTTAACTATTTACCACAGTTTCCTTGCTTTCTTCCTTGTCCGCTGTTTTGAATGCATTTCGTAATTTGAAAATAAAATTTTGTGGCATGGATGAATTAGATTCTTTTAAGAAACATTTAATCCTGAAGGCAGTACACGAACGTTCATGCATGCGGTGTTCCCTATTCTGAAAAATAAAAAAAATAGTCTTGGGAACAAAGTCCTAAAACGATCCAGCCACCCACCGTGAGAAGCGAGTGAGACATCGATAGGAGTAAAGCGTGTATCTCTTTGATTTGCACGAATGGAGATAAAGGGAATAAGATAATCTGCGGTGACTTACGGAATCGATTTGATGGGGTTACCGCCTAATTTCAGCACTCGTACATTGGATAGTGCGTTGAAGTGGATGTTCGACAGAGAAGAGATTGCATTTTGGCTGAGATCCAACGTCTCCAGTTTAGTTAAGCCGTGTACTGCCCTGGGTATAGCCAGCAGGTTACAGGAAGCCAGTCTTACAGTACGCAGGGTGGACGAACTGTTTGCCAAGAGATTACTAGAACCTGTGATGAAGACATCATCTGCTGTGGACACCATGGGGTTGTTACTGAGATCCAGCTCCTGGGATGATGGGAAATTTCAGACTATATTGCCCCCTCTGTAAGTCAAAATTACAAGCTTTGAGAGTACTCACGTTGTTATGTAATTTTAAACTGGAATGTTCTTGAAATAGATTTTAATGATGATAGCAGTGACCCAATATTTTTTCCTTGAGATTTTGGTATTTCAGTTTTTCAGCATTATCTCAAAACTTCCATAGTAAATCGGTAGATGACTGGTTGACCTGGAACGCTACAGTTCAACGGGTATTTCAGCCATGTTAAGTCAGTTTGAACCCCTGTTTATCGCCACAAATAATTTAATTCATATGCATCGCCATCAGATTAGACTTAAATAATCTTCATGCTTACCCACCTTAGATCATCCACTCAATCACCCACATAAACATATTCCACTCACAAGCCACTTTTCCAATCACCGAATCTCCCCCTTTCATCAGTTCTGGTCTCTGTTTCACATTAATTTGCCCCACCCCTATCTTGCCTCCTTACTTTTGCAATTTACCAGTCGTGTCCCACTAGTTGCAAGTAAAAAACCTCACCTGAAGAGCCGAGGCATCTGACAGGGCAGAGGGAAGATAGGTCAGTTTTCCCCCTACAAGGGTAAATTTCCTGAGAGTTGAACCAAAGTTTTTGAAAGATCCAGCTGGAATGTCCACGATGTCGTTATAGGAAAGATCCAACAGCTGGAAGACAAAACCACTGGAATATTTTAGCAACGTGGACATCTATGGCGTATGCAGTTCGGTGTCTAATCACTACTAAAAACTTAATAACACAAAGCCTGAAAGCTGTATGGGTTCTTCGCATGTAAACTTCTTGTATTCCTGCTAACTAGTGACATGGTATCTAAACCAAAACCACAAGGAATCTATAGGATTGCAGCAGGGCTTGAAAGGAAGCCAAATGTGACCAGAAAAAAAAGGGGGAAAAAAAGATGTTGCAAAGTCCAGTGTGACCGAAATAAACAACAAAGAAACATTGCAGTAAATCACAAAAGAATTAGGAAAGAAAAGGAAAATAAAGGCAAGCTTTCTGCAACCAAAGACCCTCTTCGAGTTAAACAACAACAAAGGAACAAAACTAGTGATATAGAAACGATTTATGTTTCATTTTAGATTAATCTTGAACGAAAATGACCCAAAATCTTACCCATAAAGAGGTGAATTTTGTGAGTTCATTCTGGAAAGTTGCAAAACTGCTGTTGACCAATCGCAGTTCTCTAAGACTGTGAGCAAAAGCTGCAGTGGCTCCACTTCTCAGGAAAGAAACTTTATTGTGTGAGGCGTCCAGATATTGTAGTCCTGTCATGTAGTCCAGAGCGTGAGGCCAGTAGCGAATCTGTGTATTTCCAAACGAAAAGCTGAAAGAAACCAGAAAGACAGAAACATTGGAACTTCAGGTTTTATATCAGCAAGTTGGTTATTTAAGCTGAAACACATCTAATCTGTTATATTAAGATGGTAAATACCAATAGAAAAGGAAGAGTTAAACCTAAAGAGGGGAAAGTTCGTAAGCACAAACGAGAAGTAGCACAATGAATTCTGTCAGAGTTTGAAAGGGATCAGATAGCTTATCAATGAATAAAAAATACAGGGAAATAGAGAATTAGGTTACCATGAGTTCCCAAAAACTAGCAACATTGCATGTGTCAGATTTAGTATGAGTATGTCTGGGTTATTGTGAAAAGAGGGCGGATTCGGAAGAAGACAAAAATATAATTGTGCAATGTGGAAATGATCAGAAATGAGATACTCTAAGATGGTAAGGCAGTCCAAAAGCAAGAAGACTTACTGCTTTGATTGACTGGACTTACGTTGTCAGTGAGTGTCCAAATGATGAGGCAAAGGTTTGAGGTAGAACGTAAATGGGATTATTCTTTATATAGAGTTTCTTGAGAGCTCTCAACTTCGACACAGAGTCTGGAATTCTTATGATGTTGGTGTCTTCCAGATTGAGCTCCAGGAGCGTGTCTTCCATCCCGGCAAAAGCATCAGGGTCGAAGGTTTGGATAGGATTATGACTGAGATCGATACTACTGACTGCATAGCCCTACAAAGTAAAACAAGAAAGGCATTAAATGTTATATCAGATCAAATCAATGCATAATCAATTGTTGATTCAACTTACTGGCAGCTTTTCAAAATCCACAGCTGGCTTTGCTGTATATGTATAGATAGCACACTGAGTCTGTCCTAGACATTTAATTCTAGAGGTAAAGAAAGGTGCTCTGATCCTAAAGCGTGGACAGGCATGGACAAGACAGAGGAAAAACAGAGGAATGGATATCAGTGGCAGAGGGCTATATCCTGCGGTGGTCGAACGAGGCTTAACAAGAATAGGAACTGCCTAACGCAACTAAAGAGGCCAGACTTTAAAACTAATAAGTTATAAATATCATAGCATTACAAAGATTCCAACAAGCAAAGAATTACAACTGATCTTTCTCTCTCTCTCTCTCTCTCTTTCTTTCTCTCTCTCTCCCTCTCTCGCTCTCTCTCCCCTTCTCTCTCTCTGGCAATTTTTGTTACAGATTAGAGTCACAGTTTAAACAGAGACAAAATTAAATAGGTACAACTTTAGACTATTGGCCACAATAATAATCCAATTAATGTCACCAGCTCTAATGCTTCAGCTATTCTATGAAATGATTTATTCATAATGAGATAAAATTTTATCTTTGTATGTTTATATATATGGCATACAGTAAGAGAGAGAGAGAGAGAGAGAGAGAGAGAGAGAGAGAGAGATAGAGAGAGAGAGAGAGAGAGAGAGAGATAGAGAGAGAGAGAGAGAGACAGAGAGACAGAGAGAGACAGACAGACAGACAGACAGACAGGCAGACAGCCAGACAGACAGACAGAGAGAGAGAGAGAGCGAGAGAGAGAGAGAGAGGGAGGTGATGAAAACAAACACATTAACACTGACATTAGAGTGAAAGAAAGAATCACAGAAAGGAATTTGGAGCAAATGAAACAATGATCCAAATGAAACGTAACCTATATAGATAAGGTTGGTTCCATTTCACGGGTGTCAGCATCTATTACCAGATTAAGTCACAGAGTATTAAGTCATTACCCTTGCTCTCAGATTAGAGTCACTGTAAAGTATTCATGTGCGTCAGAGAACTATTACGTAAATTAGTATTGTTTGTGTTCAGCTGAGCGGACGCATCTAGGTCCGGTTTCGAAAAGGAAGATTTAGCACAAGAATCAGTGTAACTATGAGCATGGTAAACCAACGTGTTGAATGGCGATTGAGTGATAAAGATACAGAAGTAAATACAGGTAATCAGAAGCTCGGGGGAGACAGAGCTCTGAGAAAATTACTCAGAGATAGGCGAGGCGGTTCGATGACTGTGTTTTGCCCAGTTAGAGGTCAGAAAAGCGAGAGTGCGAGAAAGTAGAAGAACAAGTGAGCAAGGCGCGGTTCGAACCCGCGACCTCTACTATGGCACAAACCGCATTGTCGGGAAGAAGAGCACCGGCTCGCCTAATAGCCGTTCAGCCGCTCCGTTTCCGTCTAAGGTCCAGTGTTTCGAAGACAAATTCCACATACACCCACACGCGCGTATACACAAAAATAAAAAGCGGAATATCTGGACTGCTGAACTGGTTGGTTCGGCCCAACAGAGTGAAAGGCAGTGAAGTAACGAAACAGTAAGATACTTGTGACATATTTTCTTCCTCTGAAGATTTCTTGTTGTGTCGCTGTCGCAAGTGTTTCAGCTTGAGTAACAGATTTTGCTAGAGTTATCTCGACAATCATTTTCTCGCACCAATGTCCTGAGTATCTAACAGTCGTTCCCCTTGACAACCCTTGACACTCTTTACCTCGAACGAAAAGTAGAGATAACCCTGATATTTTTATATTATACCCAATTTCACGAGTTGCATTTCTTTACTGAAAAAGCGTCCACTGAAAAGTCCACAACGGGGATAGGATTTAATGTGCACGGCATTTAAAACGTGGACGTCTTGACTTGACTCTAAGTCTACGCCCATGAAAGTGCAGTCTTTTGTTTGTGTATGTGGGCACATGGATATACGTATTACATATTCCATTTCACAGTTTAGGAACTAACAAAGTAATTATTTTCGTAGAAAACCTAATCTTCGAGTTGACGAATGATTTAGTTTTACAGCCTAGGCGGAAGTCTCTTTGTCTCTAACATGAGGTTATTGATGGTTTTGAAGTAAACAAAAATTCGCATCATTTCATGTGTGGTGTCTTGCATTCGAAAATAAAAAATAGGAACATAATACATAAACACAAAAATGGCCAGGAGACAGATAATAAAATCATTTAACATTCAGAGTGCAGAAGTCTTCAGCAGATTGTATGCATTTTGGAGAGATTTAATAAATTATGCATCCCAGTACGCTACACCGGAAAAGAAGTGCAGTTTCAAAATAATTTGAACGATTCCACATAAGCTTACGTTCATATCGACAGTAAAACGATACTGGGTAGCTGAGACCATATTCGTATAAGTACAAATGCCTTACTTACCTTAAATGAATCCTTAGTGACCGTGTTAATGCTGTTTTCACTGAGATATAGAGCATAGAATGTTTGAGTGACCGGTGACGCGTGTGGGATGGCCAGGAGACTGCGCCTCTCACAGTGCACACTTATATCACACATACATGGCAGGGACACAGGGCAGTCAGATGTGACCAGGAATGGTGTGGCTAACAGCAATAGCACCGACACTGTTACTCCATCACTTTTCCTCATCTTTCTTTATCAGTCTACAGCATGGAGATCACATTATTGTCAATATAGGCATTGTGATGTTTTAATGAATTACCTTATTGAACTATCATTGAAATATAATGAATATAGTTGTGGTATACAAAATTGAGTCTGTTCCCACGTACTTCAAATCTCCTATAGCACTGACATAAAGAAACATCGTTTTTTAGGCCCATGGATTTTTTTTTTTTTTTGAGTGCAGCATGTTCATTTTAAACTGGAATCTCCCCTTAAATGTTACACGTGTCACGTGGACGTTACTATGAGTTTCATGAAGTTATAATAATCTCTGGAATATTCCTACGCATTAACTGTTTCTCTGTATTACATGGTCTTAGTAATGAAAGTGATTTACACTCTTTTGTAATATTATAAGATGCTCTTAGCAATTTTACATAACCATGAAAGAAGCCTTTGGTTATATTTGCCTGCGATAGAAAATAGTTTCATTTTGCCAGAGTGGCTCTAAATATTCTCTCTGACCATGACAGTTATTTTCACATATCTTTAATATCGTTATTTCCTTATTGCAATCTTTCTCACTGGTTTTCTACTCCTTTGATTACATAGAATTATTCACCAAACAAAAGATACCTACAGAATTATTTAAAACATGCCGAATCCAACAGTAATAAATGAAATCAATACGAATAATGAAGACGCAAAGACCTATAACAAAAAGATAACTACCTTTCAGCCAGTGCTGTAATCTGTAGAATGTAAACCCTATTGAATTCAAAGCCAGGCCTGAAATTCCCAGAGTCACATCCAGTGCAGATTTCCTCATGAAACAACAGATGGAGAATTTCCCATATCAGGGTTCATTTAAACGCATGTCCGCTATTGGCGTGGACTTGTTCCTATCTGCTTGACGGCAAGATTTGGATGAACTCGTTTTGTGCCGACAAATTTAGAAGACATTTTTTTCCCTTTCCCTCTACCTGCCTTATATAAAGATTGCATTTTTTTTTCTTCTATGAGTATGCAAAATATTACGTTGGTGTTCTTGTTGCAAACCGTTTATACGAGCCGAAATGGAAGCTAATTTGAGCCTGGCAAAGGGCAGCAGTTGAGTCGAATTTTCTTAGCAGGGACATTTGTAATCTATGCCAGCTCAAATCCAAATATTAGACTTTTCATTCAGATTTCGAACAGTTTACAAGGAATGTCAAGAACGTTAATCCTGCGACAACTCGAAATGAGAGAAGAATGAAATTTTATAAGCAACTGTATAAGTGTCCCATTTTATGATGTTGCATTTATCAGAATTCATTAAGGGAAACCTCGTTTGTCGGTACACACGTGACAACAGGAAGAATCTGCAAAACAAATGCAGTGAACACACTGGAAGCTTGAGCATGATAGTTGTTGCATTCACAATATAATTGTCTGATGGAACACTTCACAGTTATTATCAATGAACATTGTTAGAGGCACGTAGCCTAATGACAAAGTCAAATAGAGAAAACACTGAGTTGTGGTCAGTGTTCAGCAATGACTTATAATGTAAAGTACAAAGCGCCCCTAATAATTGTCAATCAAGAGGAAAAGAGAGGGGATTATAATAGAATTGTTGGAAATATCCACTCGCCAGGTCACGTGACGGGTGGTTTATAATGATTTTCGTTTCCTAACGTGACCTGTTCTTAAGTAACCTCCAAAGATGTATTGGTTTCTTCAACAGTTTCTCAAATATTCATACTATCTGAGACACAGAATACCCAGACGGACCATTCCTTCTTTCACTAGGCCTATATGTCCACAACTTCCGCGCGTATAAACACGGTGAGTACTACTCACAGAGCTTTGCTGTACGAGTCTCTTTCGTTCAGTTATGAAGGGTGTGGCGCCAATTTGTTGCCTTGTTGACATGGATGATACGCGCGCAAGTCGACGGAGACGGACTGAATTTTGCGAATTGAACCGTCTCGATATCCGGTGTCTCGGATACTATAGTAATAATTGTAGCCACCTGCCACGTAACTACAGGGAGAATCCGAGCATCTCCAAAGTGAGAGGTCTTCAGTCTGACTTGCATTCATTCAGCAAGGATTGTTTATATAATCATTGTTATCATTATTACCTTTCTTGTTAACAGCATTATTTACCGTCACTTGTCAGCCAGGCAGCCTTTGTTACTTTTATCGCGCCTACACTGTGCCCAATTTTTTTTTGTTGTTGCACGGTCACGTTTTACAGTTCAGTATAACCCGAGACACAGGATATCGAGGACCAATTCATCATTTTCCGTCCGCCAGCTTGTGAGCGTACCATCCATGTCAACAAAGCAACAATTCCCACCACACCCTCTTCATAACTGAACGAAAAAGACCAGTACGCAGAGCTCTGTAAGTAGTACTCACCGTGTTTATACTTCGCACAAGCCGTGGATATAATTATTATAGTGAAAGAAGGAATGGTCCCTATCGGTATTCTGTGTCTCGGGTATCCCATCACTATGATGTTGAACTACCTCTGTGTTTCAGTCTTTGGGCGACAAAGCCTCGTTGCGGACCCACCCATGAGTGCACTATGCATTTTCTTTCTCAACTGACCAGAGTCTGCCAACAAAAAGAAGATGATGAAGAAAGCACATCAGTACATTTTCCGACAGTGATTGTGTGTGTGTGTGTGTGTGTGTGTGTGTGTGTGTGTGTGTGTGTGTGTTTATGTTTTCGTCGATATCTGTTCTGACATTCATTTCAAGTCCAGAAAATCGATTTTTGTTCAAATTCCCTGTTATTAACCTTCACAATGAGGTATTCCTTCATGATCGATAGCTAGTGCAAAGTGCAGTCAGTTGTAGGATTTCCCGAGTGGCTGACATAAATCTAGCTCCTGTGGAGTGGCAACATCATCATCAGAATAACCACAACAACAACAACAACAACAACGTCATCAGTATCCATCTTAATCACTCTCAGCATGTCCACACAATCAACACCACCACCTCCGTCCTCTGCACCATCACCACCATCTCTCTCCACCATCACCACCATCTGCCTCCTCTCTGCCATCACCATCACTCCCTCCTCATCATCAGCACCACCTCCCCCGCCCCCTCTCTACCATCACCACCACTGCGGTCAGCCTCTTTATCAACGAAACAGAGTAAGTATGGAACACTGAACACGCACATTTCTTACTTATAAACATATCCTCGTATCAATCTTTATTGTATCTCAAAGGGTACACAGTCATATCACTCAGATTTAAGTTGTATTTCCAAATATGAATTTGCTGAAAAAATAATGTAGATTGGACAAACACTCAAAGGCGATATTGACACACAATGGACGGAAGATACAGTGAAAGGTCTATTCACAAAGTGCATTGCCCTGCAATGTCCATAATATGGCTTCTGTTGCAGAGGTATTATTTTCAGCTTTCCCTTACCCCTTGCCTCCCTATCTGTCTCTTTCAAAACAATTTAAAAGCAGTGGATCGTAATGCTTGGTGCCAAGTGGAAATAAGGCAAACAAGGAAGAAGAAAGAAGGAGAGAAAGAAGAAGAAGAGGAAGAAAAAGATGTTGTGTTTTTGTACAATGACATGAAAACTATTGTTATAATGAATTTTAAAAGAAAAACCATCCCAAGTGGATTCCGGGGGTTACGGAAGACTGAGCCAGTTTTTCACCTGTTATGCAACACATTACGCAATAAGCCGCCGACCCCTGTTGGAAAACTGAGCCGGTTTTTTTGTTGTAGATATCGACTATGTTGTTTTCGAACTTTAGATCGATTAGTCTGATGTACCAACCCTTAAGTCACTGGACTGTATAAACATGATAGATCTTTGGATAGACTCAGTATGCTAACACAACAGGAACAGTCACAAACTGGCTGTGCCCGCGCGCCTAACACAACTCAATAGGCTAGCCATGCTTTCTGCCTGTCGACGCACCTTCCCAGAGACTACAATAAAAGTCTGTCAGTTTCATGTCGGTCAAGCATGGTACAGAAAACTTCAACAAATTGGACTATCTTCTGAGTACAAATCTACCAGAGAAACTGCAATGTGGCTAAAATCCTTTTTTGGCTTACCGGCTCTTGAGCCTAGTGAAGTACTTTGTCATCATGGCCCAGTGCCCAGACCAGGATGACGACAAACTCACAATGTTTTCAGACTATGCATTTGACATCTACATTATTTTCTTCAACTGCCAGATACCCGCTTGTGGACTTGTCTTGAAAGTTCCGTCAGAACGGCCAATGCATGCGAAAGTTTCCATAACATTTTGCAACCCACTTTACATCGCCGCATCCAAACATATTTCTGTTCATTGAAAAACTCGCAGAAGAACAGCTACGAACTGACATAAAGGTCAGATCATCCTATCAGTACCACAATGTTCCTGTGAGACGCTTGCGTGAGCGTGAGAGAATTAGGGAGACCCTCATTACTGAGTACAATGAGCAAAGGCTGTCCCAGGCAGAGTTTGTGCACAAAATGGTTCTCAAGATGCTACCCGTCAAGTTGTGAGGCCCCTTTTAATATTTTTTTAAACAATTTTTATCATGGGTTTAACAGCTCTCAATATAAACATTATCCTGCTCAAAATCCGACTTCCACCCCTCCGTGGTGAGCAGGGGGCAACACGTATCCAGACCGTTTCAATCAGCTGTTACAATTACATGCATTTAATTCTTACAAAATTCACCAGAAAAAGAAGCAAAGAAACAGTCTCAATAAGTGGCGAACGGAAGAGGTTGACTAGTCGTTAGAAAAATTAATATCGATATGCCAAAACCGGCTCAGTCTTCCAACAGCTTTTATGAGCTACCTTTGAAGTTTTGAACAATAGGATTAAAAATCCGGCTCAGTTTTCCGGTACCTGATTCCGGGCCCAGTTTCTACATCTCAAGACTTACGTCATGCATTACTGAACGTCATCATACAGACAGTACATATTAAGACTAAGGCACAGACAGGTCTGATTGCCATATGCAATACCTGTAGTCACTATCTCACCCTCCCTCTCATTCTTGTCCAGTACCCACATCAGTGACCCCCTCCCACCCCTTCTCTCTCCTCAACATTCCCCTAATACCAGCACAGAGAGATTCTAACTGGACTTGCCAAAGGTGGACACATTTCCCCTTCTCCTTCTCCAAGTACGCAGATAAGGTATGGACCCTTTCTCATGCCTTCCCTCCATTTATTTTTTTTTTGTCCCCAATATCCTGCCTGATTTGGTTTTTTAGTGGAAAGTTGCCATCGGCCAGGTCTTACGACCTAAGGAGAAACGAGTAACTGGTAATAGTTCCATAATTAATTACACTTCGAACAAAAAACAAACAAAACCTATTTGGCGAGATGCAGGTTATTGTTTCCTTTTGAAAAAATAATTGTAACAGACCAAAAATTATTCCAAAATTCAGTATTTGACCTTTTTTCTAACTATGGTAAATAATGTACACACCCCTTTCTAAATTCATAGACAGAAAAGCACCTCTTTGCTTTCTATCTCCTTGTACAAATATAATAATGTAAACCTCCAAAAAAACGAAACAGAGAGAAAAATCATTCATTGATATGAAGGACATCATACTCAGACAGAAGGCACATTGATCCAGGGTCAAGAGTCTTCCAAAAGAAAGACCTATTGGTATTGCAAGAGTTGTCGCAATGAAACATACTCCGGTTAATGAACTTTAAAAGAAGGAAGATAAAGAAACGGCCGTACATTTCTCGCTGGCACAGAAAGCAAAATTTAAAATCTGATTGCACCCAAAGATAAGAATTTCTTCCCACTTTCCCATAAACATTCTAGTACCAAGGTTATACAATAATTTGCATTAATTTATTTTCAGTTCGTCTCGCGACAGGCGATGCAGTTGGAGATAAGAGGCGCCCTTTTGACGTTCGTTGCATTTTCTGACTCGTAGAGACCGACCTAGATCTATATTGTAAGTTTATCAAGACTTTACTTTTTCCTGATCTAGAAACAGTCGAAAATGTACTTTATTGAACGACCTACTTGGTCGTCTATTTGAAGGTAGGGTGTGACCTGTCAAAACATTACGTCTAACCAGGGAGTCTTTTTAAGTGACCAATAAGTTGAAGGAAACAGAGCAAAGTATCATGTAACTGCAGTAAATTGTTTACATGAGAAGACAATGGGTTTTCATGCAAAAACTGTAATTCGAGTGGCGCCTGAAGAACAATTATACACGGCAACAACAACAAAAAATCAGTTTCTTCAAGACTTCTGAAGGCACGGTGAAAACGAAATTCGATTAAAATGAAACTATTGTTTAATGGGTTATCAGATTTTGCTAGATGTTGATTCCAGTCGTGTTTACGATTCAGAAACACACACGGCCATGGAGAGAGGAAATAATAGTAAGTCGACTTTCCCCCTGAGACGACATAAAAGAGCTGACTGTGACAATAACAATGCAGTGTGGGCAACAACTGAATTACACAAATGGCAATTCATAATAAGGCAAATATGTGAAAATTATTGCAGACAATTATATCGAGAATAAGAAATAAATAAAAAAGGAATAAGGACATCCATAAAGAAATAGACTGTGCAGAGTCGAAAGGCACACCTCACGCATTGCATGTGAGAAGGAGAGAGGCAGTGAAAAGGAGAAAAAGACAAAACAAATTTGAAAGAAAACATGTCATAGCAGCATTTTCTACATGATACAGTATGTGTGGATACATGCACACTCAAGCTCAAGAAGAATCTTATCAGTAAAAATAACAATAGTAATAATAATATAATAATAATAATAAAATCCTTGTCAAGAAACAAAGGTTTAAGTGCAGCAGACCTTTCAACTATATAAGCTTCTTTCACCCTCTAAACAGAAACTCGGCGTGTAGCCTAAGTTCTGAGCAATTCCTTGAATGTTCATTCCCCTATGTACGAAATACCCATTTACGGTTATGGGTGTTCATTTAAAACCAAGCAACTCTACTCTGAAAGCTGGGAAATTTCTGGGCCTCACAAACTCAAATAAATCATGATTTGCTCAGCCAGACTCGAGCTGTTTGTGAGAAGAACCCAGCCATGTTGTAGATGTTCTCTGGTGTGTTAATTGATCAGAACTTCTTTATCGTTAGCTATTACATATATTTATATTATTTAAAGAAAAAACAACGTATTAAGTCACTTTTTCATTCCCAACGTTAAAAGACCAGTGTTTTACCAAGTGATATGCCATATGATTACAGTCAGATAGATTTAATTATTTTAAAAAGATCCAAAGGACGCGTTTTTTTAAAAATTTGATTTATTGATTAGACAAGGTCAGATATAATCTCCATACTCAGACAGCATCGTTATGACTTCTCTAGTACGACATTACTGCATCTCTTGTGCCAATGAAGGCATGTTTCATATCTCCGAGAATATACATTTCCAAACTCCTCAGTGCCAAATCACACAATAAGCAAGCTGTTATGACATGCCTGAACTCTTGATAAGAACACAAACAATTCAGTTCCCTTTACTTTTCTCCACATTAAACCAAAGACTGACAAGTAAATCCTCAACAAATATAAAACATGAACTGTACTTAAATAAGATCAAAATTCACAGAGAGGAAACAACAAAAGCAATCAAATTGAGGAAACAATTTGCATCAAAGTTCTATTGTTGCAAAATGTATTCAAAAGGCACGAAAGGTATTTTAAGGCAAGTAAGGTTTCTCATTCACAATTCAAGCGACAAGCAATAGATGTTGCATATTTTCACATGATGAATGGACGTCGAAATGTTTAAGACACGTGGGCAAGTGAAGGAAAAACATATCATCAATGCATTCAAACTTTGAGTTTCACATGAACAAATGAACAAACACAAGGCGGAAAAATCTCATGTACACTGTGTACTGGTTAGAGTGATCTGATTTGCATATACAAGATATTTGGTCATCTCTAGTTCAGTGTTTATTGCTGTCCAAAGAGCCTTTGTTCCAATCACTTAGACTCTTCTTTGCAGAAGAAAATGATTGCAAACCTGACTCTCTGTGGCTAGCATGGTTGATAATCGATCAATACCTGGATTTAAGCAGTTTTGATTATTGCTGTTGTTAATTTCTTTCCCTTCACTACCTCTTTCGATGATTTGTCTATTTTTATATAATGACTTTCCGGAGACCTTCCACCATCGCCCCTGGCAGAGACCATTGGAGAATTGTCAAACAAAAAAAAACCAAAAAAACAAAACAGATAATAACAATGAGATGTTTTGGAATTTAGACAAATTTCCGGAGATGATAATTATCATATATATGCATTCTTCTTGCTAACGAGACAGTCTAGAATTTTATCTCCGACTGCTGAAAACCAGATCAACATATAAAACGGAGGTTACGTCTTTAATATCCCGCTTGACCTTCCACCAAATTGTGCGTGTGAAATGTTTTGACCATCAGCTGCTTCCTCCGGGGGACTGAATTGCTGTACTCTCTTCTGTAGCACAGGAGATTCTGCGGAAGATAACGTTAGAACAATGTCATCATAAATATTATAAAAACAGACATTATATGACAACAGCATACAGATCAATTAACAGAAAGCGGGACAAGGTATAGGTAAATAAATGGGTTTATGTACTAGATGGGTAAGTGGGTAGATGGTAACTTAGTTAGGTGGATCGATAGTTGACTTCTGAACTGGTACGTACAGATCTATCTAAACAGAGTGACAGGCATGAAGATGGGCATTCGATTCGCAGATAACCCGATAGACAGGCGCAGATAAGAATTCAGGCAAACAAACAAAAGATAGATAGATAGATAAATAGATAGATAGACAGACAGACACACACACACACACACACACACACACAGAGATAGATAGATAGACAGACAGAAAGATAGATAGATAGATAGATAGATAGATAGATAGATAGATAGATAGATAGATAGATAGATAGATAGATAGATAGATAGATAGATAGATAGATAGATATTTCAATGTGCGGTATAATTACCCAGATATTATTACCATACAAAGTTGCATTAGTCCCCTTCCCCGATATCCATGAAACATTCCTGCCTCTCAGTTTCAACCCGTAAAATGAGATTTTATACTCTCACCTCCTTTAGAGCAATCTTGAATTAAAACGAATAGTTTCTTTGAATGGAAAAAGTTGTTTATCGGAGATGTAAGCCATCTAATGATAAAAACGTATTGCCCAAGACGTTCGACAGATCTCACTTTGGGCTATTCAATGACATATTAGTTATAGCAGATGTCAGGCATGGTTAAGTAGAGCTGAAGTAACGAACGTCTGTAGCTGATGGATGAAACAGAAAGTTAAAAGAGGAGAAAGAATGTAAATGGAAGCATTAAGTTTCAGTCCCCGTGGCGTGCGAGATGACCATCATACTAGGCAACGTGTTAGTTTACCTGCTTTTGTACGGGAAGCAGGACCGTCGACAGCCTGCCTAGCCCTTAGGATAATGGCACGAGAAAGTTCAACATAGAATGGCCATGGAATTGTTAGGGAGATAGGAGAGGATTCCTAGGTGATTGCTTGTACAGAAAATATCAGTATGAGAAAGTAGAAAGAAGACCGCTGAAGAAGGGAGAAGGAGGAAAACATAGATAAATTAGCATGCTTGAGAGAGAAGGATAGTGAGGCAGATAGACAGACAGACGGACGGACGGACGGAAGGATAGATGGATAGGTTGACGGGGGAACAGATAGACAGACAGACAGAAAGACAGGCAGGCAGGCGTACAGATATACGATAGATATATAGATAGATAAATAGATAGATAGATAGATAGATAGATTGACAGACAGACAGACAGAGACAGGCAGATAGATATACAAATAGATAGATAGATAGATAGATAGATAGATAGATAGATAGATAGATAGATAGATAGATAGATAGATAGATAGATTGACAGACAGACAGACAGAGACAGGCAGATAGATATACAAATAGATAGATAGATAGATAGACAGACAGACAGACAGATCTATAGATAGATAGAGAGACAGACAGACATAGATAGATAGATAGATAGATAGATAGATAGATAGATAGATAGATAGATAGATAGATAGATAGATAGATAGATAGATAGATAGATAGATAGATAGATAGATAGATAGATAGATAGAACTGACTGCCTTATATATGAATAACAGTGTCTACATTGTTCTACACTGAATGCTTGAGAAGAAAACATTTGCTATCCTTGGGGAGCAGTTTAGAAAATCATCTCACGGTCTTCACTGGGAAACCTAATATCTTCAGTGCTGCATAGTCAACGATTTATGGCCTACTGAAATATTCTAAATGTCTGCTGTCTTTGGTGCTAAGAAATACCAAGATTGTATCAAATATCGTCGATTTAATGAAAAAACCTTCCGCTGCAACGTAAAACGTCAGCGTGACATTAACGTCCGCCATTTCTGCGGTCCTGACGTCCGTATGTTCCAGCCATTGTACACGCCAGGGAAATACAAACAGAGAATGCCAAACCCACCTGGAATTTGGCATACAACAGGCAAAATGGCCAGTCTGCCATACACTGGCATGCAGACATCTACAATGTATTGAGAATGATGGTCCTTCAGACAGGCACAAAGCCGAGGAAGTAGACTGCCTACCGTGACATGTAGCACATGAAGGATAGGCCTGGCCGACTATTGAGAATGCACGTGTACTCGGTGAGTATGCAGCTAGCACTGGTCAGTAACAAGGTCAGGAAGGTCGTGACAGAATCCATATCGAAGACATCCTACAGGTATACAGAACTATGTCAAACACCATTCAGGTAGTATTAGAGTAAATACTATCGTTCTACACCCAAGACATCCTACAGAATTATACAGAACTATGTCAAACACCATTCAGGTAGTATTAGAGCGAATGAATACTATCGTTCTACACCCAAGACATCCTACAGAATTATACAGAACTACGTCAAACACCATTCAGACAGTTTCAGAGAAATACCATAATTCTACAGTGAAGACATCCTACAGATGTACAGAATTATGTCAAACACCACTCATGCAGTGCTAGAGAAAACGATATCTTGAACGTTTTGTTCATTTTAGAATAAGTGTTCTCAGGCCAATACACCTCTGAATTCACCATTTCTTAGTAGTCTCTGTCTTTAGTTGGTCTACGATACGTTTATTTTAAAAGATCCACTTCGCTAAACTGTGTCCATAAACTTCCATGACCAATGTTGTAAATGGATGCCCAAGAAGTTTGTTTTATATTAAATGTAAATATTACCCCTCATCAAAATAATCGTTGCTTTGTTATTTAAATGGACGAATAGATGTAAAGATTTACGACACTGAACTTTTCGTGCACTCTATTCTTGTTTTTATATATAAACAGTCATCATCACTGAACGTGTGTTTTTTCTATTAAATAAAAGAAGCTATGATAAAAAATAGTTATAGATTGAAATTAATAACTACATTATTGCTCCTTTAGCATCCAAGAACAGGGAAGTAAGTTAAAGAAATTTATGACATACAGCCATCATAATATAAATTTTGATATTGCTGAAAGCATCAATGTGGTGTGAAGCGAATACATCAGAATGGGAATGCTTCATCCCATAGTTTGAACTTTTTGTCTCTCTTTGTCCTTTACTCACAGCACGTCAGTACTGTCGACTGGGGACATACATTTAAGTGTATTCTAAGCCAGCTCATGATCTCTGAAACCCTAGTTTAAAAAAGCCATTCCTGCAACAAAATGGTAGAATTAATTATGTTTTCTTAGTATAATCTTACTCTTAGAGGGACAGGTGAAATTAGGCTCATTAGCTAGGAGATGATTATCCTTCCAGCGCCCTCGTTCGTCCCGTCAGGACATGCTCGGTTACTTAGGGCGATCCTCCATGTCATTTAATGTTACGGTACATTCTTAAAATTCAGCGACGCTTCGTTTAACCTAGAACTATCTTCTGACTTCCAGGTCTCGCACAGCGGCGTATCCAGCAGTTGTTCGTCTTCTTTTTTACGTGTCAATGACCGCAGAGGAGTGGGTATCTATCTATCTATCTATCTATCTATCTATCTATCTATCTATCTATCTATCTATCTATCTATCTATCTATCTATCTATCTATCTATCTATCTATCTATCTATCTATCTATCTATCTATCTGTCTGTCTGTCTGTCTGTCTGTCTGTCTGTCTATCTATCTATCTATCTATCTATCTATCTATCTATCTATCTATCTATCTATCTATCTATCTATCTACCTATCTATCTATCTATCTATCTATCTATCTGTTTGCCTGTTTGTCTGTCTGTCTGTCACAGGCACAATTTAATATTTTTTCACTGAACCTTATCCTTATCTTGTATATTATATTGTCTGCATTGCAGGAAGCTCCCATTTGCTGTCTCTAAATATTCTTACTATTATTGTCATAACTTCACTGACCATACTCCATGTGATATACACGGGCTCTTCGAGGTTCAGGAATCTATTGTCTTTGTTTCAAGGAAGGAAAAATGCGTTTCAAGTATTTGATTTTGTGAGTGCAATTGAATGAGGAAGACAAAACGATACAGAACAAAACATGACACTCACACAGCGAACAGGAGAACAGCTGAGGCAGGGGATCCAGTATCGAGGATTTGCCTTTGAAAGCAAAATAAGAAGAAAAAGGGATCACCTACACTGGTCGCCCCAGACTGGAAGTTCATCTTGCACCTGCTTCGTCAGTAACGGCCTAAATAACATCATCAGAATTTCCGGAAAGTACCGGTACATCTATCTATCTATCTATCTATCTATCTATCTATCTATCTATCTATCTATCTATCTATCTATCTATCTATCTATCTATCTATCTATCTATCTATCTATCTATCTATCTATCTATCTATCTATCTATCTATCTATTTATTTATCTATCTGTGAGTCTGTCTGTCTGTCCGTTTGTCTGCTTGTCTCTCTGTGTGTCTGCTTTTTTGCCGTTCCATCTTGAAGTCTGTCTGTCTGTTTGCCTTTTTGTCGTTCCACCTTGAAGTCTGTCATTCCTGAATGTCTCCTTTTCTCATCTGTCCGTTGAGCCCACCAGAAAACGTAACCACTTCCTACTCGGAACGTCTTCTCAGGGTCTCCAATTACGTTTGCTTCCCCAGCAACAACTACAACATAGGTGGAATCTTTCTCTCACCAACAACAGCGCCAGAATGTTCTCCCCCCGGCGGGCCTGTCTGACACTGGCCCTGGAGCCCGAGAGCTGAACTAAGCTTTCGCTGGTTCCATCACTGTCAAACTGATGGATTATTGTGTTGACTTATTTGCTTATGAGAATTTGCTCCTTTCTTCCCCTTCCACTCATCAGTACAAGCATTCTCCATTCTCCTCTTACCCTCCCGTCACCCGGGTTAGTCTAATGATGCGCTAGTAAGTAACCATTAGACCAGGCTTAGATTAGCAATATTTGAGTAATGCGCGAGTATCGAGTAAGAGGTGGCTCACGGCTAGAGCGTATGCGGAACCTGGTGAACTTTCAGCTTTCCTTGAGCGTGTCAGTCTGAACCTTTTTGTCTTTTAGTGTTAATTTTTACCAGTTGATTAATATTGTTGAAAGTCTTTGCATGTATAGATTAATCACGACTTACGAAAGCTAACTAATATACAGATAGAGAAGATACCTTTTTTTTTATATATACAGGGACAGTCTGGCATCAGGAAGTCGGCGGACCGACGGGATAGATAAATAGACAGACAGACAGACAGACAAACAGACAGACAGACAGACAGACAGACAGACAGATAGATAGATAGATAGATAGATAGATAGATAGATAGATAGATAGATAGATAGATAGATAGATAGATAGATAGATAGATAGATAGATAGATAGATAGATAGATAGATAGATAGATAGATAGATAGATAGATAGATAGATAGATAGATAAACAGATAGATGGATAGAGAGACAGACAGAAAGATAGATGTGATGGATGTTTTCCGAATTTTCCCCTAATAATATTTGGATTTAGCTTTTGCAAACATATATTTTTTGCCTGGCTAAAGTATCGGCTTACAATTCCAGACATTTTCCTTCCCAGTCATCCCTGTAGATCTCCACTGACAGCGATATCTACACATTACACCGTGTCATCTCTAGAGATTACTTGGGCTCAGTATAATTGTGTTGAAAAACAACATCTCTTCATTTTTTTTTTCAATGTTTGCGCCATCCAACAAGATTTAACCCTCGATAATATACGTAAAAACAATATTAAAAAAGAAATTGTAATGTTGTGAGATATCAGTTACACCTCGCGAAGAATCCAGGCAAGATGGAATGTTTCTCACGAATATATTTAGTCCACGCAGTCTTACGTATCTCACCAATGCTAAAATTCTTTACCGTTTAGCCCTTTGAAACATAAAAGGCAATATATTATTATCTCATGATACTACTAAATCCTCCATTCCGTTACTCTGTTTGTACCCTCAGGTTAAACGAAACAGTGCAGGATAGCACAATTTCTGTGCTAACATAGAGAATTCAGGTGCAATCAGGCCTTTTCATAAGTGCTATCATAGCAGTTAAACTTAATACTTTTCTCTTGGACTTGTGATCTCAGAACAGAGGCTTTGTTCTTTTCTCTGTTGAAATGAATGTTCAAATCAGGCGTAGAGAAATTAGTCTCTCAAAGGATGACCAGGCGGTTGTCTAGTTGTTTTTCATCAATGTTTGTTAAAATCTATATTTCAGCTACTATCGCAACACGCATTTAAAAACTAAATAAAAATAAAATCTTAAAAAAAGAAAAGAAAAGAAAAAGCCATATAGTTTAACTGCTAAGACTGTGTGTTTCATTCAATCATAAAAACTATTCCATTTGCCTTCTGATGCGAAAGTGAGATTACACAGAAGAAAACAAATCTTTTTTTTAAATTTTTGATGTCTACTTCAGTTTGGATTGCATTTAGTTATTTATTGCAAATTTTACCTTCATACTCCAAAACACGTTTACCTAGGCAAACGCTAAGACGAATATTTGGAGGTCAGTTGCCTCAAGATAATCTCTCCGGTTGAAAGTAAAAGAAATAGTGCGAAATATGAAAGTTAACTTTACTGTAGTGTTTTTTGTTCAGATTTTATAATTGGAGCACTGAAAGAGTCTAAAATATTTCTCATGTCTATCACAAGGAAGGATAGTTGTACCGGTGAGGTTTCGGTACGGAAGTAAAAATTTGTGTCCTTAAACGTTAGGTTTGGGGTAGGGATGAATGTTGGAGTTTGCGGAGGGGGGGGGGGGGGAGTATTCTCCGGTTGGTGCCTGGAAAAAGCCAAACGTAATGCGTATGTTTCGGGTAAAGACAATTTGCTCCGGGACAATATTTCAAACTATAACGCCATCACTGATACTCAGTTTTTTTCTTTCCATACAATACAATTACAAATTCGTATCTGAAATCAGTTTCACCAATCGATTAATTGTCCTTTAGAGAGTTCCTGAAAAATGCAACAAAAGTCACGAGCCGGGATTGTCTTGCCATATAAATTAGTTCATGTAGGCTATACGAGACAACATTGCAAAGCACACAGCTGGACATACCTATATATTCAAGTTTATACGAAAAGGTAACGCCAGTATTCAGACAGATTCTATTACATGAGTATAACACAATGAGAACTTTTTTTTTCTTTGAACAGAACAATCGAACCTCCAGTAATACCTTTCCTGCTGCTGCACGTTCACTGCCCGGGTATGCATACAATGCATTGGTAACCTTGAAAATCAGGATCAATTTTCATCTTTTTGCTTCTTCTCTCATGTCCTACTTAAGAAAGTGTTTACCTTCGTTACAACTTCTTGGTGTAGAATGAGGTTAGATGGTCAGTGCTCAACTATAATATTTGTGGCCGTATGATTGTACAGCGTAAGTAATTGGTGAGTTTGGATAGATCTCGCAACATAGATGGCTCTAGGTGCTTTCCTGAAGTTCTGATACGTCAGTGTCTGGACAACTCTCTTTCCCTCTCACCCTCCCTCTTTCCCTCTCTGTCTCTGTGTGTGCATGAGTGTTTCCGTCCATTTGTCTGTCTATTTGATTCTCTTTCTGTGTATCCGTTTGTTCATATGTCTGTCTGTCTCTCCGTCACCGTCTGTCTAGCTGTCTCTCCGTCTCCGTCTGTCTGTCCATCTGTCTTTCTCTCTCTCTCTCTCTCTTTTTTTTTTCTCTCTCTCTCTTTCTCTCTCTCTCTCTCTCTTGTGAGTGTATGTATGAACTAATGTCAGAACTACGTGATAATGTAACAGCAGACATGTACACATTAGATAATAACGGTGAAAATCAAAGGTATCCACTCCCATTAAACTAGATTATTTATAAGGCAGCATGAGAAGTTCCAGTGGGGAGGAAAACAGAAATGCAGATAACTTCTTGCACGCCAAAACCCCCAGCGAAATACATGCATTCCTTCCTAGATCCGGGATAGGTCCTACAATACATGGCCAGATTTATTTCGGATTTATGAGATGGGAATGTGGGAGGTTGTGTGCGATATCTGTGATGTATGCTATCTGCGGTGAGTCTAGTTGTAAACTTCATGAGCATGTCTGTGAAACGAACAGTAGCAACTGGTCAGAGCAGCGTTATTGCTTCCCGAATTTTCATTGCAGGTCTGAAATTTTCAGATCACTATCAAAACGATCCTTCTTTTAATAATGGGTAATGAATACCTGAAATTCGCTATTTCAAAACCTAAGAGATATACACAAGACTGAAAATAATGTTTACAAAACGCTTGAAAACACACCTTTTTAATTGGTGGAATGCAACCACAGCTGCTTCTGATTATTGTCCCGTGTTTAGCTTGTTTATTGTATTTGTGAATTGAATGTGAGTTGGAGTATGACTGTAACATGTGTAGAGGGATGAGCTTAATGTTATTTACTACTATTATTAATGTTATTACTACTGTTTCGAGATCACTGAAAATTGTTTTACTTTATCATTATTCTGATAAAAAACTAACTGCAAACGAGGTATTCCTTAAATAAGGTACATCAACGATGTACCTGGCTTTGTTTATTTCCAATAATCACGTGTTTTTTTCCAAGGGGTGGCCAGGATGCGATTTTCTTTAACATTTTTTTTTTCAAATACTGAGTGTATTAGCATATTATTCCAGGTTAGTTTGCATTTAAATACTGCTCTCCAACTGCTGTGCCATTTCAAAGTATATAGAAAAGGAAAACTGGTCTGACTAGAATTGCACATTAATTGAATCGGGACGTTTATGCATGCATGATGAACGGCAGCTTTCGCAGTAATTAAACCTCTCTGGCTGTAACTCCCGCATTCCAGGCTAAGTTTATGAATGAAAATTTCTCTTTTTCTATCTTTCCACTCCATTTCGACGAAAGGTGGGATAGTCACCCCCCCCCCCTTCCCACACACACACAAAATAATATAAATCTACATGAAAGATGTCATGGTAAGTAATAAAA